>JAWIIS010000002.1:8229630-8577769 GCA_033682625.1 Helicoverpa zea x Helicoverpa armigera | reverse complement strand
TAATGAAAATCTCGAATGTCGTATTTCTTTTTGAAATTGGTTCACATTTCTTTGTAACGGTGCGTGCGGCAGGCAGCACCGGGCGGCGAGCCAATCAATGCTTACGAGTGCGGGTAGGCAGGGATCGGGGACCCGGGGACACTAATCATTTAAAAAGTGTGCGCATTCAGTGTGAAACGCATCTCGACGATTGCCGTTTACGTTCTACAATCAGATCCTGCTACCTCTCTCATATCGACTTTTTCCACTTCGTTTGTTGCACCCGGTTTGGGAATAGTTTTTGTTTCAACCGGACTAATCAACGCCCCTACATGGCCATGTACGGGCGTGGCCCACTGGGTTTTTCCATTTGTTTCAGAATAAAATATTCTGAAAAGTTTGTACCTACTATCGGTAATAATAGTTATGAAATTTTAAACAAATGTTCTCTATTCATTTAACGTAAGTTGAGCGAGTTAACTCAATGGAAATATTTAATGATGTCTGCTAATGTTTAAAGTTAGAAAAAGGGGAAATTTAAGTTTACATTTCGTTATAATCTCTGAAACCGCTTAACTACTTTAATGTTTGATAAGTACACGGTTAGAAATACACGATTAAACCGTGTGAAATAATAAAACCTTTACAATAGCGAAATTCTGAGTAATAAAAGTGGAAACATTTAACACGTAGCTATTTTAAGAGCTCATACATTAATTTCAACTAAATGTAGTGATAACATCAAAACGTAACGCCAAATAATTTCCCAGTAATTATCAACCGTATCGTGCAAACGTAGGTAGAACATCTCCGCAATTTCGCCAAGAAACTCCCAACTAAACCCACAACTCACTCAACAGTCCAAAACCCAAGAAATTACACAATTTACATAACATTATCAAATAATCATATCTGGGAGCATTCCCTTACAGCGTTTCGGTTCTACAAGTGATTTCACAGGTTCGGTATTTGCGGTAACGCGGTGCAAATATCGATTGGCACTGTATAATTCACGGGTTGAATTATGTATTACCTTTCATTAGCACATCGGGCAGTCCCAAGGTGTATTAGCACATAAATTCGCTTACCCACACCCCTTAAGGAATCCTTACGTGTGAACGATTATCCTTTCAAGTGAATACGCCATACAAATCTTGGTTTCCGTTTTATTCTTACTCGTAGTTTTGCTGAGGTAGTTTATTGATGTATCAAGTAGTCAAGATTTTCTTATTGAATTACTTTCTTTTATACAAACATTGAAGAATTAGACTGAGTATCAGATAAATCGATTATACCTATCATATCGAAAATATTATAAAAGTTTATGGTCGCATCCAGACACTTGAACTTTACAGGCAAATGTTACAAAAAAAAAAAACGATTTTTAATCCACAAAAAACCGTTTCACGTTTAATTTTAAATATCGAATACATTCGACGTTAACCACAAAACTTTTTTCTATCCAAATACAAAATATTGTCACAAACGGGAACATAACATGTGGGTCACCGCACGTAATGTTTTGAGGGCTGGCAACATTCAAACGCGGTGTTGCCAGGAAGTTAATTACATTATTTAATGATATTTTATCGTTCTACCTACCTGACTGATGAACCTAATGATTGACAATTACCGTTTCGATTTATAGTTAATATTATCGTGTTCGAAGCTGTTATCGGATGTAAATAGTTATTGAACTATGAAATAGGTTGTTACTGTTTCCTGTGATATTTCTCGGAGATATTATTGCTCGGTAATAGAGAAATACCTTGCTTCAGTATTATTTGTAATCAAGAACATTTTTATTTTTGTTTCCCAGAATAAAAGCTTGAAATTAAAAAGTATATATTTTAATTTAAGGCACTTTACAGAAGATTTCATTAACGTAATTGGCGCAGAGACTTTATTTGGCATTGTAATTATTATACCTTGAAAAGTTAAAAATAATTCAGATTCATAAAGATAATTGATATTCATTGGATTGAATTGCACAGGTCTACGAAACAATTGGCAGTCAATTAAGTTTTCATTTCAACTGCTGTATTCATTACGATTATTTGCACATAATATTTAAAAATATTACTCCTCTTTGTATATCATAAAATTACATGTTGTGAAGTTAAAGGTTTTCAATTTATTTAATAACAAGATTTAATTGGCCGTATAAAAGTGTTATTACGTAATGAGTTTCCACAATATACGACTTTATTTCAACACGAAATAATGGCGAAATATTGCGGCGATACTTACGAACTCCAATAATTGCAGGCTTAACGCGGCACGCGTGCTATTACCTCAGAAACGGCTCACCTCAATCATTATAATGCTCGTTTAATTATTATTCATTGGTCGAGCGAGCTCGTCTGGAGTCCGCGCCGATGCCTCCTCTGCTCACCTACACAGTGTTAGTGTGATCGATGTATTTACAGTGTCGTTTTAGTTTTAATTAAGCTACAGTTGGACCGTTAAGCTGAACCGCGCAGTAAAATGAACTGCGCCGCGCGTGCGGTGCGTTAATAAGCCCGCGCAAATTTAACTCGGACTGGACCATAAATGAGAATCGCCAATAAATCGGGCATTATAATAAACATTAACGTTATTGTTTCCCGTTAAACGGGTGCCCCCCGCGCCCCGCAGGTGGGCCGCAACAATCCGCCCGGAATTTCAACGACTTCAATTATTGAGTGCCTCGGAACCGAACCCTTTGCCTCCTCAAGGGGCCGGACTGTCCATTTCATCGGACGATAATGCCGTATGGCACTCGGGTCCCAGCTAACTTGAATAAACCTGGATATTCCTTTTAGGATTTTTCTGGCGAATATTGGTATATAATATTGCGTTTGAAATAAATAAATTCCTTTCAGGTTACTATAAAAGAAGCTAATCAAACAAACCTAAGTACTAATGTAATTATTTCAGTGAAATGTAATTAACTTGATATTTCCCTATAAATTGATTTAATGGGAAGTTCCTCAAGTAAGTTATTCAAATATTTATACTTGTAAACCATCATCCGCCACATCATGAATATAAGATGTCCGGTGACAGGAAACCTTGATTCAATTGAAGATTTGCATAATTTGCATCGAATATCATCTCTTGCGGTGTTATTATACGTCATCTTGTAGGGGTGGAAAGCTGACGTTAAATTAAATATAAACGTAGCAATAAAAACAAAATAAAGCTGAAAATACATTTAGAGCCCCCGCAGACCACAGACTTTTTATCGGCCGATAGTTTAGTCGGGTTGGCCTGCAAGTACGCACACCGAGCCAACTAAACAGTTTAGTCGGTGATGAGTGCGCAAACTATCCAACAGTCTGCCGACTATTTGCTAGTTTCTAACCAACTGGTGAAAAGAGTGGTCGCACCGCACAATGAAAAGTAATAAAACATTGCATAGAAATGTTATTATTGCTCTCATACACCGGAGAAGGAAAATTAAAAAGAGAGCCCGAGAGTATTGGGTGCATTATATCTATAGTGATAGATTATTAAATGGAAAATTTTGCACTATGCATTCCAAATTACCCAATTATTAAAGTGCAGGGCGTTTTACGACTTCCTCGATCAAAGTTACGATCGAAGATTCCGAAATAAGTGACTGAGAATTGGGCGACGCCATTTTACAAAACACGCGCGACCGACCATTCGCTGTCAAAGCTCGGAGCGAACTGAACTATCGGCTTAGTCGGCCGACTAAAAATCGTTATGTGTGCGCGTGTGGTAGGGAGCCAATACTGATTATCGGTCGGCCGATAGTTTGCCGACAGTTTAGTTTGAATGGAATCGGGAAGCCCATCAAACTTGTTTATCGGCCGATACCAAATCGCCATCGTGTGCGCACTTGCTTACATCTGCGTACTGATTAAGAGCCCGACTAAACTATCGGCCGATAAAAAGTCTGTGGTCTGCGGGGGCTCTTATAATTCTCTTCTAAAGAAGTCTAATTTAATCACTTGTTATTACACCTCAACTACTTAATTCTAATCGTGGATCCATTTAACTTAGCAGCTAAAATCCATTCAACTTTTATTAAAAAGAACGAACCAAAGACTTAAAAAGAAATCCTATAACAATGTAACATTCAACGTCGCTATAAAATACAAAACAAACTCCCCAAAGGCAATTTAGAACTACGGTACGGTTAAAGCATTATCGAAACTAAATTAGGGTGGTTACACACACGCGTCACGTTGTCACTAATCTCGACTCTTAGCGCAATCTCGAGCCATTCCGACGAGAAAACAATGCAGCCACCTTTCACGGGGAACAAAGAGGAAATAACAAAAGAATGGACTCGACGAATCGCTGTACTGCGAATTATCGAACCGGCTCCAACACACGTGCGAATGCCGTTGATCGCCCTTTAAAACGAGCGCTACAAAGAAAAAAATCACATACAATTCAAGTCGAAGGCACGTTTAACACAAGGAAAGTAAATATCAGAATGATGCAACGTGCGGTCGAACCTTTTATATTTTCGGTATTTACTATGTGACCGCTTTGTGTAAGTTCAGTTGCAGCGGGGCTTTGTGTTAAAAGGTTCGCGCGTCCGCCCGTCCGTCTATACTAAACAGGGAGTTAGCCACTGGAATTTCAGCGACTTTTTTCTGTTTTATGATTGACAGCACACGGGGCGTGTTCGGTCGCGCGATCCGTGTCCAGCGGCCCGTGAGCCGCTACTAAGAGACTAACCGCCCACAGTGCCACACTGTCACACATTGCATCATACAAAAGCTCTCTGAATACATTTGCTACATCCAGCCCAAACCCATCGAACTGCACACAAAAGTCACCCTTGCAAAAAACGTACAATGTAAAATACGAGCAGAACCTCCATTCGCGTCTAATTACGTAAATTAAATCGCTGTTTTCAATGTGTGCCTAAGCGTAGAAAAAAATAGGTTCGTCTCGTTAAAACTTTCGTCTGCAAATATAAAATTCAATTTCTGAATGAGCGCAAAAAATCTTCCACCTTGTTTTTCGCGTTCATTTTGCATCAACCGACGTAGAATCCTAATTATCTTTCCCAGTTAAGCTTAAGTGAATTATTCCAGCCGCCCACTGTGGCGCACAAACAAAACGGCACTGAGTTCGCAACCTCAGTCGAAAATACTAAAACATTAAAGAGCATTCCCGGCGTACGTATAATATCCGCTAAGTAGTAAATATATGCGGCGCATAAGCCCGCTATCTTGGCGGAGGTAACTGAGCTGCGCTTTAGCCGGCTCAACTTTTAATAACGCCCGCAAAATCATCTAATTAATCTGATTACGTACGGACCCGCACGCCGACGCAACACTCGGCACTAATGCTTACTTCTGAGCACTAAACAAACTTATTTGTCTCATGTAGTGCCACTCGGATTAGTCAGGCGAGCCCTGGCCTATCTCGCTCGTAGATTAGCGCGGGCTCTCTCATCCCCGGACAAATACTGCCGACCATCACTCGCCTTTCAAATTTCATCATCTTATTTATAAAATATGTAGAAGCGTTCTTTTCGCTGTCCTTATTTCGTAGCAGCAGCAGAGACGAGCCGGCTATAATTCTGAGTCTGACTTACTCATTTATAATGTTGTTTATTTATCTCCGTCAGCACAACGAACGGTACAAACACGTGTTAATACTGATACAATTTAAAGCAAAGGAATCCGTTTAAAGCCCCTTCTTTGAGATTGAAATTGTTTTTACCTAGGTATTCCAAATATTCTACCAAAAGATACATCCTTTTGGATAAAGTGGGGATACAGTCTTGCCCATACCCATTTTCCGGTTCAGTGCTTACCTCTTTACGACTTACTGCTGATAGAGATTTCCCTATTTTATTGTTACATGGAAATACAACGTATAAACTATATCAGAAAATAGTGGGTCCCGAGTTTAGATTCTTATGTTGACAACCTTTGAAGTAACCCAAGTAAATAAGTCATTAAGGAAAGTTATGGTGAAATTGGTATCACATTTTCCGAAAGGTTGGCTAAAGAAAGTACACAGACTTCCGGTTCCTTTCAAGCTTAAGATTAAATACAAAAATGCGGTAATTATCCGTCGCAGGATGTCAGTAAAGATGTAAGAGGCGAATATCAGATTTCAGGGGAGCTTGTATGTTTGTGTGCTCCCCCTGTAAGTGTAATTACGTGGGCTCTTCAGGCGGCTTCACGCACACGATGAATGAGATCTGCCACTAATGGAGATCTTATCTTTACTTGGAGATAGAGTAAGGTGGCCGTCCTTTACAGTATAAACTTTGTTATGTATAATACAGGGACTTATCTTAGCCGAATAGGACAGCCGTCCAGGTCATAAATAAAGGCCGGCTTTGATTTCTGAAGGTGACCCTCGCTTTGTACGTTCTCCGGGGTCGAGGTTCGTGAGATCCCTTTTAATAGTTTCCAAGGAAATCTTACTTAATTCGCATAATGATCACGTAATCCTTAATACTAATCGGGACCTCTATAAATTATGTACTGGAGTTCACATCGCGGAGCCTGCTATCGGCGGTTTCTAGGCGACTTTGCTTTTAGTTAGTATATTCGCATTAATTTCCCAGCAATTAGCCACTAATCCGTTTTCTTCACAAATTAAATATTTAAGTCAGCAATTTGTGGCGCTTCCGCTTTACACAGCGCTCTACAAAGAAGAGAGGACTATTTGGTGAAAGTAATTTTCAAAATTATATTGTTACTTCGCCTTTAGATCTTATAATAATTATCTCTGGTCTGCTTTAACAAGCGTTTAATTTGAGCAGGAAATTAAGATTCGCTTTAAATTATATTGTTCTTGATGATGGGGCCAAACGATACGCGACAAAATATAATTCCGTCAAAACGGTCTCAAATCCCACATGTTTGAATAAGTTGTTTGAAATGACTCATAATGGAGTGGAATTAAAATTTCGTACATTTTCAATATTGATAAAACGACTTTCTATGGAGTACGTTGTATTTTACCCTCTTGAACAATGCGATATGAAAATCAATCGGAACTCCATTCAACTTAGCCTTTCAAAAAAGAGCTCAGTGATTTTGATAAAAGGCAAAGCCTATTGGCGGAACGAATCGAGGGGCAGAATACAGAAGGAGGTTCAGTGCGGGCGCTGGCGGGCGCCGGGAGCAGATAGGCAGCTCGAGCGACACGAATGCGACATTTCAATTTCACTATATATTATTCATGGTAATGCGTTAAAAGCGCCAGCATACAAGTCGCAGCGCGCGGCGGCGGCTGGCGCGGGCGGCGAGTAATCGGCCCGCACGTGCGCTCGCCAGATACATTATACGTATATTCAATGTTGTGCTTTAAAATTGTCGTTTCGCGCCATTTGCAGTTGCCGCGCCGGCCCGATGTGCTCCGCTTATAAAGTAACTCCGCGAAATGTGGCACTCGTTTTTATTTATCGACGCTCTACGAAATCGCTTTTTACCTATCACTGAACAAAAGTTTTTGCTGTATAAAAAATCTGGGATAGTACGCAGTCCGGGAAGTATAAAAATGTATGGAAATGGTATTTCAGTGCGTGATATGTTTTCGATTAATGAAATAGCCTGAGGGTGGGCTGCGTATTGAACAGATACAAACAAGATATATTGAATACCATACATAAATCTCGTGCGGTGCTATAGAGCGGAGTGAATCCGTTGCTACCGCAACATTACCGGCGTAAATGTTCAAATAATTCCTATGCACGCATTCCGAAGCGGATTCCAAAAGTGAAATCTATGTGGCCGCCTAGCTTAGAGCGTAATTCAATTATCGTCCAAAGCTTGCTCACTTCATTCACATGATCTAATTTTAACATTGAATTGTTTTGACACTTTAAATACGAATTTCATTAGGTATACACTACGAAGTATCACGAAGCGTTTGTCATTTTAATCATAGAAAACGGTGAGTTCATTACAAATAATATTTCACGCATCCTTTCTCAGATATTGTAAATGGGTTAAGGTATTTCGCGAAGAACATTTAAATTTATTTATGGCTCACATCGATGTTTTCGAAATAGTTTCTATGGAACAATTTAAAAGGGGAGTCCGAAAAATTAATCAATGGACGATGGGTATTCCACAAATGTGAGGGTATAAAGATAATATTGTATTGGTGAAAATAAGCTAGTGTGTTTAAGAAGTACAGGGGTAACGTGGGGTGGTGTGCGTGAGCAGAGAGGTCGAACTGTGGCCAACATCTATTATTCATCGTTGAAGACACGGGAACGAAATTTGTGTAAGTGCGTTGTGATCCACCCAATCTCACAATCTTTATTTCATTCCCAATAAATGGATTAGGTTGTTCGCAAACCTTGTTACGTGCTTACGTCTGTTTCGATCATGCATGTCAACAGGTCAACCGTGATTACTTACATGTTGTAGTTTGTCTATAATGGGCATATATTTCACTGAAAGTTCGTTGTATAGCTACAACGATTTATAAACTAAATTGTTACTACATAGCAGAGCACTACGTAATGTATTGACTAGCTAAGTTTCGATAGCAGGCAACATTTTGAAAGCTCATCATCACACACATGAATAAAACCGTTAGATTCAAAGTTGTGCATAACACCGACATTGGATACGGCGGCGTTTGTTTGCGGTGTTGGCAGGCGCGTGCGTACGCATGCAGCGTGCTGCGGCTGTGTGTGATAGATGGCAGCCGATATATCAGCGCTCCCCCACGCCCCTCGCCTCATCTAACGAATATTAATCAACTTTATACCCAGCCTTATATCGCACACAACGGACCTCTTAATTTTCTTCAAGTACGAAAGCATCTATTACGTTATTATTTTTCTTCCTCAAGACGTGTGTAATTTTTTCTCTCCTCTTTACGCCAGACGAAAACAATTCTTTTGAAGTAACAACCTTCTGATTTTATTTACGGCAGTTTGTCGGCCTCGCTCGTGATAAAACTTGTGCTTACCATGCCTATCGAACTTCATAATTTATATGAGGGCAGTTAAGCAGTTAAAAGCCTGGAAACCTTTCCTCAAAGTCGCCTTAAAAATTGCGGAAATTCCGCGGGGACTCACCTGTGACCCTCTTTGGTGCCATCGTTTTATCGGTACCCTGAGACATAAATTACAAGTAAAAGTAATCGTTGAAACTTTCGTGTAGCAAGCCGGAGGGCCAGAAGCTTGGAATTTGTGCAGAATTACCTGCCACTGGTTTTAAGACTTGTAATTTATCAGTGAAGGCCGGGCGCCTCGATCGGCCTTAGGCCGGCGACCACCCACCCGGAAAATGGCCCGTATCGTTATTCCAAGGATCTGCCGGAAAATATTAGTTTCGACGTTACCCATTACTACTTGTTACGAAAGCAATAAGCATTTAGATGCCTACTTAGCACATTACAAATCCGTAAATAAGAGAAAAAACCTCGTGGAATAAAGACATTAGTTAAAGTACAGTTTGTGGTTTCTGCGTGCGGTATCTGGGAAAAAGGCGGGTTTTGATTGACGCTGGTAATCGGCTTAATGTAACCTCGAGGCAAGTTTTGCGCGGCGCACAAACGACTGGTTACATTCGGAGGTCGACGCAAAGCGACGCAATCTCTCACACGTCACGACGAAGGAGCTTTTCATATAATTCATTTCCCTATTCATATTTGTCTTAGAAGCTGACTGGAGCACGTACTAAAAAAACCCTAAAAAGAGGTTACAGAGTAAATTGATACTGTTTTGCTCTCGGGATAATTGAAAATATTTTACCAAAATAGGTACTCCTTTTATACTTATGTATTCTGTTCACATACAACTTCAGAATTTTTTCGGAGAGTTGAATAATTATTCAAAGAATAAAAGGTACCTAGCTCGTGAAATTGTTTGATTGGAAAAGAAAAAAGGTACGCCGTGAGTGTCGCGTGCCACGATCATTGACCTCTAGATATCCTCTCCCCAAATTCCGCATATCCAATAGGAAAACTTGTCTGCCTTATGGTTTATGCTCGTCGTTCAAGTTTACGTGACTGGAAATAGTAAAATCGGATGATGATGTTGATAATGTAGGTCGTAATGGGCCATTGCCAATAAAACCTTATAGGTAAGCGATGGATTAAAAGGAACTGGGTCAGGGCAAGGCCCATGCCTTATAAAAATAACGCGCTTTGGAAGGTGCTCCCGTCTACTAAACGTCGGAAGTGCCAATCGCGTTATCTATCCGCGCTGCCTACCTGTGCGCAAACAATACGCAAACTAAACTCGCTTAGTAACCGAATACGTTTAGTTAGTACACTACGCTCACCTTGAAACAAGTCCCAACTAAGTTGCCATCTAGATTAGCAGTTCCACGTAAATATGTAAGAACATCAGAGACATAAAACTTTATAGTTACAAAGATGATAAAAGTATATTTACAGGTTAAATAGTATCGGCCAAATGGAACGCCCAATCACACTAAGTTTCTTTTAGCTAGTACTTTAGACTAAAAGGAAAGTTACATGCACTCAATAGGAGACCGCTTAAAAAGTTTCCTTCGAAAACGTCAATGGAAAAAGCAGGTCCGCAACTTGGCAATATCGCCCACTTGTCCCGGCCAAATGAATAATTATTGAAATTTAAATTCTAATGAGACTCAAATCATTACGAAGTTTGAAAAGGGTCATGCTTTTTGTATAATTAAAGAGCTTTCCATTTCGTGACGCTAAACTTGAGATCTGTTCGGAAATTAATTGAAATATTTGGAATCGATTTACCTATTGACTCGTAGCAATAGTGCTACGAGAGATTTGGGTCGCTACGAGGCATAGTAGTGAAAAGATATTTCGTAGAATGTAGGCTTCTGTGGTAGTAAATACGGGTAGAGGCGGCGCGGGGTGTCGCTGGTCGGTCGTGTTTCGTGCGCGGGTCATTTGCGCCCATCGTTACCAGCAGCAGGCGTCCCCGCACGCACAACGATCTCTTCATTTTCACACGGAATTTTACACTCATAGTAAACGTTAAAACTCATTTTTGCGCTCCATTTTTTCCGCTTCACAATATACGGCATTACACCGTTTATTGTCACGAACAGATATTAAACATTAAATATTTACAATGGATTTTCCATTCCTTCTATTGTTACTTACTAGTTTTGATCCTCAGACAGATACGACCCTAAGTCAATATCGCAAGTTCCGGCCGCAAACTTAGCGACCGCAGTGGCCGGTTGGAAGTTTCATGTGGCTGATAATTTACATAATAGAAGACTAGGTCTATCCACTATCGGGGTCATCCAAACTTCTGGGGATTAGAGCTTTCACGGGCAAGGCTTATCGGATTTTGAACGAATTTCGGGTAGCTTGCGATAGCGACGTCATTATCGATATCCGATTTATATGCAGATTGCGAGTGAAGTGTCTGTGGCGTGGCCGTGGCGTGGGTGCGGCCGTGACGTCACACGCGCCGCCGCACTACACATAAATAATCCCAGTCGCCGACCGCAGTCTTCAACTTTGTCTTATTTGAAGATTATACAATTAATCCGTTCCCTTTACATTGCCGTCGGAACTGAGATCCTTGTACAACTTTTGCGCACTCGACCCGACGAAGACAGAACCTCCATTGTGAGGATTTAACAATTTCACCCGCCTCGTTGCATTTCACAGAGTAATAATAAAACATCACAATGGATGTCAACTCTATTCAAGATGAGTATCCAAGACGGAGAGCGTCAGTAGCATAATTCAACAAATCAGATATTATGATGAAAGTATTATTTTCTTTAGGAAAGGCTGTTTCGGATCCGTATAACAATATTATTATATCTTTATTCAATACGTAAAGACGGTAATAGGGTAAATTTTGTTGTTGTATTTGTACCGCAGAAGCCAACAATGTAATATCAGAGATATAACTCGTATGCCACTTAAAATCACAGTAGATAAAAATGTATGAGGGGATATTTTCTCATAATACACATTTTTATACGTGTATTGAAAGTTTTTAGTTGGCGCACATTACGTTGGCAAGCGCTGCTACAGATTGCGTTCATCCCCACTCTGACGAGTCTCGTAAACAATAAGTAATTTCGAAAATGGAGGCGAACGTATGAAAGCGTGGCTTTTCCCATAGGTAATGACTGGCAACAATCTACATAAGACTAACGAGTGAAACTTCAGTAGCGTCATTATGCTGGTACGATCGCTTGCGCGCCGTCGAACGCTCGCTCGATCGCCATTTTTCATTCGGTCGTATAATCTAGACCGTATTTATACTATCCGATACCGACCGACACAGTAAATCAATTAAGCGAACCTGCACAAGTTTCGTTTGCAATTAAGCTGTTTATATTAGGTATTAGCTACAGTTTATCAACGTAACGGTATGTGCACGTGAATAATTAAAGTAAAACACCATTTGCAACAGTTTCAATCACGGACCAAGAATATTTACGGTGTCTGTCGGGTAGCACGCTCACTTCTATTCGATCCTGGTGGTTATGGCAATTAGACCTCTATTTGTATTTCGTTCAATAGTTCAATAATACATTTTTGCTTGTATGTACTGAGTAATGATAGGCTATTAGATTAAAACCACTTCACCTATCACGCGCCTATCACGATGGATGACTCGAAACCGTTTCAAAATTTGAGTGGCCATTTATTACGCCTCTGTCGTTTAGAAAATGGTTAACGTCAAATTCATGCTGTTGTTGTTGAACAATTCATGTTTCCGTAAATTTCCACCGAAGTTAGCAAAAAAACGCAACTGGAAAGCCAACACATCATTCATCTTTCAACCGAGCTGTCTATTATGAGTTGCAGTTTTTAAAAAGTTGGTAATTAACACCGGGCCCGCAGTCCAGGCCAGGTCCCAACTTTTGAAGTGTTCACAAAGTTTGGAAAATACCCCAATAATTAAAAGCTTGAGCTTGGATCATGACTTTTTGTTCAGTTTTCATGATTGGACAAGTCGCGTAATTAAAGAATAACTAGTGATACTAGTGACTTTTCATGATTAAAATATGCTTTAACAAGGAAATATCCTGAACATTATTTTGTTTATATTTTTACTTATTTCGATAATAAAGAATGCTAATGTTATTATGGCGTAAAGAAGTCCCTTTTACAGAACTCAATGTGCCTTTGATGTTGTAGACATCGATTCGCTCAAGTCTATATACCTATAACAATAGATTTGTCTTTTGAAGTGTTTCAACGGTTTCGGGAACGCAGATTTCCAATCATCTATTGCAGACCTACAATTAGAACGAGGAAAAACCTCGAAAATGTATTTCCCTTCGATTTTGTACAAATAATTTAACAATAGAATATACTTAATAACAAAATTGAAAGAATGTCCCATAGGAGAAAATTACGTATCAATATAATATTGTACCGTAACCTTGTAAACTTAAATTCAATCCCACCCAAAACAAAAATGTGAAAGACTGCCAAGTTCGATAATATGGGAATGCTTCGCCTATAAAAGAAGTGAGATCTGAATAAGTACCAAGTTCCATACACATACCTCAGTTAAAAATAGTTACTTTTTAATGATGTTACTTGGCAAGTTTTCATCAGCTTGTTATAAACCTACTAAACGCAATGAATCAAGTATTTAATTTTCTATTAAAACTTGCCAAGTAATCATCATTAAAAAGTAACTATTTTTAACTGAGGTATGTGTATGGAACTTGGTACTTATTCAGATCTCACTTCTTTTATAGGCGAAGCATTCCCATATTATCGAACTTGGCAGTCTTTCACATTTTTGTTTTGGGTGGGATTTCATTTATTTTTGTAAGGTTGTTTATTTTATTTTTTTCTTATGATGAAGTTAGTTAAAGAAATGTCTCATTTATACTATCTTTTAGATTTTTTAATATCCACTATGTTTCTTACAAAGAAATGAACTAGATTAACTATGACTAGATTTACCAACTGACTGACATGACATGTTATCATATATTATGTTCGTGGATCAAAGTTACACATTCGTTATTTTCGAAAATGATTCACACTTGGCCGTTTTCAGATTTTTACTTTACTTTGACTAAATACAAACCTTTGTACCATTCGAAGATATATTATATAAATATAGATAAATTTAGTTCGTTTTAGTTCCTTAGGGGTATAAATTTACACCGGGTATAAAACACCTTCATTATTTTGAAACCGACTCACACTTGGCCATTTTCAGATTTTTCCCTTTACCTTGACATAAAGACCTACCTCCATGCCAAATTTCAAGTCAATACGACCACTGGAAGTGGTCTAGGTTTTTGATGAGTGAGTCAGTCAGTCAGTCAGTCAGTGAGTGTATAGTAAAAATAGCGATTTTCTGACGTCAATATCTCAAGACCTACAATAGGTATATTAATGAAATTTTGTATTTTAGATAAGTGAGGGGGTTTCAACAGATACTAGAAATTTGATATGCGTAAATAAAATAGATTTTGAGTTACAGGGGGGTCGAATTTGGCCCGAAATGGTTCGTGTAATATAACCCACGGCCGGTGTGTCGCCTTTTTTGCTCGAACTTGGCGGACACACTGCCGTGTGTCTAGATAAAAATAAATGTAGTGGTTACTTTTCTTGAATATTTCCTGTTTGTCTCACATTCAAGCAGGTTAATAAGTAATGAAGTAGATTCGGCCGACTTTTGTTTGTTAAAGTGATTATTCAAATACGAAAAACGATTTCGGGTTTTCCTAAACTTTCCTCATATTTTATTCACCGATTTTTTTACGGATCGTGGAATACGTAATTTTTTTCCTAAGTTTGACGTTCGGAGTTTTTATGAGCTAGATTGTAGTTTAGCAAATTGAAAGTAAGAGAGAAACCATAAGATGGAAATTGTTGAGAACGGCGGTGAGAGAGTTGTCGTTGAAAAAGCGGTTTTATTTCTTAGTACGGGCGGATGAATTTCACTTGACGCTGCGGCTATCACGCGGACATTATTTATATTGAATGGGCTATCTGTACATAACAAAAATATAGTAAGTAAGTACCGCCAGTAACCTTCCTTGGCACGTAATAAAAATAAATAGAGTAGATTTGGTCTGTCAGTGCGACATTTGTTTTTTACTGTACTGATGTTATTTCATAGCCAGATTATGTGACATTAAAAATAAATAATCATTTTGATTACGCTATATCACTGTTTAAATACACAAATCATTAAAGTGGTTAAAATTCTTGTTTTTGCTAACATTTCCTAACTGGTATCATAACAAAAGTTATTTCCTTAGCACAAAATCAGTATTTGTTTCAAGCTCTTCCGAAAGACTTCTAATATTTAATTACCGTTGTCCGATAAAGTATACTTAAGGGGTATGTTAATAAGGAAACAGCGAGTTCTCAGAGAAAACTTTCCTAAGAAAACTAATCCCATCCCGAGATTATTTCCAGCGGTTCCCAATCAATTCGCCTATAAAAGCACAAGGATAAAACGTCGGTATCCTCAGGGAGTTTCCTCCGCTGAGAATCATTACGAAAATACGACAAAATTGTAGACTGTCTGTAGTCGGGAAGGGGTGTTATTTATGGAGGGCAGAGGCCGGAGTGTATCTGAGTGGCTCTATTAGCTCAACTAATATTTTCTTCTTCAAGTTAATTGTTATGTCGCCTTTAAGAGCAGGTGGCTTGTCCCATTAGGCGGCCGCGGGCAACTTAATGCCGGGACACGAAACTTGAGCGCCACTGAGGGAAACTCGCTACCCGCGGAAATATTTAAACAAATTAAAACTTTTTCTTTATGCTATTTCCCGAAGAGTATTCTTATTGTGATTCGCTTTATTGAGTTTGCGGCCAGTTTTTTTTCACGCGAATAAATTATGAAGAGTGTCCGGTAAATGAGGTCCCGCGGTGAAATTTTCCCTAAATAAATATTTACGTCGTTCCACGTGGCGAGTACCTAATCTGTTTTTGGCGTTTCATATTTCTTGGAAAACAAGTCTGGAACAGGAACTGTAAGTTATCAAACATTCAAGTTTAAGCCGAAACTACAAACCTAAGAATAAGTTGAAGCTCAAGCCCAACAATAAATACGTGTCAAAGTTTGGCAATATAACCGAGCTCCTTGCAAGGCCGCCTCAGACGATCTTCTAAACCGAGAGCATTGTTAGCTACACTCCCTTGATTGACGTGAGGTTGACCAACGCTGGACCATCTCCACAGTCCGGCCGAGTAACAAGATGCATAGTTCCCGAATTTCTTGTAACAACTGACAGTTTGAATTTCAAATATTAGTTGGAGAATGAGTAATGGTATTTGTTCAGGATCTAATTTGCATAGCATCTAAAAACAGATACCTTGCTCGTCCTTTTGGCATGGTTGGAATATTTGTGCGTATCCTGCTTTTTAAGTGTTAAGCAATAAAATCGTATGAAGTGTTAATTATATTTCTAATGAAAATATTCAATCAAATGCTACTAGATTAACTACCAACATAAATAATAATAAATCATAAATATCACCAATAAAAATTATTGTTTTTCACAATAAGTTCCGCGATAGGTAAACAAAAAAAACTTCCGCCATATTGGAAGCCTCGGGGTAAACGTCCGCTCGTATAAACACGGCGTGTTTAGAAATACGTCACGGTGACGTCACGAGACATGCTGACAAACAAACAAATCAGTCGCGATGCACGCCGACAAACAGCGATTGTTCAGATATTAGTTCATAGCGTAATGTTGGCTGCGCGATCGCGATATCCCATGCGTTTGATGGATCGCAATACTAAATGTAAGCTAGTTCGCCTGGGTAATTACGATAGCGCTCGTCATTGTACCTCTAGAAACCATTTTTGGCTATTAGTTTGATAGTTAAAGTAATAATTATTGCACGTCTGTTAAATCCGCTTAAAAATCCAACCCTATTAGTGACATGGCACTCAAATGTCTGCAAAAGTATGGCCAGATTTATATACTCTCCACTCCTACATTGATGTTTATAATCATATCATAGCAATATAAGAAACAAAGTTCTGCGTAAAAATATACCCATTATCAACAAAAGGCCAAAGTTTTAGCTACAAAAATAGGTAGGTACTGTGAAAAAACTAAAAGTCGAGACTAATTAATTCCAAACTTACTCAAATAGGTCTCAGTCGAATAATAATTAAATTACTGAGATATTTTGAAATAATTGAAAGTTTAGAGTGATGCAATTAATTTTGAATTGTGTTTATTTCGAAATTCTTAAATCGTGATACTTGATGGATAAAAGGTTCATAAAAAGCAATTATCTTTAAATTATTAGTGTCGATAGACCTAGATTTGAGTATTTAAAATCCTTTGCAAATTAATTGAGACATAACCTTGTATTTTTATTATGTTTAATTTTACGATTCATTCTCCAATAGTCTATATTAATAACTTAGCGGCAAATTGTCAATTTACTAAATTAATTGAAACCATTTTTTTACAATCAGTTTTGCTTGCTACTTATTAAATTATTTACGCTCTAATATCAACCAAAATCTGCACAAAAAAGTAAAAAATAGAGGTGTATTACATAGCGAATTACCGCGACAGGTACCCTCAGGGACCTCCTCACGTCACTCCCTTAAATGAAATCCTTAATAATAGACGCAGCTTAACACAAACGTACAGACATTAAAGAAAATTGTCCCTTTTGTCACAACTGTTACATTGATGCCATTAAAGTTAAGGCACATAGTTTTCAAGATATTATCGAAGTAAATTATGTTGTTTGTACCTTGTCAGTTCATGACAATGTTCATTAAATAAAACTCTACAAACAAGTTTTTCTTATTAACTTTTATAAAATATTTCATTTATTTTCCCTGAGATTTCCTATCAGCTTTACTGCATTAGAAGGCCTTGGTTACCCACAAGTGTACTAAACCGTGGAATTTTCCCTGACCAAAAAGGGACTCGACTAAACCCGATACTCCATCCAAGCATTCAGTAAATCCTGTATTTTATTCCTGCCATGTACGCTCAACTATAAAAATTCCGGCCGTCTACGAACATTGTCTCCAATTTCGCTCACTTACCCTAGCTTGTGAAAAATATTCGGCCAAGAGTGGAATTAGCAAAGTTGGTGGTACCCGCGTGGGCCATACAGCGGCCGAATATTAAAAGGCGAATTAGAGTGGTCACGCCTCCATATACGTTCATAAATGTCCTTATTTGGCCTCAAGTTGTTAGACCACTTGTTACGTGACGGCCGCTTGCAGTAAAATTGGCCTTTTATGGACTTACCTACATTTTGTCAAATGGTTAGGTTCATAACAGTTTTGTAGTCCTTATACGTCATGAGTCTTTTCTTCTTTCAGCTGTGACGCAACGGATAAATTGTGAAAAAGAATTAAAACATAAATCGGCTGAAATGAAATCGATCAGTAATCAGATACAAACATTAAACTCAAAAGACACCTCCGAGGTTCGCATTGATCACGGCCAAAGTTCGGTTTCACCGTAACGTCGCCCAAGGGAACGACCCCGAGCGGCATTACCCGTCCTTGTCCCACGCACTTCATCACAAATGCGAAAGAAGGTAATGACGCGATGTAGGCCTCACAAATTGACCGTAACAATACCGCATTAGGTCACAATCTATGTCGTAGGAATACAGCATAATCTATTTTTTCCAACAAATCTCTATTTATTCGGTCAAACCACGACCGATCGTGTTATGACGAAATGTGTTACGATTGGTCTATTTTGCCGTCTCTTGACTGAAGTAATAAATTCCGTCATTTATATAAGTTAATAGATATTTATTGCTTTACTATTTCGGAATATTGTCAGGCTTTTTTGCCTAATTCGTTTTTCATTTGTGGTTTTCATTTCTAGGCAGAAATAATTTTAGTTCAAATATGAGCAAGAAATTGTGTTTCTTCAACATCGCTTCGCTGTAAAATCAATGTAAAGGAAATTAATGACCGAAGTAGGTTATTCTAAATATATTTCAGTACCAGGAAAGCATAATGCGGCAGCTGCTTGTTTTCCCATGCAAGTTGTAAGAGTCAACTGTAGAAAATGAGTATGTTAAACGTACCGACAGGCGGTGGTACACGCACCGCGCTAGGTGATACTTATGTGCTATTTCCATCGCTCAAACTGCATATTTTTCTATAAATAACTGAAGCAGAATGAAAATACTTTTGTTCTAGGTACTCAATCTTATTGACTACATTTAGGTAGAGGTTTAGCACGGCTCTATTCATGTCACTATCGCAGCGATACAGGAACAATTCCACTTCGATAAAATGTTCGAATGCTGTAACAATGCGCTCTTTGTTTCTTCTTAAGAAATAGTTTTGCACTTTTGATTCCGATCTGCTACCGATACAGTTCGAAAGCTTTGAAAAATACTGTTGGATATTGGTGAAAAGGACTTTTTCATTATGTAGTTCGAATTAACACTTACCTTTGTTTTCAAAGGCTCTAAATCGTTCAGTAAATCCTATCCAAGCCCTCAGTCCTCCTTGAGAGCGCCAACTTTAGTAAGATGTAGACGTACCCGACCACTTTTAACACGTGAACAAATAGGATCACTTCTAACGAAAATGATAAAGTTTGAGAAAAAAATAAACGAGATCCTTTACCTTCTCTTCAGACGCTATTAATGTCAAAGATAAATCAGCGTCGGTGTATGTCCGAAAATTAGGTGTTATTTTTTTATTCACCACAAAAGAGGGTTGCTCAGGCCGCTTGGCCAACAAAAGCGTGGCAATTCCCGCTCAAACAAATCACCACTAAACAAACGTTTCTACAGGTAGGAATAATTCAGCGAAAGGTCACCTGTTACGGGTATTCGACATCGATCATCGGGAGTGCGTCGTGTCGACCTACCCGCGTAATGTCGCCCTGGGGACCGGCCGACGCCGCCGAGACAAAACCCACGGGCCCTCCCTGTCAAACCGAACTTGCCTGCTTTTGTATACACGCACATTTTTCAACGTGGGTCATTTCATACGCCCGTTGTGTACCCTTGGCTGTACCGCCAAACATGACATATCTGATACCTATCTGAAAAGTTAATAAGGAAGGAATTTATAATTAAGTCGTACATACAATTACGTATGTGGAGGCGTCACGCGTCGACGTCAACATGAATATTTACGATGCAATTTCGTTCCATTTCAGATTTATCACTGTTTTGTTGGCGGACGGGGAATTTTAAAAATGCTCCTTCGTGGCCAAATTTAGGTGCGAGCGAGTCGCGTTAGGCGAGCGGTGACAGCGCATCTCCGCTAGCGTGTATTGTTCGTGTCCTAACCGCCGACTTTCCATTTATTTCTCTATGAATACGTTATTACCTGCTCGCCCCCGCTTATCAAAGTTTATTTGCAGCGTGTGGTTTACTCTGTACCGGTGCTTATTCGTTATTACAACGGCGGAGTGTTTTATTGCCGGGGCGGGGCTCAAATCGCGCACGACGCCCTTGTTTTTCGCTATTTTTCCTCACGATTTTTTCAGAATTTGAAGTTAATATTATGTCTTTTTGTTGCAGATCGAGGACGCCATGCTAATGTTCGACAAACAAACCAATAGGCACAGAGGTAAGTTTCTCATTATTTTAGCGAGCGGATAATACAACGGCGAGCGAGGACCCTAATAAATCAGATCCCCAATACTGCCCAAGTACCTAATACTATCTACAATTATTAATGTCTCGTACATTAATAAAACTATGCCAATAATGGCTTTGTATAGGTAACCTTCTGAGAAGCTAAGTGATTAGGAACAGAGATACAGAACCAATAGGAAGGCTCCAAAACTAACACTACTGGTATTTTATGATTATAGGATAACTGTTTTGAAATATACGCGTTACTGAACAAAATAACAAAACTTCAGTCATTCATAGTACAATAAAAACTGAACGGAACTGAAAATCGTAATATTATATTATTAGTTCCCTCGCCGTAAGTTACACGGAGCGAGCCACGCACGAGCGCCCCGTGTCACCTTATTTTTCTTGACAAAAACAACGGAACTTCCAAAGGCTTGCATGTCACACACGGAAACATATCATTTTTGTTTGTCTCGCCTCATTTCTCTGGCCGTCTTCGCCACAAAGTCGTCACTGGTTAACTAGCAACGGATAAATATAGGCTTCGACCCTCAATGGAAGCTGGCCAGTGTAAACAGGCATGTCGCAGTGTAAAGAGCCCTCTTTCTGATGGTAAGGAGCCAGGCTAGCAGGAAAGGGAGAGAGGTCAGGCTACGCTGGCGGCGCCGCGGCTGACGCGAAGCGGAGCGAAACGGAGGTGGCATCGTCACTAAACATGCGCACCGTTTTCGGTATTGTGCTCCCTCCCCATGTTACGACTATTCCCGGCTAATAAATAACAAATCGACGCCCGGATAAAATATACGGCTTCCTCGGCAGGAGATTTTGTATTATTGTGAGGGTAAAACCGAAGTTACGCTCGAAATCTGCCTATTTCAATTTCGATGGTTGCGCTTTCAGTTTTTTCATAAATTTTCCACATCGTCATAAACAAGCCAATCAATTTTGTCCCAAAACACTAAAGTCCGGGGAGCACGTAATCAGTTTCTTTCATTATCCCCACAACGCGTAAGATTTTAATTAAAATCCACGAAAATCGTATCAAGGCGAGCCATCTTTTGTTGCCAACGAAGGTTCCCTTGTAGCAGTTACAGCAAATACAATGTTAAATTTGCTTTTGTAATCCCCATTACACAAAAACAGGTTGACCCAAATATTCAGGCTCGGTGAAATATCGTTGCGCCGTCATTTATGCAAGTTCGCAAAAACGAATCCTGTTTCATTTCTCGCTGAGGGAAAAACGGCCCTTTCTTGTCGTTGTAAGACATAAAATAATTTACCCATGTCCCTAAACTTCCAACTTTTGTGCCCTTTGCGTGTCATTTGGATGATATTTTGAGATCCCTCTGCTTGTAATTAGATAAACATTGAAATAAAACACGACAACGTGCCTAGAATAGCTTTGCACGGCGTTTAAACATTATTTGTGCCTTTCATCTATGTGATGCGACTCGTGTAATGTCAGTGCGTACCTAAATATGAATAGCGCATAATAATCTAATATAAATATTCCTTAGGCCTCCCCTAATACTACAGTCGGGTTATTATCCCCGGAACGTAATCAGTTGGGTCGGGTTATCCTGGCAAGAAATGTAAAAATATCCGCTGTTTATTTGTATCAAACTCGGGCAAGAGGCAACCCAAACGCGTATTCAAACTGAATATGAATGCAAACTGCCCCGGCGAACGGGCGGAATGGCGAAAATCAAATTAGGTATGGCGTGAATACTTCACGGCGACGGCGGGAAAAAAAATTGAAATCAAATATTCATTGACTTTCAACCGGATAAGCCGGCCCGCAGCCATTTCAATACATTTTATTATCTATTTTCGTTGTGGACCACGCCTCGGTGACGCGGACCCACATTCGCCAATATACCCAGACTAATCCTATATTCATAATTTGGACGGAGTATTTATTTCTATTAGGGAGGATAGACACATTTTCCTGAACTGTTTTCAAGAGATTTTCCCCGATGTTCGAGGGGCAAAATTCCGTTGTGTGCGGTGCGTGCGGTGAGCTTGCCACCGCACGCACCGCACACAACGGAATTTTGCTTTGTATGAATGCCGGAGCAGTGCGTCCACTATCGGTCCGGTCCACACGCATGCTGCGTCAAATTCCTTTCCATCTGTTTCGTGCCGTACATCACCAGCCCCTACTGTGGTAACGTCGACACACACATAAAAATATTTGTGTAAGTAGTTCTTTTAAATTCAGATACGAAAAATTAGGATACAAATATTGGGGAAAAAGCTTTCAATGTTATCTTTTTAATGGTACAGCCTCGAGTTGCTTTGAGTTATATCTGAACCATTTCTATTCAAAAGGACAAAAATATGTTGGAAACATAACTTTTGATAATGTTTAATATTCTTTCTCACATTATTTAGAAAATAAATCACGTGTTGAATGGAGACTTAATTTAAAGGGTGATTTTTATGTTAAGCTGTTGAATCTGTGAAAAATAAAAACCTTTTAGCCTTTTCAGTACATTAAATATGCGCGAATAATGCGTTTAATAGCACCCTTTACTTTTATTTACGACCTTTGCCGGTTGAAAAAATAATTAACGATGTCCCTTCGCAAAATATTTTCCATTGTCTCCCTCTAATAATTTAATTTTTCGTATATGAAATACCAATGGGAATAAATTCTTTATTGCCTTGATATGAATTTGCATATCATGTATGGGAGTCACGATGGGTACGCGGGCAGCAAGATGTCTTGTATCATAATCAACGGAGCGTTACCGAATATGTTCACGTTCGTTTGGCATTCAAACTGTCAGCGGAGCTTGAAGTAAATGCCATTACACAAAGGTAAACGCGACATGTGAGAGACAAAGTTCATAAATATTAAACAAAAAAAAACTAGCGCAAGCAATCTCTGCGGAGCGGAATCCATTTGGTCGTGCGAACCACCTCACGCGCCTGAGGGACGCATTTCTACGAATGCGTGCCTGCTACCGTGAAAATTTCACCTCTCACTTTGCATAAGAGTAGTGCCATCTATATTTCATTGCTCAGTTCGTGATGTGTAAAGAAGCCTATCGCATGAATCATAAATGGATATCGTTTTCTTCGAGTGCCATAAAATTTCAGAAGTCAAAAAAAGGCACATCACTAGAGTATTTTTAAACTTTATGCCCTCCACGTACAAACGTTTCCACGCCCTTCTCTTTTGTTTTCACCGCCGTGTTTACGATTTTCTTTGATAAATTATTATTGTCGTAAATTTCCACCGCGTGTGTAATAAAAACTTATTTTACAATTCAAATACAATGAATAAATACAGTTTGAAGGAATAATCTATTGGCCAAAATGTAGGTAGATTTTTCGGTTGATTTTTATATAATCTTATCTGTATTCAATTCACTTCACGAAACACTTCAATTTCGCTATTTTTGTACATGTCGAGGCAATTCTAATACCGGCAAAGCTTCTGAAGTAGAGCTCTCAGACTGTGTAAGGCTGCAATCTTACTTAGCACGTCGGTACAAAGGAATTTGATCTTTATATGTATGGGGCGGAGGGTTGTTTGTCGGTTTGTGTAAATGTGTTCGGCGTGTGCTAAGTGGGTGCACGTGGCCGGGTCCCGGGAGAGGGACGGGAATACACCGGGTTTAGATGCATCTTGCGGCCAACCAACAGCTCCTGTTAATATTACGTGTATTACAATTAATTCAGTTTAAAACAATCTCGAGTTTGAGTGGTCTTGTTTTGTTGCAACAAGATTTTTAGTTGTTCTTTATAATTTAAACGTTCTGATTTATATCTGAAGTTAGTTTGTGAATATTTGTAGCGTAGGTAAAGTTGTTTCATAAGAAGATAAAACGTGTATTCGTTAAAAAGTTCAATGTTTTTTTACTCAATATAATTTGTCTATCAATAGCTACTATTGTGTTTGCAAAAAATTGACATTCAAATCACATTTTTCATTGTCATGAGTAAATTCGACAGTTTTGATTATTCAACACTATTTTAGAACACGAGTTTGGAATAGGCTCAACAATTGAAACACTGCAAACGAAATTCATATTCACATCGCATCTCTATGTCAGCGAGAGCTAATTTAACGATTTACTAACTCTGTGTACTAAAATTCACTGCCTACCCCTATAGGGATTACCACCGCAACGGTATCGATATTCGCAACTTTATCGAGTCCCAGTTTCGCCCCTCCCTAGAGATGTGGTTGCGAATGCATCTCATGTGATGCATCGATATGAGAAAGTGGGATGGCAAACACTTGGGACATCTCTATAATCACCTGTTTACGGAACGGCACTTCTTTCTACTTTTCAAGTAAACAAATACAGTACTTTGCTTTTATTGAATGTTTAGGTGTGTGTAAACAGACACTGGTTTTGCTCAGATTTTATTACACATTAGTGATTGTGTTTTGTTTGAGTGTTGTGTCTGTGAATGACTCATACTAGACACCGTTTGTAGTTGAACAAACACAAGCTTTGCAGACGAACAACAAAAGTTTTTGATGTAGGTACATCGTAGAAAATAGATTCGTATAAATCACTTACCAGTCTGAATAATAAATACTTTAAAGAACTTTTATAATTACCTGTACATTAAAGTATAATTAAAACTACCTTTAAGAATAAATCAATATCAGTACTTAAATAAAGCCCTGTTAACACGCGTCATAATTCATTAATACAGTTTAACCTTTTAATTTAATATGTAATAAGCTTCCCGCACCTAGAGTTTCTCATCATTAATTAACTCCGGTATTATCATGGTCCCAAAAACTACCTTTATTCGTTAACCTCGTAAACTGAAATTCGTATTTTAAAGGCTTAAAATAGGTTTATTTACGCTTTATTGGAGAAGGATAATCTTTTAGCGAAGAGTTTAAATTCTCCTCAATGAAGGTTCTTTCTTATAAACTTGTGATTTGGGTCCAACAAGAGGCAAAAAATCGGCAAGCAACTCAACATTTCCAAGGAAATCAGAACCTAATTAGATATCCAATACATAAAGAAATGAATGTTATGACACATTTCTTATTCACGAGGTTATTTCCACGGTTCACATAACCCGCCCAAACTAAATCACATTCAGCCAAAAGCTGAATAAAGCAATAATTCCATTGGAATCAACAACAATGGCTCCTTAAGAACCGTTAGCAATAAATCGAAACCACGAGCATTGATCGTCAATAGAGCATTAAGTAGCTGACACTTTTACAATATACATTAAGAGTGTGTTTTAGCAAATCACTTCCTTCGAAGCCAAGCCCCAAAAGGGATGGTTAAAAAAATAGTGAGTGAGGGAAATGACATAGTGGAAATCCATTGACGACCTCCTTGCTAGCCGTAAGGTAAATAAAGTGCCCACGATTGAATAGTCATTCTAAGAACGATAGAAATTGTCCGCAGCGTTTACATTGTCAGCTATTCGAACAATAAGCGGAGCACTCGCTGAACAAATAAGTCAATGGTGTTGTAATTATTACGGGGTGTTAGCGTAGTGCCGTTTATCGGCGATTTTCATTGTTATTACTTACATGCTTCGGGCGCGCACGCGATAATAACTTGCCAGTAGATTCACAGTAATTCTGATAGTAAAATGTACAATTAACAGAGGTTTAAAAAGCTGTTATTTCATGGAACGTATTGTGCATTTTTATATTTACTTTTCGCGCGGAAAATTCGTTTAAAAGGAAGTTCTTTTTCGAAAAAAATGTGACACATATTTGTTGTGATACGGATAGTAAAATAAAATAGCACAAATGAAACGTACAAAATACGTCTCTTAATGAAATACGACTGGAATTTTATTTAAAATCCCAATTCCTCTACATGATTTCACTAAAATTCAATTTGAATAAATCATAATTAAAGCAAGCACTATTGAAATATTTACACTAACATTTACAAATCCAATAAGCTCTCACCTATAAAGTGTTGGCAATATAGCAAAATTCTTACCCAATTTTAATCCTCGTCAAGCGGTTAAATGTAATTCAGTTAATAGGCAATTTCAGCGTGCCACCTATCCGTGTCCGTATTTCTGACAGAATGCCATGTAGCCACCCCGGGGACAACCTTCAGTAATTATTTTCTCTTACTCACGCCACTAGTGAGGTGCTTCGATTCGAAATTGGATTTTATACGCAACTGTCACGTGAAATGTCGCCAGTAATGCTGCTGTATTTTTATATTTAGCACTTAATGTGTAAAAAATCATGCAAGGTATATATGTAACACTTTCTGATTTATTCATATCAAACTTGTGCTGTAACTTTAACGAAAATCCATTAATCATACTCCAAAACAAGAAACTAACAGCAATCACACAAACTAACTAAACTATGAACAACCGTAAATGCAATTAAAACATAGTTTAAAGATTCTCATGTGACAACTATCCTAACTAATTCTAAAACAAGATACGTCTCATTAAAGGAGTGATATCTCGGAGCAGTATAAAGTAATTCCAGCCAACTGCTTCCAAGTTACAATCTAAAACATAACTAGAGTCGTCCCACATTAACACGAACGCTTAATGCAAGTTATTCGCCCTTGTTTGGCTATATTAAAGGATTCCTGGAATAATTATCACAAAGCGACTTACGCACCCATTTATTAACCATCTTAATTACTAAGGCCAAGTTAATTACACAGAGTAAAACTTAGCGCCTAAAGAGCGTTATCCCGTTTATTTATTACAGGGTAGCTTTTGCGGAAATCTCTTCATGTCATTCCCGCGTACGATATCGCACAACTTGCTTCGGATGATATCAAATAAGTACGTTTAATGTCCTCAACTTTTGTGTAATAAAATTACGGAAAAATTCTTCGGCTGCTTTTAACATTTACTTTTATTTATGACCCTAATAATTTACTGTCACCTAAATTAAAGCAATGCTTGTGATATAGGACAAAGGCACCTTTATTCTTTGGTAGATTTTCGAGTCTTCGGTAACGTATTACCGGGCTGGGAATGAGGAACGACTTTCTCCTAAGATATTATACAATGTCCATCGAAATTTATAAGCAAGCAATAACTGAAATAACTCTTAAATGGTTTTTATTGTAATTCAGATATTTACATGAACTGATAAGCCAACTATTAACGTGCCAAATGATATTAATCTACGCTGGTTGCCAGCACATTGGTTAGCAAATCAATTTATGTCATTGGTATTTTAAAAGCGGCTATGAAAATATTCATCAGTGCAGAACTGCATACCATTACATGGGTTTTCAAATGAAACAGCATTGGTTTCGAGGTATTATAATTTCCGCGATTAAATTTCATAGGCTACTAGTTTGCGTTGTGGATAGTACAGGTGTTCAGACAATGAGGATGCGGCTGAGCACAGAAGCCCATCTCATTACCCGACTGACCGCAGGTGAGTAATGATGCGCCGAACTCACAGTCACGCTGCCAGCGCTCACCGCCCGCGCTTTTTGTGGCTTCCACATTAACAAAATGCGAATTCATAATACATTATCCCATTGTTTATTCGAACGCGAAAAATTATCTGTGATTTATCATTTCATGTTTCTGCTAGTAATCATTCACCTACAAAGGATAATGCGCCATTCAGACACTAAATAACATATACACGATGTTTACAATTATATTGTTCCCTCGCCCCAATATGAACAATTAACCTGATACGATCCTTTAGAATTTTTTACTTAAGGCTACTTACACACGCATTCTGTAACCATTACGAAAAATCAATGGCAGGCTATTTTGAAATAATTAACACAAAACGCGACCTGAATCCTTCGAATACTTACACAAAATAATAATAGAATTGTGTCGTTCATGAAATTCCGTGAGTTCCGCGCATACGGTATTTCAATCGGCTTGGATGCGGGGTGTGGTCGCGGTGTTTCGCCTGGCGATCGCACAATTGCAAACAGCCTAATATGTTGAACAGTAGGTCCATCTCATTACCATGGGCGACCACAGGTGAATGATGGCGCGGCGCTAGTGCCCGAGGCCGTTTTGTTTGTGGTCGATTTAACGCCGACGACAAATTGCGTGTTTGCCATTTGGCCGAGAGATCATCCCCACTTCTGAACGAAATAAATCCACTGATTACTTTTGCGCAATTTGAAATATTAACGTGAATTGTTTCGCGCGCCGCTGGCCTGTTGTATTGTTTAATTCTGTGCCGTGAGTGATAGCATCGCATTTACTTTTGTGTTGAGCCCGGTTCAAAGTTATCAGCCAATTGTATCGCATTCTAATGCAACTGCGTTTATTAATGGTTTACCGTAAAGCAACAAAGTTTGACAAATGTTTGTTTACATTTTGGTATGAATTTTAAAGGCTGAATACTGCAATATTTTTGATTAAATATACAACTAAGAAGTACATTCTTGTCTAGTGATGTAGCGCTGTCAGAGATAGTTATTTTTCTTGAGGAGCATAAAAATACAGTGAGTAAAAAATGGTAAATAGTTAGGAACTACAAATGTGTTAGCTTATACAAACCCGCAGTTAGGTAATGACTGTAACTGTATCCTTACTAAAATATTTACAGTAAAAGTTTACCAGCTAAGAAATTTTCCTCCATTTGGCCGTTTATTCTGAAATAGTGTAATAAAAGGCAGCTAAAATGTTCGTACCGTTATAAAAAGAAAGTACCCTAAAAAAGTTCATATTTATTTCCTTGTAGAAAACGAACTAACTCTTGTTTTCATCCTCTTAACAAGAAAGTAATCTGTCGACCTACGTCGCGATAACGGGATTTTTATGTAACAAACTCGAGTCGCGCCTACCCTCACCTAGCCCGAGGCTCTCTCGAAAAATCCCCGCATTGTCAGATTCTACTAAGGATTCGGAGTAATATACATTTTCCCGTGTTGGAATTACAGCTGTATTTTGCTCATGCTACATAAAATCGGCATAAAGGCGACGCCCATGAAAAGGCCCGGGTGAAAACCTATAGCCTTTATTTAGTTGGCTCGAATGTAACAATCTACTGAAAGTTTTAGTGTCGGCAGTTCGGCGCTGGTCGTTTCATAAGCGTGGCTCAGTAAACTGTAGCGCGGCATAACGCAATGCACCCCGGGCAAGACGAATTCGCTCGCAGCCGAACTACCTACGGACCCGATACCTCCATGCGACTCGCTCGTTACCTTTCACTACGATTTTCAAGCCATGCGATATATTTTCAAATAAATCGAGAAATGCCGCATAGGAATTTTGATATTTTGTATCTGTATTTTTCCACTTACATTCATTTTAATTTCCACGAAATGTATATTTCATTTCGTTAAAACCGAGGAAACCATTTGATTTAATAAATAAAGTTTCCATGTAGTACGAGTAGGTATTCACATCTGTGAATTTCAGCATTCAAATATTTCCTAGCTTTGAGATGAAAATATTTCATAAACATACCAACGATGAGATGACAGAAGTATTTGTTTATATTTTTTTCCTAAATATTGTACAAGTAAGTATATTTGATATTTTTTCAAGGATATACTGAGACTTGAACTAACCCGTTTTCCCTTTTCTGTATAGTTGATTTAATTTAGTGAAGATTTTCAAAGTACCTGTAGTAATGTAGTACCTGCTATGTAGGTTAATCCACTCCCACTCACACATTCAGAACTTAAATGTCAAATCCTATGAGATAATGTCAATATCACTGCCTGTAATTAAAAGGTTAATCAATACCTTTTGTGAATACTACTGGCAAGCCTTATAATAGCCATAATCTCCCCCACGCCCAGCAATACGCATGATTAACTATCGGACTTAATATCTTTGAAGCCTGAAGACATTTTCACATCCATTCCCTTTTTAATTTACTCCAGAAAATGTACGTGAACAACGCAAGTCGTAACTGAAACATGAAAGTGATATCTTACAACTAAACTCTACTAAAAACAACGTTAACTCTTCAGTACATATACCCTAACGCGTAATATTACTTAACCGCTCGAAAATTATATACAAGCGGCGCGTACGGCTTGTAACACGTATGCCACTAAATTTTAGTTAAAGTCGTTGGCGGCAACAGGTGCTCGGGATGAGCCACTCTCAGACTCGTAATTATCATGACTCTGGTTTACGCTTCCGCTACCTACCTATACTATAATTGTCTTGTGTATATTCAACCAATCGAAAAACTCGATTGGATACCCAAAAAAATTGCTCGCATTGTGTAAAGTCTACCGCCGAGCGACCGAATTCCATTTTTGACTTTTTTCGTTCCAGAATTAGTTTTGTGTTCGATATTATAGCGTTATAGTAAATGGTATATGGTTCTGAAAATATAAACCTTCGAAAAGGATATATTCTAGCTCTATTCTGATAATATGTCCTAATTCCTGAGATGAATAACAGACCGTAAGAATACAATATTAAGTGATTGACTTGATATGAAAGCTCTCGGCAACCGAACAAAAATAAAAGCCCATTATGTCGAGACATAATAAATTAGCTGCCAATAATATCTACCAATTATAATGATAAACGACAACAAACAAAAACAAGTACATTTGTTTAATATTTTGAGGTTGTAGTTAATACGCAGCAAAAACATTGATTCAATAACCGCAGAATATTAATCTCTTTTCAACATACAGTTTATTAAAACAATTTTAATTAACTAGATTCCGTGGAACGCGACCGGCGATGAACCACCCTTTAGGTGACCAATTTATATTTGTTTTAAGTTTATTTTGCTGACAGATGTTCGGGGCACACGTTGGGTTCGACGCAATGTTCCAACAACAGCGCATCACATTTTATTCACTTGTCAATTAAATGTCACACGCGATTCGGTGCGAATTTACTCACTGGCTTGCGAATATCAACCGCCCAAATGGAAATTTGCATAAAAAACATAGGTACACACAGCTTTACATCGATTGCGTATCATTTAGTTTGCGAAACCGAGGTCCTTTGCTCTCCAAATTGATTTCCAACTTGAATAAGTTTTAAAATGGCCGAAAACTATTTGTGTACAGAACTATTTTAGTTCAACTACCAGCCGGTATTGATAATTTAAATATTTATTCGAACTGTCTGACATTGGTTTTTGTTATAAGTTATATTTTGATAGAGATATTCAATATACGTACATATTGTACTCGTAGCTGAAAAGTTTTTGTGAGTGTTATGAATAGGGTGTTATGTTTTAGGATTTCGCTTCATAAGGAAGTAGTGAACTGTGATTTCAGAAAAATAAAAATGAACATTTTCGGCAAGAGGCTCGTAATTCTTGTAATAATATTTATACGTTTTATTGCAAGACGGTGTATTTGGAAGTTTTGATGGAGCCGTAAGGGGCGAGGCCCATAAATCCGGCCAGAGTGAAGCACGCAACGAATGTGTGCGGCGAACAGATTTATACGTTTGTCTTGCTCCGCGGTGCACGTCCACAACCAGACAAAAATATTACTGCCTACCAGAACTGCTGTGTACCTATGTATAATTATGCACCACCGTGAAAAAAATATACATGTAAATGATAATATTGCGAAAATGTTGCTGAATTTAAAATGTTCTATATTTAAACATTTTTGTACAGTTGTCACTTTTACTCCATTAAAACTCATTACTTGCAAATGAGTAAGTTTCAGAAAGATCATTAGAACCCTTTGTACAATAAAAATGGTAACCCGCCCAATAATCACACATACCACATCTAAATTCTAATTAACAGTAATACCAAAAGCCCAAACATTTAGATTTTATTTACTGTGAAAAGGGTCCTAAATGTATTTTAAAATCACAATATTGGATAGATTCTGATGTGTCAATCGAGAATTAATTTAAACTTTGCTGGCCAAAGCGAGCAGCGAGCTGCCCAAGGGACCAAACGGGCATCAAATCGAATAGAAGGTTATAATTGACTGCCTCTAAACGAACAACAACCGACACGATCCTTATGAATCAATCAAATGTGGACTCTAAAAGTGGTGTGTTAGAATTCAGAATTGCACGTCACATACGTCTGTTCGGGGATCCATTTTCGTATGGCAGGAGTAAGTCGGTGTCGTGGCGAGTCCAGCACTCACTTAGTAGGTGTTCCACAAAAGTAATTTGCAAGGCTCGTGGCCGATCATTTAGATCTTCCCGCATTTACATAGTTAATTAACGTTTTCCCATATTATTATCCCGTCTATTATTAGTATCACCGGCTTATATGCAAAACATCGGGATCGTAATTTGGGCCTACACATAGTTGGGTCTGTGATTATAATGTTTGACGTGTTATTCGGATGTTTAATGGCATCACAAATGTACGTATCTATTTTAATTCTGTTTTGGGAGTGACAGTTAGGTTAAATAATGCAAATGCTTCTGATAGACTTCTATATTTTTTTATTTTGTAAAATGCCCACAATGAAACACATTTTGAAATTAAAGTGAAGCCGCTAATTAAAAATGAGACAGGTATTGAAAATGAGATCAGCAGTAACACGCTAAATAAAATTGTCACCACAACGCGAATCGCCTAGTGTGTCCGCGATAATTATTTCGTTAATTAGACCCGTTGTTTCGCTAAACGGTTGAATACTACAATTATTGCTGTAATATAGGTAATACGGGTAATTCTAAACTTTCATTATTTTAGGGTAAATAATGACATTGTCATTAAGCTCGTGGCTGGAATTCAATGGAATTGCGAAACGATTTAAGTTATGTAAATAAAATTATTTCGTGTTTTGCCTTGTTTTCCGGGAAATTCCGTAAATAGACATAAAATAGATTCGAAATTCAATTTGGAAAACGAAATCTCAAAGCGAAGTACTAAGTACGTAGTATCAGGCAGACCACGAAACTATTAACTTGGAATATAGTACGGCGTGCCCCGAGGTACTGGGCATCTCCTGTCTACGCGTGACAGGCCCGGCGCCTCCAAGACTTCAACCCTTCACAACTACACCCTCTGGTGGCAAATTAAAAACGTCAATCAGCATAGTAGCTATTCCTAATAAATCACCAGCGCTATTATTCGTGCCTATTAATTGCATTCGGCTTAATAGAGTTCATTCATTTGTGTTCCATTGTAAGAAAATAAATGAAGCCTTTTGATTGGGTGGTAGCGTTCGCGGGTTAAGACGTAAATTTTGAATTAACACCTGCGTTATTAGGAATTTGCATATCAAGTCTATGAAATTTTAATGGGATTATTTTGTTGCGCAGTTTCGTTAGATTTATTAAAATTGAAAATAAAATCTGTGGAAGATTGTATACCTAACAAAACAAGTTTTATAATACACATCCTCGTAACACCCTCTTGGCATATGTATCGATATAAATAACGTTACATCTTTCAATATATTTATCGAATAAAATTACACGTCTTAAAAATTCCAAATCACATAAAATCAAATAAGTCTTCATAAACGTCCGTTAACCTTGTACGAAAACACTCAAAGAGTATAAAAATAAAAACAAATTAACTTTCCAATCTTCTAATAATTTGGATTCTTTGTAAAAAGTGGATAGTACAACAAAAAAAAAACATTTTCAAATTAATATCAATAAAGCGATGAATTTCACGGTAGCGGGATTTGAAAACCCTTCAATCTACCGTCAGTACTTTAAGGTGTGTTGTTCGTGTAATAAAAATTAACATTTACTTTGTAAAACCTCTTGTAATCATGCCAAACAATGGCCCGGGGTTGTTTTGATGTCTGCAAAGGCTCTCGATTAATTTTGCCTTTTAATAAAAAAATATGGAACAAAATATTGAAAGGCCGTTCAAGGAAAGGTTAGCCATTTAAATACTGGGCAGATGCTGTAGATTTATGGACGTATTATAATTTCTCGGATATTAAAATATCTGCTTAGTGGCTTTTGACATGAACTGGGCGGAAAATGAGAGGGATGTTGAAAAATTGTGCGATTAGCAAAAAATGTAAAGAAAACGTTAATAGCGATCTAATTACTTCGCTTTCATTTTGCTGTGTGGCTCCGAAGATTAGCATTCTTACTGCGAATATTGTAGCCAGCTATTATGGGATTAAATCAAGTAGAAGTAGAAGTTGCTTTTGTTTTATATTCAGATTATACTGCTGACGCAAACGAACATTACTATCGGTTTAATAGCAAAGCACATTATGTAGTTAATGATCAACTTTACATTAATACACCACAAAATTAAAGTATTTAAATAAAAATACCATTAATGCGCGGTAATGTGTATTTTGCTACCGCAACTTTGTCAACCGGCATGCATTAAAAATAGCGCACACATAAAATATTCCGATTTGGTACATTTAATACTATAACTCATTAATAAACCATGTTTAATGGCGATTTGATTTCATTATAAACCAAAAACCGTAAATCTACGCAGGCGAAATCCGACCAAATCAAATTTACATTTAGTGGATATTTAAACGTAACCGCATATTATGTTATTAAAACAATTATTTAAACTGTTTCATGCACGTAACGCAACTTCGATTTTGAACGCCACTGACTTTTGCTGTGCAAATAACTTCGGTCTGTTATAAACATTTTACTTTCGTATTAAAAAATATTAAGGGCTTATTTCATTCAAAGTGCGAAAAAATATCTTCGTATTACCTTTAAATTTTTGAATAGTGAACATCCATACCCTTAGTATTTTTTCAGAATATTTTGCAAAAAAAAAGCACAGCTACAAAGTAATATTTGCCCGTCGGCACAGAGAAATGGTGGACCGTCACTACTGGCTGACTAATTAAAATGTACGGAAAACCAAAGAGGAGGCTTTCGACATATCCCAAGTCTACTAAGGGAATAAATCAGCTTGATGGATGTGAAAGCGGATAAATTCTAACTACATAAATCGAATTTCCTTTAGAGATGCGGATAAAATTCCCATGTTCGAGTACATTCATGCGTGAAAAGATAGAGGGTAGACAGACAGCCGAAAATCTTAGATTATTTTACTGACTTATCTGTACCTAAATTAAGGCTGTATTATTACAGAAGTATTTGAAGATCAGAATGAGAAAGTTTTAAGATTTTAGTTATAATAAAGTTCTTCAAAATGAAATCAGAATGTAAAACATTTATACACTCATTTGTTTTCCTTCAAGCCAATTTGTAAACAAATTCGAACCATAAAATACAACTCGACCAAATAACTTATCTATTTAACGATAAGAACAGAACAACCAACAACCGAGAATCAACGTTAGATATTATAATATACACGAATACCCACAATCCCCCGCGGGGGTTGTTTCATACTGTAATACTAGGTAACGGAACCCTTGTTCCAACAGTTATCAACATTTTGACCAGTGATTATAACGTAATTACTAACCTTGCTTACTTTACACGGCTTTAATTGTTACAACTTTACGAAACGGGTTAAATAAAATCTTTCATGTTACACTCAAGGGTTAAGTGCTGTTTAATCATTAAAGATGGTACGTGCAAAGGGAAAGTGCTCAGTCAGATTAAAATTGTAATTACTTTTCTCCATTAGTAGTCAAAATTATATCATAAAGAATCATCTCGTTTTTAGTACGGAGTAAAAATCTGAAATTCATGGCTTGAATGGATAACAAACATTATTGAATAAAATTGTACAAAAAGTACTACAGCATTTCTTTAAAATGTATCAGAAATATTTAGATAAAAATCCCACACTTTAGTTTATTTAATACATTTTATTAGATGAACAGTCTTTGTGATAATAGTGTTAAGACTACTAAAAATAGATACGTTCCAACACTCTTATAGGAAAACAAAATTGATTACACCTCGCTGACTTCCTTGTCTTTGATCATAATCATTGTAATCTTAGGTGATCAGATAGTTAACTCGTTTGTTAACACCTATAAACTTTGTGTGATCATTATTCTTCACACCTGATTTCCTTAACTCGATAGAATAAAGTATCTCATCTTCATCTCCTACCCTTTACCCAACTTTGTTGGGGTCAGCTTTCAGTAAAACCAGACCAGAGATAGAAAGAAACTTATGAGGCTATTTAAATGATGAAAACCAGTTAACTTTAACCATAATGAGTAACCATATTTTTGCACATAAAAGTCACATAAAGGGTTTTAGCGGTCCAGGTTGACAGCTCATTATTGGTAATATTTCAATCCACGTCAGTACAAACATCGTTTTAGGGTTGAACGCTTTCGCACAACAATGTACAAATGTTAAAATAAAACTTCGAAAGTGTAAATGAAGGCGTTTCGTAAAAACAAACCACTAACAGGAGCGTGACAGAAAATAATTAAAACTTATTAAAATATAACAATATCCGTAAAGAATTTCTAAAGCTGCTGTAAAACACTTTCTATGGGTACTAAGGCAAGTGTAAAAATAGCGTCTTAAGTGGCCAGCAGTTTACTTAAGTAGCTATTACCGTAAAAAGCAGTTAAAAGTCATCAGTTTAAAATCGGATTGCAAGAAGCATACGGTCGCTCAGTGCATGCGCTATTAAACATTTATGCGTTTTAGATAACGTATGCTACTGCAAGATTTTATAGCAGTTTTATTGACCAATGCACCGATCGGACTATCTGGACCAAAGTCCCGACTTCGCCTACAACTCCACTCAACAAACAATCTTTCATTACGACTCCATCGTTTGAATGCACACTTAACCTTATTTTCATGTCGGATACAATCTATTTAGATTCCTGTCTTCACACATACAGTTTTTCAAATAACTCACGAATATTAAGAGTTAAACTTTTAAGATACTGTCCTAATAAGAAACAAAGGACCAAGAACATCTTGCAGACATATTTAAATTATTTTTATGAAGTGTTCACCCCCGTGTTTTGCGTTAAGATGTAACGAGCGAAGCTATCACGGCCCCTCTTTGACTTGTTGGACAACAAAAAGCAAATGTTTGTTTTACCTGACCAAATTCCAGATTAAGCCCTTTCAACTTCATGTTACAAAAATGCGGTCGTTTGTGTCAATAGGGGGAGAAGTCGGCATTGTATTACATATTTTCTACGTCGACCATTCTTAGGATAAGAGTGGTTGGATAACAAACAACACAAAAGGCGAAATAATGAATAGTCCAGAAAAACGGCGCGGCTCTCGTTATGAGCTACATGCATAAATGATACGGCGAATCTGACAAATGGAACGGCACAGTATAACAATGCTAGTGCCTCCAAGTGGTCGTTCAATTATGCAAATAGACTGTGCGATGTTCGTCCGGCAATAATAAAACTGTTTAACAGCTGACAAGCGCGCGTCCACCCGCTCAAACATTTTTGTATTCAGTCACCCGTCTAAGCAATAAAACAAAGGCAGGTACATCATCCATATGACGAGTTGTCCCCGCACATATTAAATTAGACCGCCGCTGGTCATCCACTTTATTTTTATTTGAATCCCATGAAAATATGAACGTGTTTGCTCGTCCACGTTTGGGAGTACGAGTCGCGGCCGTTTTATTCGCAAGTCAATGTTTATGAATTTGTTAATAAACACGGTCGGCTCCATGCTGTTACCTTTGCAATTTAGGCGTGGAAAAATTCGCGACAAAAGTTTCATTCGCACCGCTGCCGGCCGTAACTGTTATCGCTAATTATCCGGAGTGGGTTATTCCACTGAAATAAAAAGTAATCCGATAGTAATTTGGATAGAAGAGTCTCCCTTTACGGGTTTGTTGGGAGTAGATTGGCGTAGTGAGTCGTCTTTAAGGGGAGTTATCATGCGAGGAGCACATAACGCGACTCCGACTCGTGTGTCGCTCCGCATGTTATCGGAGCATCTTTGACTCAATGTAGCTGCTACACAGTAATAAATAATTTATAAACGCTTCAAACGTTTAACATTATCTAAATTGCCACGTGAGTAATTAGTTTAGAAGTTACAATATTAATTAACGAAGATAAAATTATGAGTTTATAAATCATGTAAGTATAATTTTTCGTCGGTAACTCCTCATTAAACTGATCCTCTGGTGCTTCATCACTCAGTCAAATTGCGTTTCGCTTAATTTTCTTTCCCCGGCAGGTGTGTTCGACAGCGCAATTATTTACACCGTCAGCCGTGACGTCACTCCCCCGCGTCCCGCGCCCCTCCCCTAGTGTTTCCTCAGAGAATAAAACTTCGTATCGTTGTCTAGATAGTTTGAAACTGTAAGTTATTCCCTTTTAAGTTCTCCTATTTTGTTTTCAACACAAACGCCTATCGTGAGTCGGCGAATTGCTCGTTCATCATATGGTCCCATATAGGGAGCATCAGCACATCTGTAACAAGAAAAATAAGCTTCCATGTGATTTTTCTACGACGATAAAATATAGGCCCATAAGCTTTGATCATTGCTTTTACCTCTACTAACGAAACAACTTATCATTTTCAAAGCACTTAGTCAAATTTTTATCTCAAATCACTTAACATCGTTACTCACATCTACTGCCTAACAATAGCAATTACAATTCCTAATGTCACTCAATTCAACGAAGAACCTCGTGTCTAGCTTAATGGCATAAAGTCGTAAGTGCCTATAGCTGATTCGTCAACCCTTCTGCTATTCTGCATAAGATTCAAGGTCGTTTAAATACTTGAAATGTCAAAACCATTTGTTCCCCTTATGTTTGGAAATGTCAGTGCGGCAGATACGCCTATGGTATAGTATCTCTAATTTGACAGTGACACATACGATTAAATTAGAATGTCATGCTACGCGCAGAAAATGAATTCCCTTGGATTGAGTGGCTTTCATTGTTGTTTTTGGTATAAATGATCCTTTAAATACGTGTCGCGTTGGTTTGAGTTATGAACGTAGTAAACGAGCATTGGTATTTGTTTATTTTTATCAACACATAAATGTAGTTACCTGTTTTATTTCTAAAAAAATATGGAGACGAATTAAATAGCACGAACTATTTTTAACCCTCTAAATAGTATTATTTATTTAAAAAATATATTTTTGTAAGCAAGACTGTAGAACATTTCCCTCAATAAAACCCCAATATGTCGAAGATATGTACATTTAAATGTAGTCTTCCTATAACATTATTCGTAAACTGTCGGCTGGGTAAACCGAAACTCCCTGACATTTGAGCACGTGAGCTCTTGACATTTAGCTAAGCTCTTTACGAAGACACCGACCATCGATTCCACTAAATAACCTTTTGCCTATAATATTTCAGATTTTTCCGACACGCAATCCCCCGTGTCTCTATTGTTCGATGATATTTTCCTACTTTCAGGCTATGTTTTGGTTTGTTTATAAGGTTTAAATTAGTTATTTTGGTTTATTTTGTTGTTTCCTCAACTCCAAAGTGTTACCACCTTACCGAAAAAAAAAACTAGTAAAAAAATAAATTGTACTAGTGAAACTATCAATAAAACAAACCAATTTTACACTCAATTTCAATTTGGAAACCCACTCAATAACCCAAAAAATCCACACAACTTATCCTAACGTTCTTTAAATAAACACGGGACTCCAAAAGGTCAACGTTTACATTTAACAGAAAGTGAAATTAATTTAGTAATGGGATATAATTTAAGCAGCCTAAAATAACTTTACTTATTAAAAACAAAACAATGGGAAAGGGCTGGTTCAGACAATTCGGATCGGACTTTTGGACTCCCCACCTTAACAAAGATGTGGTTATGAAGTCAGGTTTAATCACTGCTCCCCTACAGTCTATTTACTAAGTTATAATTACATTTATACTTACTTCCATACTCCCTTTCTAGCGGGGTTAAAATGAAGGGTCAAAAGGAAAAAAAACTGAGTAAATTATCACAGGAAGGAAATCATATCGAAGTTTAAATATTATCATACTTCAAACGTAATAAACAAACAAAATATACTAGGTAATTAAAATATTACATCGCACTTATTGAGCAATGCAAATGAAGTCGATAAATCTAAAACATAAATAATGTACACAAATCACCATTGAATTAATTAACAAATTGTATATGCAAAGAGCATGTTACGCTCGTATTTAAGTTGGATAAACAGACTAGTATTTTATGAATGTAATAGTGGAATAACCACTCCAATAGAGCAATGAACAGTGCGGTCGCAGCGCATCGCCTCGAACGCAACCGTTTTATAATAAATTCTCGAGTTCCGCACCCACTGGGATTAATCGTCTTACTTTTCTCTCTCGGCCGTAATCCTCCCAGGGAATTGTGTGGCCACGATCTACTCTAACCACTACCACTTTATCACACGCGATGGAAACGATGCATCTGACAAAAGATTTAACATGTGAAACCGTACCTAGATCCTCAACTACCGATAACAACCGACTCGACTTTAGAACCAAATGAAATTCTCGAATTCAAAAGTCATTTATTTAAAGCGCACAATTCTACATCTTAGTTGAGTAATAGTTTGATTATTTTTACAGTGATAAATCGACTCACTTTTAGGTACGTAATACGAATTTTATACTTGAACGATTTTAAAATCGAATCCCAGCACCGAAATTATCCAAGTTGAGACAGTAGTTGCTCGTGGAATTCCTGTTATCGCTCGCCAAAATCTTCGCAGGAAACAATTTAAGTTCTGGCCTGTAGTAAGAGCTCAGGTTCCAGAGACGTAAGAAGGGATAGTTGCGAAGTGTACTCTTAGGATTTACTGCATCACTAGTTGCTCGCAGATAACTATCGTCCGTAACGCTTTAACTTATGAAATGGTCCCTTTGTACCGTACGTCTGCGTCTTTGTTGACTGAATGCGAATAATTGCTTTCGTTACTGTTGGAATATGGATGGTGTAGTTTTAACGTAATGGGACAGTTTGTGTTCTTAGTTAATGGCTTTGTAGACTGACGGTCTCTTTGTTGTTATAAAAACCTTTAAACGTCGTTTGGATCACGTGACCGCGTGAACCCATTGTGATATGTTGGCCAAACAATGGCGGGCACGAATATGACGGCAACAAAATGAATAGCAAATACACTAGATGAAAATGAAAACAAAGTTATTTGTTGTGTCAGTGAGGCGGCGATATTAGGTCGTAGGCACCTGATGGGCTTACCGCTGGCAACCAGGTTTAGTGGGTGTCACAATCGGCCGCCACTGGCGCTGCAGAATTAACCGCCGCGCTCGGACCGCTCTAAATGTCACTCTTATTATCGTCTGACACTTCGGGATTACCTAGGATAAATTGTTTTAACGTTTTGGAAGCGGCCATTTCACTTGACGCTGACGTTTGTTATCTTTCCGAATTAAAACTCTACTCTCTGAATCTATTTTCATTTCAGTGCTGACTTTTTCCAACTTTGTTTATCGCGCTTAATTTGGACCCCTGTGCGAAGCGAGCGAAATCAATTTAGCTCGTGTTTGATTGGTTGCAACAATCACTTACGAGCAACACTGTCAACTTTGACGTACGAATGAAGTTTCACGGGAGGCTGGGCTGCACAGTACGTCTGCTAATACCATTTTCCGTTTGGCTAATAAGTTTAGCATGCGCTATTACCAATCTACCGTGCAGCTTGGCGCCAGGCGAGCGCCTCTGCAGCAATCAATTTGTTTCATGTTCGGACGTTTTGATTCTCTGAATTTCACTGGAACACGGCAGCGAGTGTACGCTCGTTGCGGCGTGTCTTCATTTGCAAGTTTATGTTGTTTTGTTTGCGTAGTCATGTAACGTTACCTTTACGATTAAGTGGCGCGTTTAAATTCTAGTAAATACGAATAGAACCCACTTAGATTGCCGTAACTCGCTCCCTAACTTTAGGTGGAATAGTCTGATTGTTAAACATCTCACGGCGGATTTTCCATCTCCTAATTGTTATCGATACAAAATCGCAATATGTAAATGATGGGTCGGGCTCTTAGCGCTCCCCGAGCCCTGAGGGCCCGGCGGTGGTGCCACTCTGCTTCATTGACATTCGGATCACGAACGCCACGAACGATGTCTCCCATCTCGACTCGCTCGCGCCGATTGCATTAATTTTACCATTTTATAAACGATTTAATAGACAATCTTCAGATTTGGCTATTTGTGAATCTGTAGCAGTTTAACTGTTTAAATTTTATCTCAATTCTTCCAGAGAACATTCAATATTTCAAATGCAATGCAGATACAATCGGCGCTATCATCGAGTTCAATATCGTTGCCTACATGGACGTTTTGTTTAAATTGAACGTTCACTCTTTTTTGATGGTCCAAGCGAGGAATAATTTATTCATTACGTAGCATTTTTCTCGCTAAGTCGCGCTCACGGAATGAAAATCTGTGAATAAGAATGCGGTTTGTCATTTTTCGCTAGCTGCCTTCGATATATCCTCGAGAGTATTCAAATCAATCTCTGAACATTTTCAATTTATTTCAGTGTCCTTATCGGTGACAGGCTCGGCGCTGAATTAATCTGAACGGACTGGGCCACCCCCGCCCGCGCCTCTCCCTCTCACCGGAAATTAAACGAATTAACGCCATCCAAATGTACATTTTTCACTTTGGGACTCGCGCATCCTATCGATGAATCTCCAGTCTTTTTCATCGGAAAGCAATCGGTGGATCTGTGCGTTTATCTGTCTTCGCTTAGATTGAACAATTGATACGTCAGTGATGTACGTAGAATTGTAAATTGAATTCGCGTTATTGATTCGTCTACGCTCCATTTATTTGGAAAGCGATTTGATTAAGCGTAGCGACACCGTTATATCTTAACTATGCGTGGTTGGAATATAATTTGATGTGTGTATAGTGGTAATGACTAGGGATACATGCTTAGCATACGAATATGCGCGACTCGATCAGTTTTCTTCGCGTTTATCCTCTTTTAGAGAGGGGCGAGTTTCTATTTTCCTGTTGAGAAGTTTCTATTGTTTCATAAAGGTCGGTATTGTAACATAAAAGCTGGGAATGTGTGCGGTCAATCGCTCAAGCGGTTCAACCCCTATGTATTCCGTAACTTAATGGCGCTGTAAAGCCCCTTGCACACCTGGCGCGCTCCGTATAAAGCGATACCCGCTAATTAATTCTGTACCGGCCATTACTACGAATGCGATACCTACCATTACTGTGTCGTACTTCGAAAACTGAACATTATTGTCTTAAGCTATTTGGTTTCGAGTGCCGGATAACTTTGCACGCCTTAAATACGAACCAATTGACGATGATTGATGTCAAACTGATGATCTAAATCTTAATACACTCACTTTATATTAATCAATTTAAATCAAAGAACGAAACAAAGACAGCTTTTCAATTAACGAAGTGACATCAAAAGTTTTATACTGCCAGTCAAAGTAATAAACAAATATTATCGTGTAGATGAAAATATCAAAGATCGAAATGATTGTTTACATTAAATGGGACGCTGGCACATAATTTAAACTGAGAGCTTTACCGCTCATCCTCTTAACGAGCTCCACTGTCCAATAAATTGCTTCAAACTATGTACATTCTGATTAATAAAACTGATTATGTTTATCGCACGCTTTAAATTTTAAATTCACCGGCTTATTACTCATTATATTCAAAATGCATTCGTTATCGCACGCAATATCCTGCGAATTGCAAAACGTTTTACCGTTGTGATGAGGACCTATTATATGCGCTTATTTATATATACGGGGGTGTGTTGAAAATGCTGAGAATAAAACTTGTGTTTCAATGTACCGGAGGAAGTACAGTAAAACACCTTAAGTGTTATCGTCGGTCGGGAGCAGCTGCCCCGCTAACTAACCGTGATTGCCCCCTCCCCCGCGCGCGACGCCCTCACCCCCCCGGCGTGTATCATTTTTTCAACCCTCTCGGAGGACCGGTTCAACGTCGTCTTGAGATTGCTATACTTAGCATTAAATTGTGAGGCTCTTAAAGGGCATTTCGCGTGGATTACGCGGGGTGCGGCGTGTTTTTTTCATTGCGCCGTGTAGATTGCGCCCGCTTAGCTGCTTTGTAAATACCTTAAAGGTATCGGTTGGCATAAACTGGCCCCGGATCCGTGCTGACGTTAATGAGCCGTCCCTTTCGCTATCTCGGAGACGTACGGTTATAACGGTTGAATTTCGCGATACTTAGGAATTATCTCGGTCCGGGCCTTTTTTCGCTTACAATTTTTGCAAACTCCCATTTAGGGAAATCAGTTCTGTAATGGGGTAGCCGGTTTCATATTCGACAACATAATGCCCTCTCATCAAGTAAATTATGACTTTAATCTCATAGAAAGTTCCGCTGAGAATTTACCCGACTTTACTTTTAAACTTCTCCCTCTCTGGCATTCAGCGCTCGGTGATTTATGAAAACTAGAAAATTCTGAAGTGTATAAAGTATTTTTCATTGCTTCAACTAACTTTGTTGTCATGGTTAAAAGAGTTTCAATATTTAAAATATGTAATTTAAATTTAATTTTGAATGCTAGCGGATTTTGTGTTTCGAACAAATGTTTCGGATTTTACATTAAATTTTCACACATCTCGACTGCATTTCACGCGTGCCGAGCTTTTTTACCGAAACAAAAATGAATTGGTGCTAAAACTAAATTACTTTAGTAAACACCAATTTGACTAGCATTTTATTGCTTTATGCTCATGAAAATCAGTGTGCTTTTTATTTGGCGCGACGTGGGTATGCTCACACGTGATCACCACGCGATCGTACCAGGCCGCCCCGTCTGCGATCAAACATAAACATCGGCCTATTTATTTCCTACGAAGCACTTTAGACTTATTTACTCCTCTAATATCGTCTATTTAGGAAGATAAAAGAAGTTAATTTTATAAATGGGCCATTCCCGTATAGGTAGGTAATCTTGCGTCGGCGGCGTTATCGGGGTCCAATCGGCCAAAGACAGATAGCGCGGTCGACACGCGAACGGCGATTGATTAGCCGAGCCCGCACTAGCCTGACGGGTTAATAAAGCCTCCTGCTGCCCGCTGATTGCCTTGTAAGCTACCCATTCTGCTTTCCGCCCGAATTCCATGAATCGATTACTTTATGCAATCCATCATATTACAGAGAAATTGGGAACATCGGAGAAACGGAATTTAAGTCCGGACACGAGTTTCGAAATTGAATATTCGCAGCAGTGTGCGACGCTATGACTGACTTTGCTCTGTGCTTAGGTTCAGAATTATGAAAGAGCTGGGAAAAATAACATCAGTTTAATCTGTGCAGCTGCAAATTAATGAGTGTGCGAGTGATGTGTCGTAATTAATGGCGCTCTGTGTATCTATTTACAGCTAAAACATTGAGACGGCTGACATTGGCAACCAGTGCGACTACAGCATGGCTCACTATTATTTACAGGCGATCATTTCATCGAATAAATCTCACGTGCGAAAATAAAAATAAAAGCAAGTTTCAAGTCTGGTGAGCAATTAACGCTTGGGAGTATATTATGGCGAAAAAGGTCCACGTACCCTTCTAAACGCCCTCTGGATCATAAGTCCCACTAGTTCGTCGCCCCGTCTTTCTATACTATTGTTTGACTAAGCTTCAATCACGTTCATCGACTTATTGGATTAGACTTGGAGTAAGTGCGCACAACTTTAGTGAATAATGTTTATATAGACGACTGAGTGAGTAGTCATAACAAACAAGTATCCGTTTCAGATTAACAATCAACTTTCACGGGTGGCGTAGGGTTAGGCTGGACCAAAACAACGGTTCTGTTTTAGCGCACAAAACTTTATTCCTGTTTGTGGTGTAAATTAATCAAAGTATATCGTATTGTATAGTAGGTGATTATAAAGCGGGCGGGTGACAGCGGCCGCGGGTGGGGGGCCTGCCTCGGCCGGCACAAGTTTGGGCAACAACTCTGGCCCGCGGATCGGATTAGGCTGCGGGGCTGGTCGCGGTCACTAGCAGGTCTCATGAACACGGTATACGTTTCACAAAGTTCTTCCCGCCAGCGGAATTAGAAAGTCACTCACCAACAACAAATCTGGATTTACTTGGCGCTCTGGAAATGACATTTTTAAAGTCCCGTCTCAACGTCGGTCGGTCCGCACGAGCTGCGCGCATTAGCCGATGGCGGAATGGGCTTCGCGCGTTGCGTGGGATTATGCAACAAAAAACGTGCGTTAAACCAACCCTTTTTTGAGGGGGCGAGTCGATGTGACGTGGAGTTTCTTCCGCCGAGCTGCCGCGGCCTTGCGACCGACGCGGGCTCGCAGCCTAATTGTTTGACGAAAATAAATGATTCCCAAAATAAAAATAAACGAGAGTTTCGCGTTTGGAATTAATTTTAACGTTACGTTGCCTTTCACTTTTCCGTCGCAAGGTAGCTTAATCGAGAATACAATGACACAAATAAAACCATTAAGTTTCTTATCAACATCTGCCACGAAAGAAGTCTGGCATACTAACTTTATCTCATTGGGGTTGTACGAAAAATAATTCGTTTCCATACATTTTTGATAACTTGGGGAGGGAGAAACAAAACTTTTTAATTTGTCCGTTGACGATAAAAGGTACTAAATGTACAAGGAAACATAACGGTACTTAATAGAGCGATAACTTGTAGGAGCGGACAGATAGACGACACAAAAAAATATAATTACCTCGTATATATGTGTAAACATTAAACTGGTTCTAACCGTGATTGTTCGCACGCACGCCAACGCCTCCTGCCGAATATGGGTCAGAGCCTTTACTCAGTGTACGATTATTATTTACGTTAGTGAGTCGGCATAATTCTATCATGTTAGTCACTTAATCGCCTGAACTTCAGTGCTCCTTACTGAAAAAAATATTAAAACCATTAATTATAAGGTTCAGCTGCGAGGGCGTTCACTCAAACATTAACGAACATAAAAATTGCTTTTAATAAAATAGATATGACTACTTAGTTTCAAATGAGGAAAATGATAAATGGCTGGAGTATTTGTACAACAATATAACTGTCTGGGTTAATCTGTTTGATTTGATATGGAATCAAAATATGTTTAAAAAGATAGACTTTTATGAAATTAAATTAGAAACTGAAACAATCTATCGATTCCTATTTCATACAAATAGGTAACTGAAAAACTGCATTGGTAAAAAACTGATTAACACTTAAATATACTTAATTAAAGCTTTTCATACTGAAAACCACAATATAATTAAATGATTTTACAATAACTACCTTCTCAAAAGCCAGCGCCACTTCCAAGCATCGAAATCACAACAATACCTGTGATTATAACACATAAAGATAAAATTTACACACAAAGCTCAACCACATAATTCGAAATAACGAACAATGTGGAGTTTCGCGAACGCAATATTTAGCAAGTAGGTCCGTGCCGTGAGCCTTGTATAGTCACGCGAGGTTAATCAGTCTTCATTTCCTATCTATCAGAATATCGGTCGAGACCGCGGTTCGAGCCACCTCGACTAAAGCATTACCGACTATCAGGCGACTTGCTTCTTGAAAAATGATATTCCACCACACCTTCCCGTTGTCTCCTCGCAATATTTCAATGTTTGCTCTATTTATAAAGGTTACTTTGCGTGCCTACTTTTCACCTTTTTATTGCTTTAACTAATGTACTTTCTTTCTTTTTGATTCCAGGTACGTATCGCGATAGATAAGTGAGTAATGCCTTCATTAGTCCGTGACGTCACGAACACTGTAATACAACGTTTTTACCCCTAATTTTACTCAGGATGTTTATGAACAGCAAAATGAAATTACGTTTGAACATTTTTTACATGTTTGAATTAAAATTTTGCGGCCGTTTGATGTGTTTGTCAAACAATTTGGGCGCTTGACGTGTTGGGGGAAAGGATTGAAGGTTCTTTTTTTATTAAATGCTTTTATTAATACACGCTGTTTGCTCCAACTGGACGAAAGGCCGAGTTTTTGATAAACAAGCCAAATAATCCTTTAAAATTATTCTCCGAATGTACCGAACATACAAAGCAATAAAACAATATGGGTTCGTATGAAACATCACGTGTAATACTTTCAAGGATTTTCCGATTTAAGTACATATATTTCATTTCGCACGGATGAGTTGTTATTTGCGAATCAATATAACTCTCATCTTGCAAGAAACCCCGGCACGGTTCGAGTACCTATTGTTGAACAAAACGTAATTTACGTATCTCGTTATTTCCGAGAAGTGTTTTCCAAAAGCAATACTAGATTGTTTAAAAGAAATCGCTCTGAGCGCCAAGAGCTCCCATTAAATCACTTTATTGTTATTTAATTCGAACAAAGCTAGTTTTAACAAATTCTTTCAAGTTTATTTCTTTGTACGTAATTTAAATGGGATAAAACTGAGGGCAGCGTGCATGGTGGAACAATAAAATAGTTATCCCCGGTCTCTTCAACTTAGTCGAGGACGGATGATGTGAATTTTAATTACATTTTTATGATAGGAGCGCGTACTAGAGTGGGTACTAGAGGCGAGACCCCCCGTCATTCAAGCTGACTCTTCCGTTCACACATAAAACCGTAACCCCGACTTAAAAGCGTCATTGAGACGAACACGACCCAGCCACTAGTCTGTCGCATACTATCGATCCTACCAACGCTTTTCATATGAAAATTGAAAGTGCAGTTTAATAACACTTCGCTAGTTTTACGTTACATAGATTGAAGAATATTCCCCTTTAAGTATATATCGGTCTTTACATTGCAGCATATACCTTAAGAATATTTTATGTTCCAAGCCACTCACCATCGAAATTCTTCAATAAATCTGTTTGCTACAGTTTTCTTCACGACATCGGTGGAATAATCTATTCTTGTACGTAGGTACTGTACGGATTTACGCTCTGATTTATTGGCTGCATACTGTAGAAAACTTCAAAATATTATTTAGACGCCATAAATTTTGTTAAGATGTTAAAATCGCAACGAATAAAAATTTCCTTTCGGTAAGTATCTACTTACTTATCTAAGTTTCGAGAATATAATGCCGAGACGATTGAATATGATATCGGACCATATTTCACTTAAAGATATACGAGATGGTTGTAAAATCCGAGATTCTATGTGCAAGCGGCCATTTATATCTTATTTCGTCCATTCGATTTTACGTCCGAATGTTTTACGTTCGCGCGGACAGATGTGTTGGCGATGCAAATAAGCGATATTTTCCGGTAAATCGCGTCGATTTTGCGAGATCGACAATAGACCCTTCTCCTCACAACACGAGCAGAGGATCTTGGGCACGCATTAGTCTTCCGACATAATCGATTTATTCAGTGAGCGTATGTAGAGGAGTGGCCACACCGTTGTGCGCATAAATCAAACATCCCCGGAATTAAGCGCGTCGGAAGAGCAAACCGAAAAACAAATCATTTTGTAGGCACCGACGATCACAAAAATACAATAAATAGAAAAAAAATTAAGCGTTAAAATGAAAACCGACAACAACAATGAAACGTGGCTTTCCATAAATAACGGTGCAGGCTTTCGTTACGGATGTGGGTAGATTTTGAGAGTTTATATAGCCGCCGAAGCGTGGCCGGTAAACAACGAGAGAAATTTGAATTATGAGATTTAACATTGAAATTGCTTGCTTCTGTTTTATTGTCTAAAGATTTTGCCTTCGAAATTATTAGGAAGGGTCCTGCGGGCGTTCCGCCGATACCAATATATTGACCGAAGAGAATTAGTATGCCCACCGCGCGCTTGTTTTTGCTCGGTAAATTTTTGCAAAAAGGGAAATAATGATATCATAAGTCAAGGGGAGATAACCTAAGCGTGCCGTATTGTTTATCACGTCCCAATTGAGATTTTTAGCTTTACAATGGCGGTTGATGATGTTATTAATTTCGTGACGCTAAACGTTTCTATCTGGAGTTGCGTTCAGTCAGGTTTTATCGACTGTTTTTATAGCCTGCAAGCATTTTGCGTAACAGCCGCGAAAACGTCGAGCGCACTTACTAAATGTAGAAGCTTTATGCGAAGATGACAATGACTTTATGAATTTTTAGCACGTAATCGGTTTACCTTGAGTTCGGGCAGACAATGAGGGTTCATAGCGTATGCGTGCGACCGGATGCGAGTCGCGCGGGGAGGCCGGTCCTTCATACATACTTGAGTGGGACACCCTCGCAGCAAATTTAAAATTCACCCCGTAACGACGGGAAAATGAGGCGCGCTGTTTGAGCGCGATCATCGTGATACACACTACGTACATCGGAAAGGTGTTGTATCTTATCGGAGCGCCGCGTAAATCCGCTTCCTTGTGTTACTCTTTATGAGTCCCAGTCGGCCAGTAATAATCTGCATTGTCGTTTACATGGGCGATATTTTTTCATTGGTCGCAAAAACATCGGTTCGTAGAGCTCGCGGCGGTTCATATCGCGCGTTATTACGAATATTTTTTGTTCCTCGCGATATGTTTGTTGCAACCGTCGCGTTTACATTACTTTATTATCAGATTTACGTCTGTTAAAAAATAGGTGTTTTATCTATGCCGTGCAGGTAGCGCTAACTGTCACGCTGCTCATGAAATACAGGATTTTCAGTGTTTACAGTTTACACTGAAAAACTCGTTTTCAGCATCTCAGCTTACTGAACGTTACAATAAAATAAGAACGTATTCGGCCATCCTTAGCTCTATTGTACGTATTAAAAAGGTCGACGAAAATTTTAAGCGGAGAATGTGCTCTCAAAATGATATAAGCTGATAATCCGGTTGAAAATCGATTGCGCCACAACAAAAGAAACGTCGGACAGAATGAAAAGATTAAAAAAAAAGTTGGAAACTACACGGAACGATTACGGGCGATCGTTTCGATCGTCACGAGCCGCACACGGGGGCGATCCGGGAAGATAGCCGCAACATAATATTACCGCTACCCGTATCCGGCTCTTATCTTTTGTACGGTGAGCGCTGCATTTGATCCAATTTGCCAATACAATCGGATCTCGGGTATTGCAATGGCATTATCTCCGACAGTGGTGGGCCGCGGTCTCTAATGCGATCTCTACGAACAACTTTCGTTTGCTTCCATCGCCTACCAGCACTTACCCCCCCCCCCCTCTCCTATTGACAATTAGTTACATCTACTAAAATGCCGAGCGCTTTCAACTAGTGTACACTTCAAATGAAACTTACTTAACTAGTTTTAGATAGAATTGTAAAGAGGTCGCCTTTATACTCGCGTATATTTATGTTAATATTTAGGCTAAATGACAATGTCAACTACAAAGGCATCACAATAATGTAAAACATATTTGACTTGTCGACGTTTACTTTAATAATAAACTCATTTACGTCCAAGTTGCCTCATGTTATTCAAAACATACTTACATATGTAAATTATACTAAAACGCGCATAATCACAAAAGTAGACATGTACCGTAACGCGACCTACACAAATAAAATATTCAATTCCAAAGCTCAACAACAGACCCGACATAACCCCTATAATTCCGTAAAAAGTTCCGACGTTAAAAAATGTAAATCTTTTGCCGGTCAAATACACGCATAATAATTTGAAATCCAATCGGCCGGCCGTCTCGGCGCCCTGGGAAATCCTCCGAGGTGAGAGGCCGCCGGACACTGGAAAATCTTCCCCTCTTCCCTCCCTGATAAGATTGTCCAGTGCAACTCCCAAAACGCAGAGGGATTGAAAACTTCTACCGAAACGAAACCGAACAATATCCTGGGGGATCAATACGTCCGGAAATATAATATCAGGATAGTTCGCGCTCGACTTCAGATTCTGACTTTTTGCTATATTTTTTTCTGCTATATTAGTTTAATACGGCCTAACCCTCGGCGCTGAGTTGTTTCAAAATCTGCCTAAAGCAATGTTGTTGAGAATTAAGAAACAGAAAACACTTATAATAAATATCGGGCAAAACTTGTTTTAATGTTTGGGAATCTCTTGTATTTGAAAAATATGCAAAAATATTCGGAACTTTTTAACTATAATGGAATTTATTTGAAATCTTAGAGCCGTTTTCTTGCTCTTAAATGTTTGAGTTGGGGGATATTATTTGTAGAGCGGTACACTAACCTAATTTGTTGGTACTGTCGAGTACGCTGAGTACATCGTACGACGTTGTTATGTCCTCGCACTGTCACTGTATACCTCTGAGACGTAAATAAGTGGGTTTGCGAATTTTTCCTGGTAAAGTTGAGCGGTTGTTTACACTGAAAGCGGAGTCGTTTACTTTGGGGGCCGGGGACGGGGGATCACTAACGTAATTAGCGCAGTTTGTCGCCGTCTGTACCGGCGTCATCTAACTTAATCTCGAGAAAAATTTATTGAAACAATCAGAAGTTATTAGTGCAGTGCTCCAACTGAAAAGGGAGTGAGAGCGTTCAAATTGAAAGCAAATCGAATTTCAATTGTCTTTGTATTCTCCCCCATCTCCCGTCAATTGTTTCGCAAAGTTCTTTAGGGATATTCCAGACTGAGACGTTCACGCACTTATCTCTAACGTGCCACGATACTTCGTAATTAACAGAGAAGGATTATGAACTAATACAAGAAATATATAAACCACCCATTATTTTCTAGCAACATAAATTATATCCCCGATGAAACCGATAGCATGAAATCAATTTTTCCGTTATCAGCGGAAGCCGAAAAATCAAAGCACGTTGCATTACGCACAACCGACCACAGAGGCACATCGATAACATACGGCGAGTTTATTTCTGCTAGCGAGAGACATTCGATTATACCCTTGAACGTTTCTAATTTCCTGGTACTCGAATGTGGTTAACGCAATTTCCGAGACTATACATAAGGTACCTGGGGATCGTAGAAGGTACTCGGGGGACAGTAGAAGGTACCCGAGGACTCTGCGGGATTGTTCGAAAGAGTTACCGCTTCCCTGGTACATAAAAGGCCTACGACAGAACACGACGGTTTTTAGTCAGTAAGAGTCTGACACTCCCTCACCGCTGCTAACCCACAGCGGGAGGGGTCATTTGATGATTTTTGACGTCGCTAAAAAAAAAAACAGAGGACTGTGGAAGGTACCCGGGGACCGTGGAAGGTACCTGAGGCAGTACAAGGTACGTAGGGATGGTACAAGGTACGAGATTCGCTCAAGGGACCATTATCGTGAAATCAAATAAAGACTCTTTTCAAATGATGCGATCGAGACGGATTGTCAATAGATATGATATTCATTTAAGTGGTATGTAAACCTCTTTAAATATTAACGATGATTGATCTTTGTTTAAGTTGGTCTTGTTATTGTTCAGTTTTATTGGTTTCATGTCTATTAACGTGTTTGAGTAGTATTTTATTTGTTGAGTTTTATTAATTTGTTTGAGGCAGGATATAGTTTTATGAAAAAAAATGAGTTCTATAAAGCTGGCTGATAAAAAAGAGGCTTAGAAACTGACTACTCTTTAGTTAATGTTCCAAAGTATCACTTCATACAAAAAGGAATCTTATTTCTCGTATCTCCGTTTATTAAATATTCTAAATACAAATATGGTCCTTTAAAAGCTTTTATTTTCCACAAGACTTGTCTATTCATTTTATTAAGACAAAAATAACTCGCAAGACAAAAATCTAATACCTACGTACCGACGTTCTCAGCTCCAGAATATTGACATTGCTTAGAATAAGAGAAAAATATAAATATTTGACAGTTTTGTTACTATAGAAATGTTCTTTATTTAGTGATTGAGAGAACATATACAATAAACTGTGAATATATGTAGATATAATACTTAGCTTATGTAGTATTCCGACCTCGAATCCTAAATAGTATTATTGAGATTATTTTTTGCGTTTTTTTGCCAAAAATAAGCCTGTTGATGCAAGCAATAAGACATACCAGCTGTTTTGTGTTAAGTCTGAAAAAAATATATGTAAGAATTACAACTTAGATATTCTAACATAAGATGAAGAAGTCATAGGTAAAAAGTAGGTACTCAGATCATAAAACTCTGTCCCACTTTTTATCTGAAAATCAGGACTTTATATAACAACTACATATATTTACAACAAAATAGAAAAGCCATTTCTAGTACACATTAAGATAGATGCTACTACTAGTCGGACTAACGTAGTGATTCCAATGTACATTCGGTAGACACAGCTGATTGACTAACGTAGCTCGGTTACGGTCGGCGAAATGGCTACGCGGCTACGCAATCTCGCTACGAGAATCGCTACGAGAATGTAGCTCGTAGCAACATCTGCCTAAAAAGGTTACTCTGGCAGACATTTTACATGCGAGTAGATTTAAGATAAATTCGAATTTGAGAATGGAAAATTCTGTTAGCTTTAAAGTATTTTATTGGAATTTGATGCTAAGAAAATGCAGCTTTTTAACCGAGCACTTTTCCACATATGACGCGACAATTTTTAATTTTCACATTCACACTGAATCGACAGTGGCACTCGGTATCGTCGTCATTTATCATTAGCTTCATTTATTTTTGTGCCTCAAGGAGATATGATTTATCACACCAAGGCTACGAGCGTAGGTCTGTTTTTGCTGCGCCGCGAAGATATTAATCGTTATCGTGCGCGTACCACGAGTCGTTTGTTTTCGTTACACTGGCACAACCCATTAATTATCAATGAACGTCCGGCCGTACTATGATGAAGGTACCGTTATGTCCCAAGCTTTTCCAGGTGACAGGCTCGTCGCTATCAACCCTTTTTAAGCCTCAGCATTTAACGCAGAGTGTCTGATGTCATAAAAGTCTCCGAACCGGGAACGTGCCGCGGACGTTAAATTCGTGATTAAATTGTACCGAACGGCCCGCTTTCCGCCCTAATAAAAAAATAAAGATCATCGTCTGCCGCATTATAAAAATGAGGCTTTATTTTCAATGAATATATTACGCAAATTCTTTAGAAAATTTTATTCGTGATTATTTTTTATTACTTCTGTTTTTGGGTGTTTCGCTTAAACATATTTTTCGAGCCTAAAATACTTTGCTTTCTCCTTAATTTGTTGAACCAAAATATTTCTTGTCTAGTTTAGTCAATCTTTACTTCGTACCCAAAAACATAAATTCCGTTCCGAACAAATTAACCGTTACCTATAAACACTGCTAAAGAAGTATAGGTATCACTTGCCGAAAATTGTTTTCTAATTTCTGTTGGGGCAGTGCTGCCATCTGGCGTGGAACGTCGACGGCCGTGACATATTGATAGATGGCGCTAGTCATACGCCTGATTGATCGTTGACGTCTCTGCGAGTCTGGCGTTCCTATCGTGGCTTCTCTATACATACAGACCGAAAATTAATGCCAAAAATATGTGCATGCATACCCAGAGCTAAATGTGAGCTCAATTTTTTTTGAGGCTTTCAACTTCAAAAGTTTTGGGTTAAAAAGTTTGTCAAAGCATTAAAGAAGGTTTAGAGCAATGCATTTATTTCACAATCATGTACTTTTGAGCTGTGTAAAGTAGACTTTTGATAACTTTAAAATAGACATACATTACTTAAATTAGTCCCACCTAAACTAAGTCTACAACACATAAACCTTAACACTTACCCCAACTCAGTCTTAAATCAAACCCTCAGTTAAGGCAGGTTCCAATCGAAGCGATTGTAATACTAAAGTTTGTTTCTAATTGAAGATGGTCGGGTCGGGGTCGAGCAATTCCAACGATTAATGATGCGAGCTAATCCAACTAGAGATGGGAGCCATCATGGGATTCGTCAGGCTCACCATTTGATCTCGAATAGTTGGACGTCCAAACGCTCATGTTTGATAATTAATTGTAGGGTTTATTGGGTAGTGTTTTGTTTTTGTTTATACTGATTCTGTGATGAGATGGTTAACTTATATATTTATATGAAGTTGAAGATACAAATTAGTCAATATTTGTTTATATGAAGCTAAATTGGTCAGTATTTTCATCAACGAGTTACGATAAAAATAGATTTAACCACTGAAAGTATCTTTCATTCTGTTTCACTCAAATTTTAAGAAATAAAAAAATAAAGGTACATGTCACATACATATGTACTACATAGCATGTGATATATCTTTTCCTCCAAAAAAGAGAATTAGGTACAGTCATTGCTTATGTAGAAGTAGACAGGGCTTGTAAACCAGATGTATCATTACAAAAAAAGGGCTGGTTTCACATTTGCTAATGAGACATAACCAGTCCTCAGCTAACGTTACAAAGATTAGGCCGAACTCGAACACATGAACGTCACCGAATTGCCTCGGAGCAGAGGCCACAGCTTCATTAGCCAAACCGTATTATCTCAAGCCTTAGACTATCCACAGACTGGCAACTTTAAGTCGGCCGACTGGCTCTTAAATCAGTATGAAGATAAATAGTTATGCGCACATTACAAAGATCAGGTATTTAGCCAGTATCAGATCGAGTGAAAACTTTAATTGGTATCAATATTTTTTTACTCTTTATGATATTTTTATGCAATAAACAAATATACACATATTTACATAAAATAATACCTACCATGCTGGATGCAGGTCGCCTCCAACGGATATCTGTGGAGATCAAAGGGTTAGGCCTATGTTCAGCAGTGGACGTCCTATGGCTGAGATGATGATGATGATGAATACCTAAAAGTACAGCTTAAAACTAATAAAGAGAATCAAAAAATTGATCCTCATCGCTGTCAGTCGGTAATGTACCACTAAGAGCATTGCCACCTTGGATAGCAATGCTCAATAGTGTTATTTTAAAATATATTTTTGTCAATCATCGTATCAACTGTCAGCCGACTATTTAGTCTACAGTCTACGGGTATCCTTAATGATTTTACTCTCCCCTTCAGCGTTTCGACAAGTTTGATGGCGGCGGCGACCCGTAATCTTAACGTGAGTTACGATTAAACTTTCGGTTTTATCTTAGGCGCTTGTTGATTAACCGAAGTTCAAGTTCCGTTTGCTACTCGTAGGTATGTTTAATCGATGATTAAACTCTTTGGCAATTAAGTTATGGCTTCGCTTCGTTTGTAATTAGAGATGATAAGTGATAAGTGGTTACGGAGTTTGGGATAATTTAGCTTAATACAAGATTACTTCTATATTATTGCAGGTTTGAGTCCAATTTTATGGCGAGTGAAGTAAAAAATAATAATGTTGTGCAAAGTCTGAATCAGTTCCTATATAAAAGACATAATCAAATTTTTATTACAACAGTCAAATTGTCTCGGCTTAGTTTTGAACACACTTGTAACTCATTCAATAATTTCAATCTTAAGCAACAGAACAAACATAAACCAATTGAAGCAAGACACACATACATTTTTAATTGCCTCCGAACGTCACCAAACCCGTTTAAACTCCGTCACATAGCAAATTATTCATAAACACCAAGATATCTAATTCAAAACAAACTGAGAACATCATCACTTGAAAGCTTTTCCCTAAACCGTGTACATTTGAAACTCCGAATATTACGTTTATATTTGCGAAAATTTTAACATCACATATTCACTTTGTTCATTTACGTACACTAGATAATCCACGTGTATTCTCATTCATTCCAATGCTCACGAGAAACCGAAATAGCTTAGTAAATGGGTGAATGTAAGAACAAAAGCAAATTAGCGTTGTACATACTTAGAGAGCGCTAAATCGCGTGGGAAGGACATATCATGTGCAGGTGAATCACCGTATTACTTTATTTGCTTACTCGCGTTTTGATACTCTAATCCGCGTATACGCGGCGTATGGTACGTATACGCTTTGTCGAATAAACCTTTATTTTATCCCCGTATCGTGAAGTATTAAGTATTTTCTCGATTACTCCAGTTTTGATACTATAATCCGCGTACTACGAGCAATGTACGGCGTATTCAGACGAATACGATTTTGTCGAGTAAACCTTTATTTTATCCGCGTATCGCGAAATATTTAGTCGTTTTTTCGATTACGAAGTATGTCGGTTGAGTTGACGGAATTCCTCGTGTAATAATGTCTGTACAATAGCGGAATGAGAATATGAACTGACTGAATAAAGTTTTATTTTTTCATATTGTTTTTTCTCCTCTCTCCAATAAGTACTTCACAAAAATTTTAACTATACTCCTAAAAGTTCATGCCATCTCGAAAAAGTATTTGGCATATGCTTAAATTTGTGTAAATTAAAATCCAGCAATTTTATACGAAAACACTAATTAATATAACAAACATTCCGAGCTTAAAATAAACAGGAAACCACATAATGTTGTCATTAAAAACATTCCCACCTCATTTTAAAGTACTAAAACAGTGAAATAAAATTAAAACTTCTCAAAACTAGTGTTCGTACAAAATGATATTCGAGGCAGAATCACTTAAAGCTTACACGTCTACGAAGTGCTACGTAGCTACGTGGCGTAGCATGTAGCTACAAGCTACGCCGTAGCCGCACTGCGTTACCTACGCGGCTCGTATAAATCTCACTCGAGGATTACACGGAATCTCTTACAAGTTCTTGGTACCTCTCGAGATATTACCAAGTACACTAAAAGTACCGATACGAAAGAATTTGGCATGATAAATTGTTTATCGCCACTTAAGAGTTTCTAAATACGCCACGGTTAACTTGCTATTTCTGGTTGCTATTGTTTCAACTTTTATATGGTATAAGCCTTAAAATATATGTTTATATAAATAGAAAAATAAATTAAAACTATTTTCATAAAAAAAACCTATTGAATGCTATAGTTAAATTTAATGCTGGTTTTACTATAACGGGAAAATAATAACTTCAGTGCAAAGCTAAAAACTAGTTACAAACAGCAATCTCGAGGCTCAGTTATTATTTAACCCGTCGTCGCTTCGTTAATGGAGTCTACTGTCAGATACATCTTTAACCGGAGTTAGTTAACGAGCGCTCTACTACAACTTATACTATTTTTATTAGATTTTATGTAACAACAACTCGACTTTCGTGTTACAATTTCATTCTTAGAATCTGATATGATATTGTTTTGCATACTTTGTCTGATTTTTTTACACTTTTTATTCTATAACTATATTGAATTTATTATACTTTTATCAACTTGCTTCATTTAAAAAAATAAACCTTTATATTGTATTGCATCTCCTCAGTAAACAATAAAAACTTTTGATACCCATCTCTCTTAAAGTACCAGGGCCACATTAACTAAGAAGAGGTCGCATTAAGATTACATCACTACGATGGAGGGTCACAGTCACCTTAATCCTGGGTCCACCATTATAGAAGATATTGAGACACTAATAAAGCGACACTTAGGACGAACTTAAATACCTACAATATTCAAAGATATTGCCTTTGAAATACTTGTATATCATGCTACATTTGAGTAGTGGTTTTCAATTAAATTACTTCATTACGATATTATCACTGAATTGGTTTGTGTGGCCAATTTATTCTAATTTAAAGATTAGTTCAACAATTGAGTGATATAAAAGTTATTTTTAGACGCCCAGTTCTATTCTGTTACAGTTGGAATTGTTCAAAACAAATTCACAGTCGCTTCTATCAAAATTGCTTACTGAAGTAGTTCAGTGTTGAATGAGTTAATTATAGGACACCGTCGACATTTAATTTTAACATTCGCTTAATTAATATACACACTATCTTCCTAATTAACATTATGTTAAACCAAAATTCCTAAAATAGACTGTCAGACCAAAATGTTTAGACCAAAGGTGTTATATAATATTAACAAGAATGTCTTTGATATTAGTTTAATGTTATAACTGAGTCGGGCTCATAAATTTCAGTTAATCAGCCTTAAACCGCGTCTAAACTAACGCTCACAAGCATCTCAAAGGGAGCTTGTTCAGCGTCTACACAGCGGCATTGTTCTCTAAATTTTACATTCACATTAGACGGAAATTTCGTCTCGTCCTGATTTACGATCGGCCCTCGAGGAAGGAGCATCTAACAGCGAGATTATTTATTCCCGCCGCTCGTCTAACAGTGAGCCGGCGGCGCGGGCGGCGCGCACTCCACGCGTCGCCGATTTGTTTATGCTAAACAACGTGCTAGCGAACTACAACGACGCACACTCAACAATTATTTGCATATTTAAATAAAGAAGCTACACGACAACTGGTGCTAATCCGCCGGCCGACCATAAACTTGTTAATTGTGATTAGCCGCGGCCCGCTGTCATTATTTTTGTAGATAAATCACTGCGACCGAGGCGTGTCCCTTATTAATAACTCGACGCCGGCCGAAAGAGTTAACGGCGTTCCGACACGATTGTTACTAAACCGACGGAATTTTAATTCGTCTCGGAGTTTATTAAGTGCGTAAAGTTTTAGCGGGGCTTCAACACGAGCGGTAAATTAAGTGAATTTGCTCGTAGGCTCGAGGGGAGCCGCCGCCTCGCTCTCAATCTGATCACCGCGGTATTAACCATTTTAATTGCAGTCTGTCATTTGGTTTCCATCTTCTCCTACTTATGTATGTATTCCTTTGTTCCAGGTAAGAAACGAACTCCAATGACATCACTAATAACACAATTTACATCCACCGTAAACGCTATTTTGTATTCCGAGATATAGAGGTCCTGCATAAAAAGGTAGGTAGTAAAATGGAGTGAAATGAGTGAGACCCGTAAAACTCTTTTCATACAATATTCAATAGAAGATATTTTATTATACTGAGATTTCCACAATTTACCGATAAATTCGTGCTATATCTCCTGTTTTATATCCTTCTGCAGGGCAAATTTGTTTCTTTTTCACGTGATACAGTTATAAATCTAGCTGTATGCGTACGCTTCTTTGGTTACGAATCTATTTTATGACCGCACACGCCGAAGGTTAACCAATAAAACCTTTTAACAGCCGTAACTATTTCGTTATAAGTTCCGAGTACGCAATAAAAACGGTGAAACAGAAATAAATCTGGGGGCACAATGGGCGCGGGGCGGCGCGGGCGCCTCACTCGCGCAAGGAATCAATCACGATCCGGCGCGCTTTAATCGCTCCAATTTAAGTTTTTCCTTTCTTGATAGAACAAATTGATGGAAATAGTTGAACGTTAAATATTGCGATTCGTCGAGCGCCAGTGTACAAACTTCCTCTTACGCGCGTTTACGGCGGGCCAATAAATCTCGGCCGCTTTGTGCCGTCTCTCGCTCAACATCTTCAGCCATAAACGGCACGTGCGCTCTTATCTATATTTTTGTAACGACCTGCAACTGAAAAAACTTGTTAACGTCACTATGTTGCTGCTCTGCTATTGTTCCACTGCAACACAGGTATTGTTTAGTATCGGACAGCGATATTTTGGCTCGCCTCCACACAAGTTTGCTTGTCATCGTTTTTATTCAGTTATTTGTCCGCAACGTTACATCGCTAGTACCTCTAAAACACGTTTCAGAATTGGACATATAGCCGTCATTCACTGCTTGTGCTGAAGATGAGCTTAGTTCCCTAAAGCAACCCAAAGATAAATTATTCCAGAACATTTCTCATCACGATCCATTCTTTCGTCCGTCGACAAAGCGTCAGTGAATCCCAGGGACATATGAGCGTCCTTATCCACAAAATAAAATGAAGTCTGGTGGCGCACAGTTCCTAAGTAGCGTCGCCACATGCTCTCGTAATGTTTGTACGAAGTGTACGTATACACGTAGGTACGTAGCCTACATTGTCGTTGTGTATACGACATAAGTATGAATCACAGCTGATAAGCATGGCGCGCAGATTTGCAGGATCGCGCGACCGCGCGTTCGCTGCCAAGTTTCTTGTGCCACGCCTACACATTTGCATCATACACTGTACATACATAGCACGTACATATATTCCTACAAATGTACGTATCTGCTGCAATTCGTTCACTGTAACTACCAAACGCGAAACATATTTCTGTAATTTATATGACAAAGTCCTTATCGTGCTTCGGGTGTCAAATCAACTAAAATTAATATTAAGCGGTGTTATAATTATGATTGTATGTAGCTAAATGCGGGAGGTATTGGTACCGCACTGGGCGATAAATCAGAGTTTGTTGCGAGCGTAAACAACCACAAGCCGGTCGCGCAGCGTCCAATCATTACTCAAAGCATTCGAGTGCAGCAAAAAGCGGACTAATTGCGCTCTTGAAGGACAAGGACCACTCCGCGCGCTCTGTCGCAAATGTACTTAGTCACGTTTAATAGTTTTTCTGTCTCCCAAGGATTTCTGCAGAGGCACGCTAACTCTGCTCTCAAGCTCTCAATGTAATCCCAATTTACTAATATTGAAATCACAAATTGATTCGCCCTATCTCATTGATTCCGCGCCGCGACTACATGCAAAGTAAAATGTAAGTAGATAATAAGGAAAACGCAACACAAAGAACAAATAGGGGAGCGGCCCGTAAACAGAAATATAGGGAGGAAACGTCGCCTAACAGAAACTTCAATAAATAAATATAAGACGAACGAAAATTTTACTTTTTATTTAAAAAAAGTTTTGTTTTTAATATTCTTCGTGTAACCTGTGAAAAGATTTCGTGAGGGTAGACTCGTTTTTGTGTAGAGGAAACTTGTTTGCAAATATTTTTCCAAAAGTTGGTTAATTTCGAAAAGAAAATTCTCTGGTAGCGAGCGAGAAGAGGTTTAAGTTTTCGTTCACATCGGCCCGTAGTCGGCGGGCCGGAGTAAACACCTCGCAACTTGCCCTTTTGGTGAGTTCTAAGAAATTGATTTTTAAACTGTGCACAAGTTAGGTTGGAAAAAGCGCGAAACATGATAAAAAAACTATTCTAAGACGAAAGTTTGGAATGAAATTAGTTTAAAGCGACAAGTTCATTTCAGTTTTTTACCGGCGAGCCGGTTCTGCAATTGCTCGGAGATTCCCGTGGAAAGTTTCCCAGTGCAGATTTTGATTACACACGCTCCTTCAAGAAGTTTCCTGCCGGATAGGAATATTAAATCTTATTTAACTTAGACATCCGCGGTTCGCGTTGTTATTTCGAATAAGGTGCTTTATAAACTCTGAGTGTGCCGGTAAACTTACTGACGAGAACATTTTAACCTTTATGTAGTATTCGTCTTAACGGGACGGCGCTTTTTCATCTTCCGTTGCTTTGACAATAGTAAACTTAATTCACTCTATTCTGCAGCCAGGATCGGGTTTCATTCTCTAATGGCTTTATGTCTTACCTTGGTTTTACTTGAAGCTGATATTAATGCAAATATTTGCTCCTCTCTCCGTTATATTTCCACCCAGTAGTAACATTAACTTCTGATTTTAGGAACAACCTTTTAGGGTGCTTGCCACGCTCCGCCGAGATGAAATACAGTACCGTACAATCTTCTGTACAATTTTAGGAACGCTTAAATTTTAATTGTGTAGTAAAAGTACGGTTATATAATAATTACGGTGAACAATACGGCGGCGCGGCCCGCTTCGCTCCGACTCCGCGTTACATGCTGCATTTGCCTAATTACAGCTCAGTTCACTGGTGTGACAATTCCTGATTACCGAAACGGTTATTTCGGAAGACATCCACTCTATTTGGATTACGTTTTACAGAATAGCTCAGACATCATCTCCTATTACAGTCCGACCTTTCTTATTAAATAAAATACCAAACATTTTGGGTCGTCCGCGCCAGTAACATGATATGCAGCCAACAAAAAACCTAAGTGAACCCCGACTCGTCATGTCGGTATCATCCGTCTGAAACATTTCTTTCGAATCTCTCCAAGGCTCTTACTTACTTATCTCATATTTCTAAAAGTTGTGTTTAACAAGTTATGAAGTTAATATAAGTCAGTCGTACGGCTGGCAGGGAAAAGGAAGTCGAAAAATAGAGTTAGTGCAGAGGGTGGAATCGAAGAGCGGCGCCGCGGTGGCGGCGGAGGCTCCGCGTGTTGCCGTGTATTTGGGGAGCAGCGCGAAGTTGGCGCGTCCCGGCCGATGCATCCCCGACGTTGAGTGACGCGCCGCCTGCCGCCGCACTCGAGGTGCCGCGTTCTCTAACTCCCCGCGACAGCCGCGCCAGATATTTACGTCCCAATCGAACCGACACAACAATCGAATAAACTCCGAGACACAACGTAAATAAATTCACTCTTACAACACAGTTTGAGCTTTAACGTTTAACTCACTTCGATGTTAGAAGTTAAAGTGATTTTAGTGATCTCACGTCACAACTTCATGAAGAATCGTCTTTGCAACTTCTAGACTCGCTTTATTTACTCGTAAATTCCTAGTATTCAATAAAAACTTAGTTCTTTTCAATTGAAATCTACAGACTGTCAGATGCGATTAAAGCGTTTTCCTTAGTTGAGAGAAATTTGAATCGAAATTCTGTTACAGAGCCAACGTAAACATCGAAAAGGCCGTACTCTGACGTTTTAATTTTATTAAACATCTCCCGGTGGCCGAGATAAAGTAGATTTCTTTTGCTGCCAAGTAAGAATTTCGACTCGTATAATAATTTAGATTACGTAGCAAGCAGTGAGCGTTCATTATCGTTCTTTTGTACCTGATTTCGTGGAGATCTCATTCGGATAGAGAGCAGTCCGCGGGCGCGGGCCTCCTCTCCAAATGGAAAGTGCGAAAATGAAATTATAAAGCCCCGCGATAAAAATAAATTAAATCGGATTTCGCATTTGCCAGTAGCCAGGGTGAAGAGCGTTTTGTAGTCCACGGATTCCTTTCTCTTTTTAAATATTTGTTTTAACAGTTGATTTGTGGCGTAATGAGAAAATTCTCACTTGGCAATTTTTCCTTCTCCCTTTGTAATGGTCGGATATCTTTTTTCATTTTTCCTCATAATATCTTTTAATGCGGAGTAAATTTAGTCGTTGTTTTTAAATTCAGATGGAACGTACATGAATCTTAAAGGCATTAGTAGTGCTTGAAGTTCTCTGAGAGCGGTGGCGCGCTGCGGCAAATCACTCTGCATTCTCACCAACGATTATTCAAATTAGGTAACGGTACGACAAAGACGAATGGTACTAATATCGTTCGCTTCGCGATCGCCGAGCGCGATAATACGCGCGCTACGTGCCCTACACACGCGCAACAGATCTCGTCCGCCGATAAACACCGATTGATCCCACGATACGCTTTTTGCGTAAATATCCAAGCAAGTTTCATGCAGGCCGCGAAGGCTTTGTATTCACCATATTGGCCTACATACTTACAAGCCACATATAGCCCTTAATTAAAATATCAATATACATTACACCACATGGAATTCTAATACCCTTAATTGTTTGAACGACCCACATATCATCTATAGAAATATGGAAACCATTTATATTCAAACTCAATAAAGATACAAATTGGTATACAAAATCAGTGTATAATATTGAACTATCGTATTGTAAGAAATTAAGCTTCTCTGTAAAGGGGTCACCAATATGTATGTCTTAGACCTACCTATGTCTTAGTCATTAACTTGTCATTAGGTAGTTTTGCTGAATTAATAAAAAACACCTACGATTCAAGAATTCAAGAATAATTAAATGAAATACTATAGAATTGTCAAGTTCATCATAATAATTAATTGTCGCTCCGGAGTGTTTTAAATAATACCCTATTTTGTTATAGCGCTCCCAAAAGTGTAATTTAGTACCGATTTTCTATCCTAAATACGTAATTTACTTGCCTTTTTTCCTTACGTTATTCGTTAATTCGGAGTAAAACAATGTAATTATATTTTTATTGCTCATTCTATGTCCAGTAAATCGGGGTTTGAAATCCCGGAGGTCGTTTTAAGTGTACCGACCCTACTTAATAGTCGTCCTCTAGGCGCGGGGTCAGTGGCGCGACACTAGATGCTTTTGTTTATACTTCGCGTCCCCAGTGTTATGTAATCATTAGTGTAATTGTTGGGATTAAGTTTTCTCTCATACAGAGCCTTTTGCGATTAGGCTCGGAGTCCGTCGAGTGTACCGGCTAAGTCCTGGCTTCAATTTGCGACAGCGGATAATAGTCGAACAAGTGGAGCGTGCGGATGCCCTTACAACAAATACATGGACTTTTGTTAGCAGTCTCCTAGATAGAATGGACTAGACTAGGTAACTACTTTATCTATGGCTTACATGTTGTGATTCGTGGACTGTGGAATTAATTTCGGCTGAATGCGAGCTTACAACTTTGTGAGCGCTCACATTTTCAAGGAATTTTATTTTCGAGATAAACACATAGTGCGAGTAATGTCTAAGATAAGAAGTGCATTACCAAATTGCTTTCACACGCCGTTAGCGACGTCGGAGGATGACGGCTCGCGATTTCACTCCCGTCATTTTATGAAACAGAACGACACCTGAATTTTATGAAATATCTGACTAAATGTGTAACACGCGCGCTTTTTATGCGTTTCCAAATGTTTGCAATTTTATTGGATCTCACATAAAATATGTAAATTGCTCCAATCGCATTCTGTTTGTTAGTTTTGATTAAAAAGTTTAAAATACTTATTCATCGTTTTTTTTAAACGCTGTATTTACTTTCCAAACATTACTCTCAGTTTGATTCAATAAAAATATCAGGGAATAATTCAAACAAAATGTATTATTCAGAGCGGATAAAATGTAGCGTGGCCAGCTGTAGCGTATACAAACAGTGCATATTCACATTCTCGCTTAACCAAGACCTTAATACCGAAATAGCTCGCGAAGAATAGCGTCGGGGGGACAAGAAAGCGTGTTCTCTTTAATCTAGTGACAAAAGCGTCACCTGATTCAGCGGCCACGAGTACTCTCGGCTCACAAACGCGGAGGAATGAGGTGGAAGAGTGGCAGGTACTTGGAATTACTTCCTAATGAAAAGAGGCTAGGAGTGGGACACAGGGGCTCGTGATGCGGCCGCTAACGAACTCGGTGGGACTCTCGACTCGGCTCGAGTGCTTCCAGACGTGAGCCAGCGCTCGGCTTATTAGTGCGAACTCGGAACATCGAAATAGACGCAAATTGTGCTAGGGTTAGGATAGCTTTTGCTTCACAAGCACACATGTTCAAATTGTTTACAAATAGTAAAAGTCATTATTTTACTTGTTTGAAAAAATTATGAATAAAATGTCTTATTGCAGTATACAAGCGGAAACAACTCCATTCAGTAAATAAAAATTAATGATTCAACTGTTGGTATAATAGGATTGTAACTCTTTCAGTTATGTCACGTTATCAATGTCTGATATTCAATCAACATATTGCGTGATCCAAAAATAAACTTGAATCGTAAATTCAAACAAAGCCTTTATCTTAAACATTTTTAAGGATATTATATTCTATAAAAAGATTCATTCTAAAAATGGAATAAATGAAAGAAGACCCCGAAAGCCAGTCATCCCACTCAAACACACGTACCGTAGCCGTACCTCATTTAGAAAGAAATTTACATTTCTACCATAAAAACGTAGGCACATTTTCTAGGTTCAACTTAAAAAATGCGATAGACAATAAATTTCCCTCATCTCTATTACTTACGGTACGTAGTTTATCTCAAAACGTTTACCTTAAAAAGGTTTTACTACAAGATATAGTATTTTATTAGTAACACAGGTCACGACTAACTGAAATTTGTAGTTAACATTCAACGTATAGATGCTGCTAAGATATTTTATTTTTGTAGCCATTATTTTGTTTATAGCAAGGTGAAAAGAAACGTTAAAATGTAAGCTGTAAAATGAAATAAAAAAATAGATTGTTATATCGATTCGACTAATCGTCAGTATTCATAATTATCCAAATAAACTACCAATTATAATTACATGCCATGCCATTACATGAATTTGTTACCAACGTAATCAAAATTCCAAAAACGAATCAAAAGCTTTTAAATCCAATTTATTTCAAAAAACGAATCAGCGACGATAACCATTGAATTAATTAACGAAATAAAAAAACGTAAATCTCTGAGAACTGTAAATTATTAATTAACAACATCGTCGATAACAATCCGATTGCAAAATCCACTTGTTCACGTTATTCCACTTATTAATCCCACACTATAATACCAAAAATGTTGAGCTCTGAATTCGCACAATTTTAAAGTATTCACCTATTTTGGTCAAACACTTTTAGATGGAATCGCGGGCACATTTGCATTTCAGAAACACCCGGTGTTTTAAACCAGTAAGCTGGTTAGTACTTAGATTGTTTGTTTGAAATAATAAAAGAGATACAACCCGGGACCAACGACTAATTTGAATGAAGCTGGAAATTGAATAAATATTGATTTGTTTCGTTTTGTATAGTACCAGTTTAAACCTTTAATTCTTTTGTTTAAATGTAACTGTGTTACGTAGAACTTTAAGTAATGAAAATAAGACCGTTTTCGATATTAATTCATGAATGTGCAATATTTTCTTCTCGTTAATTTCGCATGAACCGCACATAAGAGCAATAAAACGAACGGGCAGAAGCTTTTAACAGTCTTCCCTTTCACTTGATTCAAAAACCAATCAAAGAAACTCAATCACAAACACACAACTCATAAAAGACAATAAAAATCGAAAGCCGCACTCAGTACCCGCAAGTATAACAGATGGCGCTGCGATCGTTTGTAATGATTCAAATATCGTTCAGCTGCATAACTGGCGAGATCAAACATTTTTATTTGTTTGCCCATTCAACCACACGACTGAAACTAATGAAGAGGAGTTTCGATTAAATTAATACGTTTTATTTTCCGTTTTACCCCCGCCGGTGCCGTCGGACGCGAGGTTTTTTTCGTCGGCGGTTCGTTCAACGTTTCATAACTATAATTGATAAAATACGCTTCATTAGTTCCGATTTGCTGTTGTGTTTCGATTGCACATTTTGTTCCTCTCGATTTTATATCGATATTGCTTCTTTTGATTTTAGTTTGCACGTGATTTTATTCGGTTTAACAGGTAGGGTTGAAACTGTCTGGCTGTTTAGTGGAAGAAATGGAGATGTTGTTTCTCGGACTGCAGTCTCTTGTGGGAACGTATATAACCTGTTGCGAGGAGTTTGTTCTACACAATTTTGTTTTACTCAACTACGAAGATTTTATGTGCAGCTTTTTGCTTAGCTTATCCTATATTCTAACATATGAAAGCTACGTAGTAATATATATACGAGTGTCAGATTATGGACGAAGGAATTTGTCGTCCGCTTGCTAATGAGCGTGGAACCACTTCCTTTGATAAAGGCCAAGGAAACGCTAAGGGGGAACATATAGAATAATATATATTCAAAGCTGTATAATAAAGCTTTGCATTGGCCCTGAATTTGTTTTGTAGTTTAACTGTTACAATGGACAATGCTAAATTATATGCTACCATCATCAATGTTTGATATCCAAAAATATCAGTTAATGTTATAATTCAAAATTATAAAACACCTTAAAAAATATTACAAAATACCCATATTTTTTATTGTTTACTTATCAAATTGGAGCCGATTATACCAAAATAATGTTATTTCTACCAAAACTGATATCCGATTGAGGTTTAACCACAAAACAGAAAGGTATAGAAGATAATTGGCGCACACTTAACTGTAACATTTCCTACCTGAAGTAGTTAGACAGTTTGAAACCGTTTCAGTCTGGAGTGTTAGTAGAAGGATGTAATACTGAAACTTTAGTTGGGGTTAGTCAGGTGACACCGTTAGATTAAGGCATTTCGAAAGAACTCTGCAACTGTATAAGTAGAATAAAATTACGTGTAGAAGTAAATGACATTATTTTACGAATACTGTGGTAAACTTGTAGCTTGTTTTATCTACATACCCTCGACACTTACACTGAACTTTATTAGTAAAATACTTACAAATGCTTTTAGCGACATATCTATAAATACAGCCGATAAGTAAGAGATACAATAAAGACATTTGAAATGTATCCGACAAAATAGTTCAACATGCAAAAAAAAAATAGGTACATCAATTTAACAGCACAAATAAAATATTCTTACAACAACGTAACTAAACCCAACATTAAATCAGAGCGTCCAAACAAAAAGACAATAAATGCAATTAAACGTGTTAATTAACACAAAATCAATGATACATTGTGCCCGCATACAGAACTTTTTCCCATACAAATTAACAAATCAAACAAACAACATATTGGTGGCTGTAATTGCATCATTTACAAACCGTACGCGAATGTCATGGATAATAAAGCCTTTGAATTTAAAATAATGCAACTAACGACTGCAATTCAAATTTTATGTGTTTTTACTAAATAATTATGTCGTTTTGTCAGTGAAATACGACTGTTCAGTGAATATTTATGTCGCTTGTTACCTTCGGGGGCAGTTATTGGTGGTTTTATTATGATGCTTAATTGTAGGCTTCATAAAAGGTTTGAATTATATTTAACTTAGTTTCAATAAACAAATATTGTATTCAATTCATGAAAATAGTTTCGTTTTTTAATTAAAACGCTTACCTGCGCCAGATGCCTAATGTAATTCAAATACTTACATTAAAATAAAATTCTACTACTACAGTTATTAAACTAAATCCAAAACAATACAATCTAAGACATTCCTATAAACAGCAACAAAGATTCAAAAGCGAGCCCACTTAAAGCAGGCTTCTAGTAATTACACTATAACAAACAGTGTCTTCACGATACAAGTTTTAATGAATACCTCGTTACAATCAGTTCGCTATCAAAATACTTAGGCCGCGTCTACACGGTGCATGTAACTCGAGCAAGTTAAGAGGCTAACAGCACCCAAAACAAAATACGTACGAAAGAGAAGCCTGATGACGGGACGTTCGTAACGTTCGTAACATATATATATAAATAAATAGCTTTAAAATGGTTGTGTAGTCAAAAATAAAAAAATAATCAAGTTCTGTATTTACATGTGGACTCGTTAATGTTACAAATTTTATTGATAAGTAATACAGATATTTTTGTTGGAAGATCATTTTAAGAGGTAAGTTTACATTTTTTTTGTATCGAGAAAACTTTTCGAGAACGTGTTTTTAAATAAACAGGGTTCTCAGAAATATGTTCAAGATTAATATATATATTTTTCGCAGTCAAATACTGCATACCTAGATTTGGCCAAGAAATTGTTTGAGGCAAGCCAATTTGGGCATTCAGCGCCTTATAATGCATGTAACCTGCGCATGTGCCTCAACATGCGCAAGCAGCTAGCACTGTGTCGACGAACCTTTATGTGGTGCATAAGCCGCAAGATGCACAAACGCGGTATAATATCAAGGTAAAACGGACTTTAATAAGCAGCCGCCGATATTCGCGTTCATGTTAAGTTTTGCCAGTTAACGAGGGTAAGTGCAACACGGCATGTTTTCAACTGCTGTTAACGCGATACAGTTATCCGTAACACTGTTAACGTTTGAACTAACAATGTTAATATTAATATTGCTGGTATGAGAGCGGCTTTTGTTATGTTAAGTTGTTTAGTTTGATTGTTTTGTTTTAAAAAAATATTGGGTAGCAAATTGGTTGGTGATATTTTTCTATTTGTCTACTGAAATTGTAATTCAACAACATAATTGTGGAAAATTATTTTCTGCACTTTCATATTCTTTTTCAATTATATTGTAAGCAGTTAATTACAAAAACACATAACCTAGTTTGGTAATTGAAAAATTGACAACTGAAAAATCCTATAGGTACCTATGTAACAAAATTGAATTCCAAATCAAAACATTACCAAGAAGCAATAGGCCGAAAAAAATCACCTTTTTTTAATTAAACTGTAACTCGTAGTGATTCACGCCGTTCCGAGGGTATCAAATCTTACGACGTTGGGTAATCGCTGATCAACCACGTTTATAAATCTCATTAAGGGCGAGTCGGCCCGATTTCATTTCGCACGTTCTTAAATGATGTTCCCAAAGATCGAGATGTGATGTAGGTACCTAGAATTAAAATTCTGAGAAGCTGTTAAGTAAATTGCTATTGTTGAATGTTGAAAGACTTTTTGGGCCGGATGATGTGGAGGTGGATTCGTGCTTTTGATTGATTAAAAAGTTGCCAAGTTCTGGGAATTTCTTGTGTGTATGTTGTGGTTGTAGTTTATGTAAGATGGAATGTGAGATGGAAAATACTTTTTTCGTATATAGGAGTAGTATTGAAAAAGGATAATGGCGTTATTCTTGTTAAAAATATACTGATCAAATAACTGGGCTTAGTTCACTTATAACTATACCTAACTACATATTTTATTCAAAATCAAATTTTAACACAGAAAATCAAAACTTCCTATCAAATGCAAAAAACTTTTACTTGAAAATGTTCAGAGCGCAAGCAATCTCAGTTGGTCGGAAGTAAGACACGTAACAGTCGCGCCTATCTTTTGTCCGGGAAATCTGCGGCAGTCGATAGATCGATCCCATCGGCCGGAACAGTACGAATCGAACAGTCGTTAATGAAACTTCGGCCGCGCAATTAGGTAACCGTCTTGGTTTTATTAAATTTAATCAAGAACTTGTGTAATATTACGCAGATTGGACCAATCGAGCCGTATACAAGTTTCGATAACACCGTAGTTGGGAACTAATTTGGGAAATAAGCGCATCTTGGTTTCTACTCGATCGCCTTATAAAAAGGGGATCAATGTTCTTTAACAAGATTAGTAGATAAGGTGCCGTCGGGGGATTGTATTCTTCTGTGCGAATGTTAACGAGTTGCTGTACGGTTCACTAGTTCCGGAAAACTCAAGATGTAAACGTTGATTTATTAAATAAACTCCCCTATTATTTTAACAAATGATACAGAAAGCCGTTTCGCTATTCATTTAAAATTGTTAATTAATTCGCACATGAATAACATTTCCATTTATAGGTGTTACGAAATTGAAATACAATAAAAATAACGTTTTAACAATTCTTTTGAACAATATTAAAATTATGGAACTGATTTAAATTTATGAGAGCAAAATATGTGTTTGAAACAAAACATTAAATATTTTCAACGGTGAAATAATTGTACATTGAAATAGAAAGAGTATTTTTCATTAAGCAGAAATTTCTGCCCTACAAATTGAAATGAAAGCAGTCGTAATACAGTGTTAGCTACATCCTCGTATTAACAAACACATAAGTGGGTTAAACCGTCCATGCGCCGGTGGCCGGTCGTACGGCACTGTACGGCGTTATCGCCGTGATAAGCGCCGGAACCCGCCGGCGACGGCCCGTACCTATCTGCCGCTGCCCCATATTACTTTCACACTTCTCCTTAGCACTTGATTTTCGGTACAATTTAATGTTATTTTGATTTGTATTTAGCTTGAAATTACGAAGGAGGAATTTAACTGAGTTGGTAGGTAGTGTTTTGGAATCTACAAATTCTTATCGGCTTAAATAGATGTTCAACAAAATTCTGTAACCGATTCCAAGTTAAAACAAAATGAAAAATAAACGACTTCTAATTATCTAACTAAAAGGAAAACTTTGAAATTACAAAGAAAATGAAACAAAGTATCTACCAGCCATTACAAAAACTGCAACTTTAAAAAACATTATCAGTTAACTAAACAAAGATTCAGAAACTTGGTATTGTTGCACCTGAACCACGGTACTAACCTGCAAGTACCGAGTTTTAAACAAAGCTATACTGCATTACCATAAACTGTCGGTAAAGAAAGGAAGGAATACCTTTTTTGAATCCACAATGCTAGTATTAGGCTAAAAAGTTGAGTCTAGTCTAAAGACGGTAGGTAATCGTAGAGAAGTTTGTCGAGTGCGACCGACTCGTGTTTACGGTGGCCCGAGTCGCGTGTGACTCGACTCGACTTCAAGATTAGAACTATTCACCTAACTCCGAGGAAACTTTTTAGCAATTCTACTACTAGCACTTAAAAGCATAGTTATCGCTTGCGAAGTAAACACTATCTTATTCATTCATGAAAGTTCCAGTAGAATCTTGAAGATATACGGCGAGTGCAACTTTGATGAGAGATTCAAGCAATCATTTTTAACTTACAATGTAACTATCGGTAACTTAAAGATAGGATGGTAGAAATTCAATCAATTGCTTTTAACTTCAGTGAACTGTTACTTATGTAGGTAAAGAATAGACTGATTCCAAATAAATAAGATATCAGTCAAAATCGGATAGGTAATATCAAAATAGACTATGTCTTACTACAGTTAAAAATCTTTTGGACATATTTAAAGTACACTGCAAAATAAGAAAGAATACGGAATCTAGTTTCCTCCTCAGAAAATATATCCAACAAATGTTTATCCCTCTTTCTACTTGGATATTTACTTTCTCGTAATGAACACAACATACCCCACATCAAAATAATCTCGTAACTCTAGACAAGCCTTGCGATTGCTCTCTATTTTACCGGCATACAATAATTACTTCATGTGGAAAAGACATCAACATTGGTTCACTGATTTTCTGTGAGTAAACAAGGGTAACATACCAACAAAGACAGAAGCGTATATGTTCTTGAAAATTGTTCAACTAACAACTTGCGAGTTAATTAGATTAAACATTCAAGTGAACAGACGAACAGACCATACGAGTTTCAATATTATATCCAGGTTTCTATTTAAGGAAAATCATGGAAAATGTTACGAGATAGGTAATATTTGTCAAGTCCTGAAATATGATAAGATAAAAAGGAATATTTCATAACACATTTAAATCCAAATTGATATACCAAAAGCTTTTTTTCTATCATCATAATAACAACTTATGGTATCAAGCTCTTCATAAAATAACCCTTGCTGCCAGCAAAACTGGGACACCATAAGAATAGGGTGCACATAAGCTATAGGGGCATTATACCCGGCATATTTAAGGCCGTTTGCGCGTGAACGCCCGGAACTGCGATGTTCGCGGTATCGGCCGTGCGTGAACATATTTTATCTAACATCCGCTTTCCACAGACCACTGGCAATTATCGGCGTGCTTTGCGCTCATAACAGACCCTACCCTTACGAATATCTAGATCGGAGATAAAAAATCCCGTGTAACATCATTAATCTACGAACAAACTGTAATTAAGGTTTCAACAAATCACTAACGGCGTATCGTAGATGGTATCATTGCGGCGTGGCGGAATGGGGGCGAACAGTCGCCCAGGGTCATACATGAGACAGTGGCACGCGAACGCTGATTTTACTTTTTATTGTTCGGCTTATCTGCAGCCGGAATGGCCTGCGAAGACAGCTTACATGCCATATATTTTGCGTACGGCTACCGAAATAAATGGGAAGAATAAGGATGTCGAGTTTCGGAAGTTTTCGTGTAAGAGCCTAGGAGGTGAACTTATTCAGACATAGCTTGTTAAAAAATTTAATTGTTAATTATGCTGTTATGTTCACAGATTAAATACGTTCTTACATCCGTACATTAAGTTTATTTCCTTTTGCATTATTCTAGCCTGTTGCTTCTTTTCCCACTCCTCGTTAGAATCCTCACTGGTCACACATAACCGCAAAATAAAAGGAAAAACAATTACAGATGATTTCTTACTTATTGCGTTATTAACAATCGGATATCATATTTTCCAGCAACACAGGCGTTTTCCTCATTATTTTATTCCTGCTATAACAGTCGTAGGGTCAAACTTATTAGTAAATAATATCTTAATATGTAAGGATATATTTTACATTCCGAATAATTAAGATGTTTACCGAACCTTCGTTTGAAACGTTAACGATTGTATTATGGGAGGTCAGAAAATATCTATTACGTTTATTATGTTCATTAGTGTTGTAATAGGAACCAGTATCCCGGTCTAGCAATTAGGGAAAATAATTGTTTACTTATATACACGGATTTGCCAATAAACGTATATAAATATTGAGTGGAGACGCAGTTTGGGTCATTAAGATAATTGTTTCGACAATGCTAATTATTAAAGGCGATGTTAAAACCCACGTGGCTTTGACGCAAATTAATATTATTGTTTTGTTGAGTGTTATTGTAACTGGTTTTGTACGCCTATTTACAAAAATACGTAGGTGTGTAGACAAAGTGAAAAAGGGAAAATTCTTTTCATATTGCTTGCTGGTACATTATTTTTTATTTACAATAAATAGGAAAAGGTGTTTTGAAATTATTAAATGTTGTATGTGTAAAAGATTTTTTCATGCTATTTTATCATGTTATACTTTGTTTATTATAAAGTACAATCAGATTGTTATTAACATTACAAGTTAATAAATAAATGTCCGAGACATGAAATATAACAGGTAACTAACAAACCCAAATAAGACATCATCATTAACTGACATTAAGCTACTTACAACAAACAAACAAACAAACAACGCAAAAAAAAAAACAAAAAAACTCGCAAAAAAACCGCAAGCAAACCTAACGAACTCGAAAGTTACTAAGGCGACATAAACACGAGTATCTATATCAGATGAACATGTTTATATAGGGTGTAAGCAGTACAAATTGTTGTGTCTTACCTGCCCCCGAGTTTTCATAACAGCGCATCGCCGCGGGCACGCCGACAATTTGTAAGACACGACGAACGTTCGCTGACGACTACTGGAAATATATTCGTACTTTATGAACAACTAGGAAGTTTGTCGAGGTTTGATTAATTGCGGGTGTGTGATATAAAGATATGTGTTTTAGGTTAGGCAGATTTGATTTTTAAAAACATGAATTTGTTCTATCGGACTGTGTCTACCAAAAATATTAGTTAATTCCTCTTTTTTCATCCGATAAGTTAACAGAAGACATTTTTGAAAATTTAATTGTTCAAAAAGCCTTAAAATATAGGTAAAGGTATAACATTGTATTAGGAGTGTAGTGTATTTATATTCACATATCTATACTCACAAATTCAACGTCACACCCTTTCAGCGATAATTTTTACGTTCTACATTATATTGTCAATGAACCCGGAGCATACATTTTTAAACGCAACAGCAAATTATTTTCCATTCCGTAAAGTTTATTCGATATAACACATGAACACATGCAGTTTCCCACATATAAACTATCAAAGTTTAAGAAACAAACATGCTATGGTAGTTTAATCATTATTATTTGCCATGCAACGGGCCGTGGATCGCATATGGTGAGGTTTCCACACTACAAGTAAATAGGAATAGTATTGTGTTAGTAATTGGTGGATAAAATTATAAAAGAAATATGTATATAGATAGTATTTGAAAATCAAAAAAATTTGACCAAGGAAACGCTTTAAAGAAGATTTAGAGAGCTCCCACAAGGACTGGCCACAAATAGTAACCGATAGGGAAAGATGGAAGGCTATGGGGGAAGCCTTTGCCCAGCAGTAGGACAACATAATCTAATAACTATATAATTATATATTAAAATCTATTTTTAGATTACCATACAAAATAAATAATAAAAGCGACATCAAAATGTTAGCATGAAAACACTAGTTCCAAATGAAAACTGATATTTAATCCTATGTAGTAATTTTCATCAGAATTTTCTTCGAAACAGGATTTAATTGAAATAAACTCATTCCCTGTTTCTAGGAACTTGAATATAGGTGTAGCAAAAGTCTGTTAATGACAAACTTATCAGAAGGTTCATAAATCTAGAAAATTATACGTACCTTTACATTTCCCAATTATTTACTTGAAACCTTAAGGAAACGATAACATTACTATGTATACTTATTTTGAGCTTGTTTTTCAATAACCAAATAGCATATAGATAACTTAGATTTTACAAAATATCTCAATAAAACATTACGGAGCTATAATATGCAAAAGAAAACACTTGATCTCGTTGAGCGCTATTGAGAGGTCGCGTAATTCGCTTGCTCGCACTGAGCGCTTCATTTTTCTTTCATTAGTTATTCACGCAGGGTTCTTCCACCAGCCGATTTCCCCAACTACGCAGAAATGTTGCAAACGAGAAAAATGCTCACTTACCTACAAGTTTTGCGAATTGTTGGCAATATTCACAAGTTTTTACCATGTTTGTTTCTCACTCCCTCGGGCGGGATCAGTTGGAGTCGTCGCATCTGCGTTCGAGCGGTCATGTTCTATCTTTTGATATATATTCGTGCTTAAAATAAAAATTTAAAATGTTCCGTTGTTACCAGAGATATAATTCAAAAAGAGAATACCAGCTAAAATAGATGTTTCGCTTGATATTGTTATTTTAACACTACAGCGTTTTCTTTGAGCGTTACTTTACGCGATAAAAAGATTTAAAGGTTTTTTATGTAAGATTTTTGCTACGTGAAGTATGCAGTAGCGATATTTTATAAATACATTTTCATATTTCTCTTAAGCAATTTTTAATGAAGTATACCGTAAATTACTTTATATTAAAGAATTATCTTCGATAAAATTATACACATACATTTTAAGAAGAAAGACTGAACAACTTTATACATAACAGCCATTTTAAAATTTTCTAAAACACATTTTATAAAAAACGTCACATTGACGTCACACATTTTAGAGGGTGCATTCTTAAGAGCGATAGAGGGAGTGCCAGGGAGGGGCAGGGAGGCTTTGTGGCCGCACGAGACTTCATTAGAAGCGACCATCGAGCACCGAGGGAATGCAACGTCACTCCTCCCCAGCAGAGAGGGAACCGGTCTACCACTGGACCGCAAAAATTAATGACATCAACAATATGAATACATTGTTGTAACATTAAGTAGCTTGCGGATATAACGTTATGTTGATGTTGTAGTCACGGTATAAAATGCAAATTTCTGTTCATAAAAATCAAGAATTATAAAAATAAAAACTGCAATACTTTAATCACGAAAATAGAACAAAAGTATGAAAGAAGAAAGTTATCAAAGAAGATCATCAATAACATCTTAAATCCCTCGTTATAAATAAGCACGAACTTATCGTTTTGTTCCGACAATATCTCAAGTGGGTAGTCTGACAAGAAGTAGAAAAACGCAGTGTTTCATTAGTCAGACTTTTGCTTAAGTATTGCAGTGTTAATTAGGTAAGTGCAATGTCGACGGGAAAGTCAAAGCAAACTTAGGTATTGCTTTTTAGCTTGTTCGCATGTAGCTTTATACTTGTTTTAAGTATGACAAAGTAGATGTCATTACAGTGAAAATGTTTTGTTACTTATGTCTCAGCTACTTTAAAGAAGAAGAAAAGAAATATGTCAATAAGCTTCTACAAACAAACCCACGAAAATATCCCCTTTTTAATATCACTCTATGATTAGGTACCTTCACTTCAATACGCGTAAAATACCAAACGGGGAAATATCAAACACAAAAACGACGGATATTCCTGAACACAAAACACTCCAATCTCTTAGTACCCAAATATAGAGTATTATCTTTCCATTTTTCTTGATCTAGGCGTCAGTCTGCGTCAAGCTCAGAAACAAAACCTCTTGAAATATATCTCTATAACATAAAATAGAGAGGTGAATTCTCTGCTACTTTTCACAAAGCGTTTTTTGTACGAACCCTCCCCTAAGACTTATAAATAAAAAGGCTTGAAGAAAAAACAGAGAAATGTGTGCGTGACCACGCGTAAAAAGAAAGATAAATATTGTGGCGTAGTTAAAATCTGTAAAGCCTTATGCTGTATCTCCCGAGATGCATCATTATGGGGGTGTGGCGTGCCGCGGAGAGTTGAGTGCTTGCGCTAGGGACACGCCACAACGCAAGCGGCAGCGATAGCGGGAAACTTTTACATTTTCTATTCACTTCATTTACTTACCTAAAATGTAGACAAACTCACTTATGTGTTATCGTTTTTTACGACCATAAATATAATTTCTTGTCTAATAAATCCAAATACCTAACCTTAAAATATGGGTGTGATACACGAAAGCGAAATAGCGCAAAAACATTTATTTATTTATTTATTTATTTAACACTTTTGTACACATAGAACACAAACAATAATAAATAATAGGAAAAAATTGTACAAGGGCACAGCTTATCTCTAATGAAATTTCTTCCAGCAGGCCCATAACATTTTCACTTTCACTAAAATATATGTGAACTATGCTTTATCTTGATTTAAAAACATAGTCTAGTTGTTATTTATCACACGATATTACATGAAATAAATTGAAGTCATTAGACCAAGATATTATGCGAGTTCGTTATTATTTTACTCTAGTTTGTTTTTAGTTTAATTAGTACTCATTAATTCTAGCTTAACGCAGTTTGTTATTTGGAAATCTAATTAAGATTGTATCATGCGCTGAAAAGAAATGAATTAGATGCTTCTAGAGAAAGTTTGCAGATTCGTACACGTCTGCTCGTAAAAGTAATCCACTACCCGCTGCGAGTGGAACCCCAGCCTAATATCTCATTTAAAGGTGTGTTTACATAGTGTACCTACTCATCGCGAGGCTACGTCTTTGCCGAAGTGCATACATGCCACGTCTTGGCATAAAGGTTTTGAAAAAACTTTTTTGAATACAAAGATTATACACTTTTTTAAAAAAGACACCTTTTTACGAAATTGTATGCGTAGTTTTTTTTAAGATTTATGTTTTTCACGTGCTATTAGCGCATGTTAGGTATTCATACAGAAACTTGGCTGAATAATTCCTTAGCTTGGAGGACGTATTTCATTGTTTTCGTGAGTAAATGTTTCGGTACTTTTCCTACGTTTTCACCTCCTCAAGGCCAAGTCGACGAAATGACTTATTCGACCTTATTTACACCTGTTATCAAGTAAATGCGTAGTGAAACAGTTTTGCGAACATTATGATAATCCAGCTGGAAACGTCAACATTCAAGTTACGTGTGAAACGTAACATTGTCTTACACAACAAAACAGTATACGTAATGTTGTCTCATGAATTTGATAACTAACCTCCATATAAAAACCGAATTTCAGTATACAACAAACTCTTATGAGCATTTCTATAAATCCTTCGTAAAACACAACCTGTTACATGCAAATCTTGGAAATGAAAATGGCGGAACCGTCTAAATTAAACCGAAACGTTCATCGCCAACTTATAATATGTTCGTCGTTATATCGTGTATGCTGTTACATGCAAGCTCGGCGTTATTAATATGCGCAAATCATGCAGATGGCTTCTTCGAGACGAGAGCATCCCGAAGCCTTAATGACTCGTCCGTGACTCGAAACAAGCACATAATAATGCTAGCGTGGCAGTGTGTGACTAAGTGGATTGAACTAACACTGTAGCCCATTGTGTTACAGAAAGGGTTTTTCAGGGTAACCTAAAATTATATTGTGGGACCTGATTTAGGAATATTTTTGTGAATACATACTTTTGTTAGTTTTGAGTTGAGGTTTTGTGGGTTAAGTTTAATACAGGAAGACTAAGTTCCTACTTACATCGCTTTTAAGGAAAACAGGTTATAAATTAATATACCTACAATTATATTTTAAACATTGGTGATTATAGCACTAAAAAAATCATAAAATTGTAGGTTCCTGCAAAAAATATAACAAAAATAATTCCGTGGAAATTCTTAAATAACAACATCCGACATTTTCTGTGTAAATCTTGACCTAAAATAATGAGACACGACATAATGTAATACTCCAATTTTGTTATACATTTGTCTGAAAATTTAATCCCATTACGCCCTCGTCTAAACATGTTTCACGTGTTGGAAGTACTCTAGTGAACAAATGTACGATTGTAATGCGAATTATTTTCTCATTTGATACATTATGAACATGTTTTAGATTATTGAAGTAGGTCACAGCAAGTTTCTGCGAGCGAATAAAATATTTTCCATGTGTTTACAATGCATTTGTCTTCTTTGTAGAGATATATTTTTGCAATTAATTTTTGCACATTTGTAACTTTGGAACACCTACCTACAGACTCATTCACCGAGACTATTATGGGATCAAAATTCAAGATCAATTATTATTAACCGCGTGTAACCAAATAGGGTATTAGCATCCGTCTCGGAGCTAACCCCGCGGTGGCGTAACGTGTCCTAGTGTGGATTATACGACGTCTCCGCCATATCGGATGCTGCGATAACCAGCCACGTCAATCCTATCCAGTCATTATCGTAAATGTTAATGACCACGACAATTACTGCCAGCCTCCAAGCTTCATCGAGAGGCCGCCCCCGAAATTGAACATTCCCAATCTATCGGCCGCCGACCGATTTGTCCCTCTATAAACTCCTTCCATTCGAGCGGCTTTAATTAAAATAGTTTCACGGGAAAAATAGTAAGGGGCTAACTTCATTTATTCGCAGCCGTCGAATTTTTCCAGACAGTATTTTTACCGATGCCTATTATGGTGTTTTCGGGCGAACGGTCTATATTGGCTCCCGTTTCCTAGATCCCCGGCCTAAGTTTATAAACATTACGACAGCAGCGGAACGCATACGATCGGTGCTCGCATTTGATTGGAACTAGTTTGGAGCGAAACGACGCGAATGGAACGGATCCGCACGACCACAATCGCATATGCCGACTGTGCAATTCGGTTATGCCTCCGCACATATGATTATTATCTGTGCTTACGCAGCCGTTTTCATTATTATGTATATTGCTCATAAAGCCTGAACGTAACCAAAACCTAACTCGCGTTATGGGCCGTGGCGCTTTACTGCAGATACCCTTTAATATTAACAAACATCTTTAGCGTTCATTAAATCCGATATTATACTTAATTTTGGTAATTTCCGATGTAAATAGGAAATGGCGCAAAACAAACAAAATCGGGTGACGAGCTGAGAAAATGAGACGATGCAATATTTTTGCAAGTAAAAGTTTTGTGTAAAGGAAATGAGTTGTTCACTTCCGTACAGAAGTAGACGCATAATATACAAAGAGGCGGCCACTCCAGAGACAATGGACGGCCGAGTAACTTTCAATATTAATGATGCGCCGAGAATGCACACAGAGGCTGGCGAGTTTCAAAAGCCTCCCATTGATACTCATTAACTATTGATTCATAAGTAATACCCTTTTACCGAGCGGGTCGGCGCTCACCGACAACTTTTCAAATTTAAATGTGAAAGAGGATTCGATTTTTAAATGAGACAGCGGCCATTTTAAATGTGATAGATGTTTGATTTTATTCGACGTGTAGTGGATGAGATTTTCACCGTTCGCATAAAATATTTCCAATCCTGCTATCAAAATAATTTATTATACATAGTGGAAAGGTAAATCAAGTTCTTTTGAAGGTAAATTGAATTAGTATTTTATTTTGTTATTGTAAAGATGATTCATAGATGATACGTATATTAATACTGACAGTACTAACGTATGCCAACACAACATAATTCATTAATGTATAATACACGTTTACATTTGGAGTTGTAAGTCATAAATTCAGTCGTAACATTGTTGATGATTGCCATAAAATACAAAATGACATAACAAACTTTCCAGTCGCAAGCTGAGCCACCAAGAACATTAAAAATCAAAGAGTAACCCTACCGGTGCGCAGTTGTTTCATAAAATTCTAGTTGAACACGTTTCTAAACCTTTAAAACATAGATTTCGACAGAATAACAAGTAACAACTCGGCACAATACCCGGGCGTCTCTTTCGGGTTTATTGTTCTAACATCTGTCGGGATATGCAAAGTCGGACTCGTAAAACAGCGTTTCGGCCCGCGATTACTTCGCGCAGTTAACTCTCTCTTACGTTCATCTTTATTGGCCGACCTACCTGTAAATTTGTAATCTGATGCCCCCTTAACGGCTTTGATTAGATGAGCTTTACGAGCTTTTAGTAGACCGTGAATCGGACTGGAAGTTTTTTTTCGATTAGCATAACACTTAAATAGTAATAACGCCGTGATCCAATTGGTTTGTAACGGTCGACTTTAGAAACGACCTTTTTTATGCCATAGTTTTTAAACAAAAGAAATACTTTTTTATTGTGTAATCGGAACAGTCGTTAAAATCATTACGTGCTCGAGCTCAGCGCTCAATTTTAGCTCGGCTCGAGCGACGCGTAATCGCGCTACGCAAATACGTTTAGCACTTATTGCTCGCCACTCGAAACAGGTGCTCTGTGTGTGTTCAAGTCCTTAGCGCGAACAAAGCGCCGGATGAAGCGCTGATGTGTTGAGAATCGACTTAACCCTTTATACCGAGAACAGTTTTTCGTTAGTTTTTCTGATAGACGTACAAACAAGATACTGAAATCGCTCTCACATGCCAAACAAACGTTCGATTGTCTGTTAATCAATCCAAAAATGAATCGTAACACAGGTATTGGCTATAAATTCTATCGCTTGCTGTCTAAAGCCTCCGACCCGAAATGTTTGCAAAATATCCAACCAACCTTACTGAAAGCATTGTTTTCACCTTGAAAATACATTTTATGGCAACCGTACAGATATGACCCATAAATTTCTGATAAATATAGAGCACGTTAAAGTCAGGTCACCTTGTAAATAAGTCGGTGTGCCCCTCTAACGACTGCCATCCAGACATAATTTAATAAACGACTGACATAAAAGCAACAGAAAAAGAAACCTAAATGATACAACTTGAATTTTATTGACGAATATACTTGTTCGGTATCATTAGATCCCGCCATCGTGAAACCTCATCATCGGCGTCGCATTTACGTCTATTTATTACACAAAGGATAAAACTCAATAATCCAACATTGAGATAACAAGAAAGTGCATCGTTTAGACTAAGTCCATGATGACATGGACCGCCGCGATCCTCCAATAGACAAGGCTAAGAAATACACTTTGTCTCTGGTTGGAAAGAGACAAATTAAGGCTTCCCAACTCCGTCCTCGCCCGCCGCTACTCGAAGAAATGTGGTGAATTGCGACGTTGAGTGGACGCTTTTATTACTAGATTTACAGACTCCGTTGACAATACAATTCCTACTCTGTTTATTATTTTATAAATTTTCTTTCCGAGTTAATACTTCCTAGTGGTAGCTAGCGTGCACTAGTTCAAAACTAAATCTACCATCAGAGTATTGTATTTGGATTGCGTACTGAACTTTACAATAGTGCTGGAATACAAACAGAAAATGTTTCATTTCATGACATAATAACAATAAAAAGTGCGCAACAATCGTATCACGGTTGCAGCCGCCTCATGACGTGGAACAAGGAATATTGTCAAAATTACCACGAAACAGTTGTGTAGTGCTGCGCAAACAAGGTCGGTCCCGCAATAACCCGGACCGGTGCGAGACTGGTCACTCGACAACTCAAGCGAGGACAGCTCGAAATACAACCCTCGTAACTTTGCCCACCAACTTTAAGATGGCTCTTTTTCGAGTGCAAGGTTCTGTATTTCGGATGCAATTGTAAATATTTGGTTTTCTCGCTGCGGTCTTCTTAACAAGTCAACCGTGCCGTACGTGCGGCTTCTTCATTCTCAATCTGCGCAAGTCCCGGCCGCGCCGCTGGCATCATAATGTTGGCTCTCCCTCCGCCCGCTCGATTCACTGCTATTCGCAATTAAAACGATATTATCAGAGTCATGCACTCGCCCCCGTCATAACTTTTACATTAGACTTTTTTCCCGGAGCAATCCAATATAGAATATTATAACTTTGCACGAGTGGAGATGGCGATTGTTATTGTATCATTTTCTCCTTTTGTGATATTTAAGTTTAAATAAGCAGAACTTTAGAGATAGTGGAAAGTTTTCCATAACACGAGTATCTCTCTGCAAATAAACTGGATCGTTCGATGGACAATAGCGGAGAACATGGAGTAGTGTTGTAACCACAACAAGGGTATTCCCGTCTTGTGTCCGATGATCCCGCAAATCCCGTCCCTCGCGTCTCGGGCACGTCGCCGGGCGGGATTACGCGCTCACGGGACGATCTTGTCGCGATGCCGAATGACCGCAACAATCATACCGGACTACCTCGGATACCGTCTTTGTTATCTAAGCAAATTAAAAATAATCCCGATTGTTGATTGTGAATATATACTTGTTTTAGAAGGAGGAAATAGAAGGACTCGAGAGGCATGTTGTAATAAATAAACTTTCATGCTACATTCAACTATTAAAAACAGATACCTAAATAAAGTTATATATATTTTGTACACAATATTCAAAAACAACTTGTAGTAGGTACAAAGTGTCTAAATAATTCTACACTAAATTCCGCATTCATGACTACATTATGAACAATTTTACAACACGTCTATCCAAATAACCAAAAAGTTTAAAACGGTTTGGGAAACAAAGTTGTTGTTTGAAATTCATGTTAATGTGATCAAGTGTAACTGTCGGTACATTTACGTGAAGTGACAATACATACAAATAAAATTCACCATTGTAATCTAATTACGCGTAGCTCGTTTGAGTTAAAAGCAATTAAGAGCACTATAATGGCGCTACCTCGCTGTTCTCGATAGATCCTCGCTTCGGCAAATTGCTATTTTATTTTCTCTACTTTAAATACTGTACACTATTTTACAGATTAAACTATTGTAATGACACTGTAAATGAAGTTAAGGGCGACTTAAGGAGGTTTAATAAATAAAAATGTTCTCATAGCCGATAAATAATTTGAGCTCGATGAAAAGTTGTGATAAAAGTAAATAACATTTATTGACTTGGCGCCCAGCGTGGGACTTAAATGTGTTTCAAAATTAACTTCAAAAAGAAGCATACATTGTCCACTACCACTTGTAAGTCTAAAATAGCATGCTGATCAAAATAAAATACTAAGAACAAAACAGGAACTAAGTTAAAGTTGCAATAAATAGCTTACTTAGTAAATTGTTCCAGCTAGACTCACCCAAGCCATCGTAAAACAATGTTTATGACGTTCATAGAAAAATTGGTTATTCTTCAACAATGTTCCATTTACATTATTATGTGCTATAAATCGCTAGAATTCGGGTTATATAGTATTAAATTCATCAAATTCTTATTGCTCCGTTCCGTGCGACGAACGATCAGCTTTACAGTTTTCCTAACTATATTTTTGTTACACAAATAGGTGGCGTTTTTGTCGTTTTACATACTAAAATCTTTATGGTTGTTTTTGGGTTTAGACAAAGTATATAAATCAGATTTTGCTTAATCCGAAAACAACTAGTATAAGTACGTGCTTAATATATGAAACCATGAATATTCTGTTGATAAATGGACAATCCAATATACATTTTTAAGCGCCTATTGAATTAATAAACTACAAAGAAGAAGTATTTAATATTATCTACAGTACCCAGTCTCAAATCCCTATAACCTAATTACTAATACAACATACTTGACTTTAGTGCATACATTTATGACGCAAAATGTATAAAAACTACCATCACATTTGTAACTTCAACTGTAATATAAAAGATCTACTGTAATGTAATAGAAAACTTATAATATAAAAGATCTGCCCAGACAGAACGCAGTCAATTGCCACAGTCCACAGCTTTACAATCTATTACGACAGGGTCACACATATTCACTTACTCCGCAACAAATTCCGACACTATAAAAAACAATGCGCTTACGCTGCTACCAGGTTAACATCACGGGCCAAGCAGTGTCGTAAAACACACGCGAATAAAAAGGACGGAATCTTATTAAAGTAAATATTTATGGCATTGCTATCAACCGATTGGACGAGGGTACCGTCGCCTTGATAAATTGTCCTGTCGCTTGCGGCCTAACGGCCACTCTCCCAAATATTTCTCATGTTACTGATCGCTCTAAAAAATTTCGATGTGTTTGATTTATGGCATAATTTCCTCTCACGCCTTTTGATAAGTCCTCTTAGAGCTGCTCAAGTAACCACGTTTAGAGAACATTTTCTGTAATATTAGGTAGTCCGGCCACGCTGTAGATACGTCACAACACAGCGCACTCTTCTACAAGAAATCATGTTGCGAATTCTTCGCCAAACACTACGGTACGAGTCCGAAAATTCTTTTTGTGTCAAGCTTTAAAACGTTTCTGAAGCAATAAAACAACTTGGAGCAACTTCGAGATTTTAAAAGTTGAACATCTTGACGGAAAAAGCGTCGTAGGAGCAATGTTTCTATTTTACTTACCTGAACGTAGACAATAAAGGTGTCTCCACACAATCAGCGCGTCTAGCAACTTGATAGTTCGTGTCCTATTCAGCTTAACAATAGAGAAAATGAGGATGAGCCAATTCTTTCCAGCGTTTATTCGCCATTTTCTTAGCTTGCCGAAAGTTTACATTTAGACTGCACCTCGCTGCGAATGCATTAGGAGCGGCGCGTATTTGTATTGGCACGGGACTCGGCGTATTATTTTGAAGCGGCTATTACGATGAACTATTTGAATCCTCGATAGATTACTTTATCATAATAATATAGCAGCGTAATGTACGACTGTTATTTTACCTACATACCGAGCACTAGTTGAAACAAAAATAAATATCTAATAAGAACTTGTATGAAAGTGCGATCAATCATCCATTAGTACAAACTGGAGTGTAATACTCTCCTGTAATGTTGATAAGAAAATAACTTGAAAAGAATCGTTTCGTTCTGCAGTTTCAGCTTTAGTGTGATTTATAGACATAAAATTCGTATTAGGTGCTTGAGACTTTTTATGTGTTATATATTTTTTTACCTCATCCGCGCGCCTCGCCACGATATTTTCCTGTGATTAATTGAACGTAAAGCTGAAAAAAGTGATTGGAACTGGTTCGATATCCAATAGGCGTGAGCCGAGGCCGCTACTCTACCGCTTTCAGACGACAATATGTACTAAGAATGTGATTTTTTTTCGAAAATAGCTTATAGCTAGTTAGTGCTGAGGTGACCGCCCACCAAGAAACAAATGTTCAGTTAATAGGTTTCTAACAAACATTGATCGCGTAACAGCGCTTGACGTAGGCAATCCCGTTTCTTCTACCCTAGCCTTTTCCTCGTTAATAACTATTGCGATTAACTTGTTATTATTAGCTGAGCTCAGAAGCAATCCGGCAATTATTTACGTAGCAAACATTCTGTCACGATGAGAGCCGGTTGATAAAAGTTTGGGCCAACTATGACGTCAGAGGGGCGATAGACGAGGATCTCTTAATTATTGTGCCGCGTATTTCGTATTACAATAATGAAGCGAAACAATAACAAAAGTTGTGACGTCGAGCGCCACCGGCCAACTCCGCTGATCATTTGAGAGCTTGTTGAGCGCGCTCCTAATGAAAACTTGCTAGTTATCGCTGACATACAACATTACTTTTATTCTGTACAAAAACAAGCAAAATTGACGCTACAATGAGTCCTGTTGACTCACTTTGTCTGTAACGAGCTACTGTTTATTAACTCGTACTTGTACAGTTGTTGTTCTGGAAATGACAACAAGTAAGTACACAGACATGGGTAGGAGTCTGGCGCGATCACCCATGCTAAATTCAAGTACCTATTGATAGGATCGATAGAGAATTAATCTCGTACGTGAGCCACGTTCTATCCACGTTTTGCACCATTGAATTTTTCGCAGCGCAGGTAAATATTTATTTTCAGTAAAGGAAAACATCTTGAGGAAATCTGCATGTTCGAGAAGAAATTCTGCATTAGTGTGCCAACTAAAATACAAATCGAAGGCGAACCAGCGAGTTCTTATTTAGTTTATACCTCGCAGTACGTACCTTGTGCATAATGTATGGCCTAATGTAATATTCAATTAGACAAATGAATACTGCGGGAATTACATTAGTGGAAGATATCGCAATAAATTCCATTATAGCATTCGGGAGTGGAGGTAACATAGAAAAAATGTGGCAGAGCCCGAAGCTTCGGCGCGGCACAAAGTGAAGGCCTAAGGTTGTATAACGTCCGTTATCGACGCCTACAATAAGTCGCGTTTTATACGGTTATTATAGCGCCATAAACGCCACCGGCCGGTGTTTCATACAGTGGCGGGGCAGATTATACTGCCTATGGCCCCGATTGGGGGAGGGGGAGCGCGGCGCGGTGGGGGGGACGGCCGCCCACTGTCAGCTCCACGTGCCCCCGACAGATGTGTCGAGATATCCGATATCGGGAGACACATTCATAATCTTTGCCTCAACCTCTCGCTTCTTATATTAAAATAACGAGCGCCGCTATCGCAGGTGCGAACTCGATGGGAATTAATAAAAATCGCTCCACCTTACGTAGCCATAGTGCTGAGGTTCTTATTTGACAGGGTGAGGAGGGGTAGCGAAATAAGCCTATTCATATCACAGACATATTGATATGAAAATGGAAATAGGTTCACGATATTTTTTTAATAAATTGTACCCAGATAGGGCTTTGTTTTAAAAATAGCGAAATGTTTACACATTTGCAAAGTGTGGAACTTTTATAAATATTTTCAATTTTCACGTTAAGCTAAACAAAGTGATGAGAATTTAATTTAGCAAACAAAGTATAGGACCAATCAGTGCAGAGAGACGCAGATCACCTATAAGCCGCCAGATTTAATTAAAGTATTCCGCTTAAAAAGTAAAGGTACCCAGTGTAATTGAAGTCGGAGAAAAATAAAGTTAATTCCTGAAGCGACCCAGGAGAACTTTCATTAGCGTTTCACAGCTACAATTGCGAGTTCAAATAATTATGTTTACGGAATCCTTTTCTTACGCAGAGATTATTTATCTTCGCCATTGTTACGAGAAGTGACGCGGACGAATTTCACGAAAATACCCCATTTATCTAGAGCGAGCACACAAAGGCAACACCGAAACCCAAAACTTTTTACGTGGTCAGTGACAATGCTATTTCTCCCTTTTCTCTTAACGTTTCATCTACAAACTTTACGGGTATTGTATTTATTTGCTCAGTTTGTGTGTACGGCAGCGAAACATCTACAGTTTGAACGTCGCTAATCTGTTAAGAAGAAGTTAATTCAGTTTGATCGTGTGGTCCGATTTGATATTTGCTCAGCCATCTCGCCCGCAGATAAGTTTAGTGGGCGGCCGTCGATGTTGCTTCCTACTTTATTCGGTTTGCAGACCCGCATAAATAAGAGGGAATCGCCTCCACTCGGCACGCAACTACATAATGGCAGTCGGGCGAGCTGGCTCTTTGCCTCGTTTATAATATCCAAACATCAAAACAATGCGTTATCAAGTTCCCCACTTTTCCGACACCATGTTTTATGTAAGTGGGGATTGTTTCCAATCGCTTTTATTGGGAAAGCAATAACGCAGAAACGATTCACTTGATATACCGCACCGACCTTATAATGCATAAAGAAAATACGGTCATCTAACGGAACTCGATTGAACCCCTATTTGCCTTTTCGGGGTGTTACTATCTTTGCCTCGATTCCTACGCAAAGCCACCCGGCCACGCGTGAAATACCAAGTGCGCCCTAGTTTGGGGCCGGATCGTGCTGTTTGTTTAGGCCAGCTGAAGTCGTGAAAGGTGATGAACTAAATATGAACAAAGAGCCGCACTGTCAGATTATAAGTATCGGCTCGGCCGTAACATTTACAAGGGTATCGATTAGCGCCTCGTCGCTGAGGGCTATTGTAAGACAAGTTCAGTTTTGAAACGGTTCTGTATAACTTTGGGATAGCGACGTTGATCCCGCCTCATGAAGATGTATGTCGCTCACACGTGCCCATATCAACACGTGGACACGGGACGAGAAGTTGTAGCGATAGGGCGCGGGTCCGTGTACGTGTCAGCATAATCGCGGCGCCACTCATTGTTTGCGGAGCGGCTCGCTAATGCTATTTGTCGTCGTGGGTGGATACGTCACGTATGTGTGTCTTAATCGTTAGCAGACAGAAACACGCCTGCTCATCGCCTTGTTTTGTTTGCCACTTTAAGCGAAAACTTGGTCTTCGTCAGGTGATTGCGAGCGGGAACTCGACGCGCCGAGCGACGTGTTTCGAACTCGATGGATTTATTTGTGCGACAGATTGTAAGCTGGGTCGTGAGTTGTCGCATGGAATCGTGTAAATATCGGAAAGCGATTGGAGTGCGAAACTCAAAATTGCAATTTGTAATTCATGAATGTACGGGGGCGAACTTGAGCGATCTTTTGAGTCGGACGGAGAACATATAGGCGAAGTTGGTCGTTGCGGCCACGTGAATGTCTGGCGCCGTTTAAACGAGGGCTGGTATTGTTTGGTTTGTCGGCGGTGGCGATGGCGGCGGCAAGTTTTATTAAACCGGCACAAAGACGCAGCCTGCCCCGAACACTACAATACTCGATAGGTGTTGTCGAAAACTGATTGACGCGCCTTTTGAAATTAACTCGACGCGAATAGCCTTTAATTAAAACGATATCAAAGCAAAGACTTTTAATGTTCTAATAACTTGAAAGGCGTATTTGAAAAGTTTTTTGACTGCTCTGAGGTTTTGAGGTTATAATCTATACTTAATCCTTTATCATATCCAAACATCTTTCAAAATTATTTATTTTGAAAGTGCTCCGGGAACTTATTCAAGGCATTAAAACTAAGTAACTACGTACATTTAACTTATATAAATGTTTATTTGTTTCAGGTTTTGGCTTCGTCACGTTTCAAAGTGAAGACATAGTAGATAAAGTGTGCGAAATACATTTTCACGAAATCAACAACAAAATGGTAAGTTCATATATTTTTAATGATTATCGTAGGTCAGTTGGTAAACTTACCAAATCTATCGAAAAGTCATGAGAATCAGCCTTCAGCGAGTGAATATGCTTAAAATGTAACAAAGATCAAGATCAAGAAAACAGAACCTTTAGTACCACAAGTCTAGCTAAACAAACTTGCTCCCCATCCCTATTCACAGTACATCAATACACAATAATAAATAATCTCAACAATAAACAAGAAACCACATCAAATAAGAATAGTACTTTCATTCTCCTACAAAAACGTTACAATCCTACTTTACCGATTAGATGTTATCCTAAAACTTCGTATGTTAGACAAATGAGCAAAAGTTTCACAGTTATAAGGAACTTATAAAGGCGGGTTTACATGGTGGCAACGTCGTGTACCACAAGCTTTACAAACGCACGATGCGGCATTATTCATGCATCAGGCATCGGTGCGTCATGTGGCAATATATGTAGGTACTTCATATTGCTTGCATCCTTGTTAGCAACATACATCAGCATGTTGGGTATAAACCAGCCTTAACTTTACATACTGAGTTTATTTATTAACGTTGACGTCCTTTAGAGTTAGATATTCATTTGCACTCATTAATGCATAGGAAGGGTTGCCAAGTGAGAATTTAATTATTTACACGTGAAGTGTCATATCCTTGTATTTACTTCATTCGTTCTTCATTAAAACATAGCTATGTCTTGGCATCAAAGTAACCTCTACTTGAATTGTAAGAAAATTATTTTTTAATTATTACTTAAATAAATTCACTAAACACTGACCCAGTGATGAAACTTTACGCAAAACACTTGTCTACAAGAAATCTACGTACGTAAAATGAACGTTTCGGTCAGATATCAATTAGAGGCGAAGGAACAGAGCTGGCGGGGCTCCAAATGGAGCCAATAAAATGCCACTAAAGCCGGCTTTTACTGTGTTTAGATTTTTCCCCTCCACGTGGGAGGGGGCGGCGCTGTGACATGTGTATTCCAGATGTAGCCATGAACTTTGCTAACACTGGATAGATTAACGGCTTAATTGCAGTAGTTAGCGCTTTAGTCCACCCGTTTGTCCGTCTATTCGCTTTAAAATTACGTTAGGCGCATCCAAACTTTTAACTATGCATTTTATTCCTTCGATTTCTTTCATTAAATCGAAATCACGTAACGTAAAATGGGCTTTATTTTTCTATTTATTTGACTTGCGCTGTAGCGTTGAACGCCGTCCATTTGTCGTAATACATTACCAGTTACCCTTTACAAGACTATTACAATCATGTGCGCCCATAAAACTTGCCCCCGATTAACTTGTAGCCGACTATAACACGCACAACACAGCTATTGTCTTTCTGTAATACCACTTTATTATTTTAATGTAAATTTCGGGACATAATCAAATTACTGTGGTCATCCACGCGACGTTTGATAGCACTATAAGGGATAATTAACCAAACATAACCTAGTCAACACACAATATCAAAGGTTTTAATTTCACGTAATATTTCATGAAATGTAGTATTTCTTGTGTTTACATTAACGGTAATAATAAAGTTACCGCTTGTTAATTATTATAATGAGATGTCGTCATGTTAAAGATGCTTTTGTCTGCGAGCGAGTGATATAAACAATTCAATCACTCCGGCTTTCTCGCCGAAACAATGGGACCCTACATACTTGCGCTGCGAAGAACAAAGTACGCAGAAAAAGTACGAAAAATCGGCGCTACCTATAGGTACCTATTCGAGCCATTACCATTGTCTTTGTCGCTTGAAGTTTCCACCGCCATTATCTCCCGTCCCCGCTGAAAGGGCTGGGGAATAGATACCACCCTTTCCCGTTGTCGATGCATATTCCTGATTATTAATGCTTGTTTTTTGTGTCTTGCCCCATTGTCTCGCACCTAATGGCTGTACCAAACTCACGGCATGTGTCGGACGGAATCGCAAGGGTGATGCTCGCCCTAAGTGGAGCAAACAACGAACAAAGACATCAAACAAATGGGTAGTGTTTTAGAGTAATTACGGTTCGCTTCCGTGCGAAACGAGAGGTGTGCATGAAGCAAGCTTTTCTCCCTGCGATCCGCGTAATGTATATACGGCGGAGCAGGAAACTAATCGTTTATTATTTCGTCCCTTTTTTGTTGCGTGTCGGAGAAAATGATCAATGTTACGGGTTCGGGTTTAACTGAGTTTACGTGAACAACGACGTTTGAGTCACAAAGTAAAGACAATGTTTGTTTAACGCGAGGGTTACTGAGCTTCGGATTACACGACGGCTTTTAAAAGTCTTATATTTGTTATACTGATGTACGTATCGATATTAAAATAAAAGTAAGCGTACATTGTTATTTTGGCATAATAAATTCAATGACTTACGAAAATTATTTAATCAAATCTCACACTTATTTACCATACATAATTCTTTCTTAAAATATTTATTTAAGAAATACGATTCAACACATACCGATTCATTTCTAAATCAAAACAAACAACCCTTCAGAATAAACGAAAAGTTATTCCTTCGATTCCAAAAAGGATGTGTTTTCTTACACGATACGCTCACTGAGGCTGAAGCTCAGGGGAGCTCTCTTAACGCGCACTTCACAGTCACAGTATTAAAGTTACGATCATCAGTTTCACACTGTATACACTGTACGTGACTCGTAAACGATTCCGGCCATTAAAAATTCGCCTTAGCATATCATAAACACATCTGATAGTTATATTTACGTACGCAATAAAGAACACACAGGCATCACGTCACCGTCAACGCTTACGCTACGGGTAGCTTGCCCTCGTAAATTTAATATGTCATCTCTTATATTAAAATGGTCGTTAAGCTAATAGCCGTACCGCCTTCCCGCACGAAGTGATAGGGTGATACTGCGGCTCACTTTGAATAATAAAAAATATCTTTATTTCTTTGACGATTTTTGTGTTTAATGAGCGAGGAGTAAATGACACAGATTTAAATGGCGACGCTGGATTGTCATTTTGTTTTTAAATTGTCAGCAGTTTTTTAATGGCAGTGTACAAGTTAGACTGTTGCTCTTTGCTTGTTTAAATTATATTACGGTAGAGATCTTATTAACTACGAAGATTTACCTTTGAAAATGATTTTATTTAAGAATGTCGACCATTAATTTTCAGGTATAAAATGATAATTTCGTTCCCAGGCTTCCGTTGTAAATAAACTGAATTGCAATTAAACACTTAAACATAATAACACAGGAATAAAGCGGGCATTAACTAAATACATAATGACGTTTTTAATAAGACACCGTATTCATATAATTGCTTTATAAATGATTGTGATAATTATTAATGCGAAGAGACAGGAAAGCTCGCGGTGCAGCATTTTGAAACATAAATACGGACGTCCATTAAAACGCTGGCAACAAATTCCCGTCACTCCATTACGTCCTTACATATTACTCCCTTAATTGCTTCCGCTTACCATGAATTTTAACAACAAAGCACCGACGCGCCTCTAAATGGCTAAAATATAGTGTAGTTTAGATTTCACCTACTAACATCAATTTCTATTTGGCGGATTTAACCGTCCCGAGGACGAACACCTGTGCTTCTTTACGACGTCGCACCTGTTAAAGTCATATTGCAAGCGATATATGAGGGTTTACGCATCAACTTTGGCGCCCAGCATTTTCTACTAAATGTCCCGAAATAGCATGTTCCATCATAACACTGCCGGCTGTCACGAACGACGTTAAATATTTAGCTTTCTTACTCCCAAACTTCTGCACAAGTTCGGCCTACACCGTAATATAAAAGTAGAACTATAAATTCCGTGCGACATATCACTTGGACTTAGGACAGCGATATTTATAAAATAACAGTTCCCCAATCTCATGTCATATTTGGGCGAGAATTTATTTTGAGTTTCGGTCGGAAATATCAGTAGCGTGTTACAAGTTGCCCAAGTTCCACATAACGTAAGCCACACTAGTGAACACACCCGGCTCGGTTTTATTTCACGAGTACCACTAGTTTTTATTGGACTTTTAACTAATGGTTTTCCAAAACAACGTGACAGCACTACTCGATGATTCATACACAACTTCTCTTTTTGAACGCACGCGCTGCCACCGATATGCGTTTTAATATTTCCAAAGTATATTTTCGTGTTTTCAGATACATTTTACATAGCGATACAAACGAATATAAGTGCAAGTGCACTTCTCTCGAAGCAATCTCTTCGCATAAACACTTCTGAGAAAATAATACTCGAGTATTGCGTAAATTTTTCTCGTCGATCGTGCATGAGGCAAACAAATGGTTTCCGTTTAGGAAATAACACTAAAAGTAGGCACATTTGAAACTGCCACTTAAATCTTGGGATCTTCAATCGCCATTTCTCTTAGCGTCTTAACAGGCCGTGGGGCTGGGAGTGGCACCCTTGTCGTTACTGGCGCATTAAAGAATGGCTACACACCCATGCGTAGCGGACGTCGATAGATACACAGATAAGGGCAGGCTTCTATTGCACACAGTCACGGCCGCCATTAATATATAGCTTCGGCGGGCACGTTCGCAAAAAGGTTCTTACGAAAATTATAGTTGTACAAGAAAACGGACAGCACATGTGGTGGCCGGCAGTGGCGGTGGGCGTGGGCCGGGCGCAGTAGGTCGCCTACAATAATCAATCACGAGTTCCTCCGCAGCCGTGATTACCATAAACTTCCCGTTTTAGCAGGACCCAGCGCGCTTCTTCTAAGCTTTATCGATTCGTCCGCGGCCATTTTTGCGCCTTCTATATATCAGTCGGTCCGTGCGACCGTCCTTTTTCATTGAAACTTGCAATTGGCAAGTTGTGGGCCCAAGATTTGGATGGATTTTGTCTAGTCCTTTTCTAACTTTTTTATTCAGAAAGAATGTAATGATTGAAGAATAAAAAGGACTTCGTTTGAATGCCAAAACTTGAATATAAGGTACCGGATTGATATTTTGAAATGAACGTTTTCACTTTGTCTTTTGTAGGGTTAGTAGAATAGATTGAAATCCATTTTATTCCTTACTTGCGTTACTATTGTCTGCGGTTCTTGACTTTTCTTTGATAAAGTTTTGATTGTTTTTATTAAAGAAAAGCTTTGGTATTACAATTTTATTACGGCTGCTACTGTGCCAGCAGGATTTTCTAGTCTTAGCCAAGGTTTTGTGGTTTTAATGAGCAATTACATTCAGATTGTTAAACTTGCTGGTATCTTATTTCACTGAAGAAGTTGGTGATATAGCAGTTATTTCTTAGTTCTTTTAAAAAGATAACCTATTATTCTGAAGCATTAACATAATCATTTTTACACTAAAAGTTATTTGAATTATAAACTAATCTAAATAACTTATTTCGTACCAAAATTTTCGCTATAAACTTGAGCCAATTGAGATACAATGCAGCGAGTATGGGCCGCATGTGTGGTCCTGTCATTAATAATACACAGCGGTACATGTCCAGTGCGCTACTGGTAACGACATTGTGCACCCACATGCCCAACCCTTGAATTAATTCAACTTGTTCGAAGGTGGAAGTGAGCGTTATAAACTATGCGGTGATATCATCGTTTTATTGTACCACAAAACTTTTGATTGTATGATCACACGAATTATAAGTTGCACTAAATGTTTACTCGAAAATATTAATACTGTTCTCCAAACTACTTGTGATCATTTATGAGTTTCGACTTCTGTAGGAAGGCATTAGAGTTAATACTTTCGATCCCACACGGATAACAGATTAATTCTACATTAATAACACTAGTAAAATATAAAATAATAATAAAGCTTGATATTTTCTGAGGTAAAAATTTACAAGTAACGATCATAATCTGACGGCAATCACTATTTGAACAACTACCTAATTTCCTATGTACGTATATAAATTTAATGGTTATAAGGCACACAGCACGCAATTCTCAAATGACGCAAGTAGCTAAAGTCGAATGAAAAGACGTAAATTACGGCTCAACAGGCCTTTCCGGCCGTTAACGATTTCTACTCGAACTTAAATTCGAAGCGTGAAAGAAATTTAATTAATCACACGTGGTACCGGCTAACGATCGACAGAATTTGTGTTTGAGCCGAGTACACACCGCCCTCGAGGGCCCGCACGCCTCGCCCCCCGCACCCCGCACCCCGCACGCTCTATACACGCCAATAATCTCGACAGTCTAATTATAATTACTAATCTAGCCAAAACATTCCAATAACGGATCCATTACTTCAAGGCTAACTTACTAAAATATTTTTCATAATTATAATTAACACCAAAATATAAACCTAATAAAGATGAAGCGGCAAAATTAATACATTAATTACTCATATTCAATATCAACCAGTTCGTAATCCATCTTATTCCGTGATTAATTATCCATTCACCAGACCTCTTTGGATAGTAATTAAACTCGACAAAGGAAGTCGGGAGAGCCTAGGATTTCATCTGAGCATGTGTCGAGGCTTCGGCCCTCGTAAAGTATCGTAAGAAGCGTGTCGTAATTGAAACTATGGCTGCGTAGGGTGACAATAAAGCAGTGTGTTGAGGGCGCGGGTGTCATCAATAAAGGCCATACGTTAAGGCAGGCCGGTTCATTACTGCGCTCGGCGCGACGTCTCCACATTCCCATTACGGGGGAGTTAGGAGACGCGAGCGGCGATAAATAGCGGCCGAGAAGCCCTGCTTTATTTCTTGCACACAATTTAATTTACATTAGAGGTGCTGAACTGAGTCTCCTCCTGAGAGTCATATGAAAGTCGCGTACAGATTCATGCAAAACAAGTTACGAGCGGCGGGACCGCGTGCCGGAGACCTTAATCTAGTCGGTAGTGTGACAAGGCAAGCGGCGCCCCGACCTCCAACCTACTTAATTACAACTAATTGCTACAGCTTATACATGTACGTGCGTCATAAACTTTCTCGCGGGCTGTTATTAATTCTGAATATCACCTGAATTTGTCTTCTACGTTTTGGTTTATATTTCCTTGCTGTGATGAGCAAGTTTCTGATTTACGTTCATTTGTTATTACTATCTCTATCTAAGCGGAATACTCGTACATCGTTACTTTAACGAGATTCAAATTGGAGGGGAAAAATCAAAAACTTTTCCATCCATATTCAGCATGTACGTATAAAAGACATGTAGTTTTTTAATTAAGAAAGCAATGCTATTTGATGAATAAAAATGGCCACTTCGCCGTGTATAAGCGTCTAATTTCGCAAATTGAAGCTGCGTGAACACAGCGCGACCACAAACGGCCGACACTCAACAATTACTTTAATGCAAACTGCACTCATACGCCTGTAACGTCGCTCTCGCTCAGCCAATACATCGTTTGCAATTTTGTTTGAATTTCGTGGAGGAATTTTCCGGGGTGTTTCAATTCGTACATGGAAACACTTTTACATGGTTTTCCTTTGGCCGTTTCTGAGCTAATATACAAATTTCAGTATACGTTTCAATTGGGCAAACTGCGGTCGCCGGCCGCTCACAATCGTTATATTCTTTCCCCTCATGTTCGAGTGGCTCTTAAGCGTGATACGAATTAGTTAAGCAGCGAGTGGTCGGTAATCGTGTGTTTGCTTACAATTGCAAACGCCGCTAATACCGCTGAGTATCTGCCAATATACACTTTGCTCGTTTTGCTTTCAATTTAATTGGTATTTTGTTTGTTCAACTATTAAATTGGATTATGTTAGAAGTTATCCAAGTTGTTTGTCGTTCTCCGCTGCAACTAGCGTCTAGCGGAACTGTTTCAAAGTTTACATAGTTTTACTTTTTAATTTTGCGCTGTTGATTATAAAATCGAGTTGTTTAGCGATAGATAGTTTTGTTCATTTAAAACTCCTTATCTAGTTTTAAATTGATAAACATTTGTGGTGTTTGAATATTTGTGGCAATAAAACGTTTGATGTAAAACGTCTTGGTGGTTTCGCGTAACAAACTCGTCGGCGGCATCGACTGCAATCGATTTCCCAGAAATAGCCGTGGGCGTTTGACAGGCTTCCGCGGCGCAATGAATGTTGCACGCCGCGCCGCCCGTGTATGCCACCCCTTAATATTTAATGTCTAACTAACATTTCTATGACGGTGAATGTGCGGCTGTAATTTAAAATTCAACGTGAACGTCACACGGAGTATTATTTCCATGTCTTTGGTTGCATAGTCTGTATGCACTCGATATTTGTGCAAGGAAATGTCATTCGCTCCATTTAATGTCTACTTTGTATTTGATACGGTAAAGTGAATATGTTAGTAGGTCTTTAGAAGTTAAACGGATGCTATTTTTAGATAGCCTCTTTAGTTTACAGTCGTAAGCTGTTATGAGTCATGCCATAAACGTTGATAAACAGAAACCATTTTATATTTCATCGAGGTGGTTTATAGAATATTTGTAAGGGCACTGAGGCGAGAATTTAGCGTAACATTTGAGAATATGGTATCGTTATAAGCGTGTGCAGCGCGGTCGGGGCGCGGCGACATTGCAGGTACGCTCACCGACGCGACGCGACGACTCGATCGCTTATATCTGATTTGAATTTCGCGCATTACAGGCCATCAAGGCGCGTCCCTCCTCTTCACCCTCTCAGTAAACACTCCAACACTTTAAGTAACCGTGCCGAAATTCTACGGAAAACGTCGACTCGCGCTTATCTTATTTCTTCGAACAACAGTTACGTAAATATGGAAAGAGCTCCCGGGGTGCGGCAGAGTATTTCATTATCCGTGACCTGTTGAGCGCAAGATTTGTGACTCATCTCCTTTACGTAACGTCGTACGTTGCTTGTAGGATTTTTCTTTAGAGCTATCTAGTTATCTCAGACATTTGTGTACTATGTACATTTTCGAGCTCTTAAAAGCTAACGCACAGTATTTATGTCAAAGTTTTGCTGTGCTATTTTTAAAGCTGGCTGGATAAAGGTTTTATTCAGAAGTGATTTCTAGTTTCATTGAGCGAGCTTCACGTGAACTTACTCTTAGAATTTTATCTCGGTAAATATGTAATTCTGAAGCTCTTACCTTGCCTCCGGTTCCCACGCTCCGGCTTCCGCTTAGCGGCAATCAGGGCCAGGCTTGCGACGCTCTGTCAATACGAAGGCGAGAGGTTTCCCTGATAAACTTATCTAGCGAGCACGTCCCCCTCCCCCGCCGCCTCCCCTGCATCCCTCCCCTGTCGTCTCCGTTTATCTCTCACGTATGTTCGTACGCTACGCCCGCACCACGTTACACTCCAGCAAAGTTGCTTGCTTAGTACTTTCTTGACTTTTTATATCTACTGCGTTAGGCCGCTAATATAAAAATGTCGGTGTAAGGTAATCCGATATCTTGAGAATTCACAAATTATGAGATCAAGATTTAAGGAATTAAGAAAAATAATTTCGTTTCTCCAAAAAGTACCTATCACCAAATAAACAAAATATATAGAGACCCTCTAAACTATTTCATTCACATTGTATTGAGTAGGCTGTTGTTTCTTTGTTTAGTTTATTTTCAGAAGGAAGTCCCTAGCCTCCTTCTATCAAGCTCGTTTCCGAATTCAAATCAAAATGCCACTCGTTCATAGCGCCAATTTATATTCGTTTAGGAAGAGCTGAGATATTTTATCCTTTTATAAAGTTGTCTATTTGGCCGGCTGCCCGTAGTCCTCCACAAGTATCTCAAAGTAAAAAGAAATAAAGATGCAAAGAAACAAACGCAGAATCTTATAAAATGCATTTAACGTCAACACACATGCGAGTCGTTCCGAAACGCGTGTAGTTTAGAACTATCTTTATTTTGTAGTTTCTTGAGATAGGAAGGAAGCGTCTGGAATTTGGAATAATGTCTGCAGTTGAGTTTTCTTTAAAACCGGAGCATCGAGCGAGTTCGCTCACTGCGCTACAATTACGAGCACCTTGTACTTGTAATGTATCGTTTTACAACACCGTCGCTTAATCTAAGCGTCTTTGTTCTAAGGCCCGGTAATAACTCATCCGAACACGCAATATTACACACCACAATACCGATACAAATGAATAAAATGCTAATACTTACCGCCTTTTATCTCTCCAAATGTAAATGTTTTACCTGAAGAGTTCTTTCGTTTATTCAAATCATTTATATTCAATTAAATATAGCTACATTATTCTCCCAACAATAATGAAAAATTGCCATTAATAAATTGTAAAACTTTATAATTTATTCATGTATGTACTACAAACACTGTGCTTTCAGATGAAATACAAAATCAATGTTCTTAAAAGGTAGGCACGATTCTTCTCCGTCGAATTTATTGACATTACTGTTTTACCTTAAAAGGTTTTCACTCAAAATCAATCGAGCGAAAATTTAATGACTGCTTTCAGATTCGTATTAATTCACGTTACGTGCGAATGTTCAGCCGAGGTGGTGGAGCATAAAACGTTGTGTTTTCTCGCGAAACAATTAAATTCCTCATACATCGATGGTATTAGGAGCAGGTTTCCGCGAGGTGGTTCGCCGGGGCCGCATTAAGCCGCGCCGCACTCAAGCACATCTTAAGTCCGCTCGGTTAAACCGAGATCTTCGCGTCGGTGTCGAATACTACTCGATCCAGCCGGATCGATATATCGACGGGTGGGCGCGCCTACCTAGCGGGGGCTAAATACAATTTACCTTTGTTATTTTTCGTGTCATTAAACTGCGTCGCGATCTCGAACGCTTGATCGGGATTGCGAACTCCGATGCGAATTGTTTGTGAGCTTTTGTTTCCCACTCCGCTCGCCAGCGACGCGACATCAATTAACGTCGGATCCCCTCGCTGAATTTTCTTCATGGCTGTTCGTATTATTGTAGGTAGATTTAAAACGGAATCATTTTCCGCCGCTGATTACATAGAACAGATTGTGTTTTCGTGTTTCGTCTCGACTTCTCCATTCAATTAGATACACCGTGTTCCACGGAGGTGCATGTGACAGTATAACAAACGATGTTTCCTATCTGAGTTTTAAGTTAGGCTGGCATTTATCTGGCATGTCCCCTTGGTTGCGTGTTGCCGAACAAATGGGGGGTGGCCACGGCGCTGGCGGCCGCTGCTGGCGTAGGCGCCTGTTCATTTGTAAAGCTTTATCGCCCCTGACAAATGGCGACACTCACTATTTTTATGTCGCGGACGATCGAAGAATACCGTTCATGCTACGGGACGATTTAGCGCCGATATTCCTAACACAACCACTGTGTTTTGGTAGAACGACACTTCTGTTGCAGTATGTTTGCATGCAACATCTCAACTTTTTTATACTTTCGTCGTATCTAAGAACGTGCTTTATTATATGCCGTCGTAATCTCAGTCCCCAACTTTAATATTACGTGTTGATTATTCAGCCTTATCTAGGCATAAAACTTGGTGGAAAGACACTCAGCGCAGTAAAGCCTCGCTCACTCACTTCCCCACGTTAATGCAAAGGCACGTAGTTCCATGTCGACGCAGAAAGTTGTGCAAAGTGCACAAAGTGCGCGAACGGCGTGGCAAAGCCTTCATTTGTCGGCTTGTGACGGCCGCGTGACAAATGTGGACGCGAGTTTATGTTCCCTCCCCGCGGCGAACGGGGACACGTTGCGATTATGCACCACTATGAAAAATGTAACTCCAGCGAGACTTAAATGTTCCGATCTGTTCTTACCTCATCATTTTTTAAACCGTCTCTGAAAAATGAACAGCGCCCGAGTCATTCATTCGGCCGGCTTTAATTTAAGCCTATATACTTTTCTGTAATGTCGGCGCTCTGTAGCGAAAATTCTATTGCTAGAGGTTTAGGTTAGCGTAGATTGGGTAATTTATACTTGCCTCCAGTCCCCCGCCCGCCCGGGGGAGGAAGATACAAGTACTGAAGAGAGCCATACTGTTCGTTAAAATTACTTAATGGATCGATTAAACGTAGGGTTTAATTATGAGGTACATTAATTTACTTTGGTTTTCGTAGTCCGTAGTAGAGCGGCTGGATTACGTTGATGCTTTATTTAATGATGGCCTCGCTTAAATGTGCCAATATTATTTACGGCTTAATCCACTTATCGTTGAAAAATGTGTATATTTTTAAAATGCGACATCAACAGGTCTCGTCTAAGGTTTCGTCAGCAAACAAGTTGTAAGATTCGACATAATGATAGCGAATAATTACATCAGACCTCGTAAAATTTGTCGTGCTGTATAATAAGTATTCAATGATAAGCTCCTTGACTTTGTAAAGCAAATTAAAATTCAATTTGTTACTCGAACCGTGAAGCATAACGGATTGTCGACCGATTTCGTCGCCCCTTTTCTTCCATAATTTTGCGAGTCACCCGATCTTGAAGATATTTTCTCCATTCTGCTGACTCCAGTAGCTGAGAGTACAAACAATGAATGAAATACGACAGACATGATAGCGGAAATAAAAAAGATGATGAATTGAAATAAATTGGAAATCACTGATTGATTATTTTACTATTACTTATTCATTTAAATGCTGTTTGAGCGAGTTTGATTCTGACTTGTTTGTACTCAAGTTTTAGTTGAGATTGGCCAAGTAACACGATTGAGTAATGCATTCAAAATTTTTACTTGTGCATTATTTATAAATACAAAGTATTAACTAGAGTTTTGTTTTTGTTACAGGTGGAATGCAAAAAAGCACAACCGAAAGAAGTCATGCTCCCAGCAAACTTGGCCAAGACGAGAGCCGCAGGGCGCGGCGCGTACGGTGAGTTGCTAGGTAGCGGCGTGGCCGGCGCGGGTGGCGTGCGGTACGCCCCGTACCCGGTCCACGCGCCCGCGCAGCTGCTGGTCGGCGCGGGCGCAGGCGCGGGCGCGCCCGGGGCCGCCGCGGCCGCCTACCGCCGCGCGCTAGCCGCCCTCCGCCCCACCCCGCGCCCCCCGCGCCCTGCGCTCGCGCCACTTGCACTACCACCACTCACCTACTCTGTCTCCGAACTCCTGAACGCCCACGCGCTCGACATCCAGACCCTGTACTCCCCGCTCACTCACACCACGATCCCGACGCCTCTGCCCCTCTGATCCGCGATCCTCTTTCAGCAACACCCTCATCACCCTTTCTAAACGTTCACCCGCTAGGGCTTCTATGATCAGCTCCTTCGAATGATTCTTTATTGCATTCCTGTTCGCTGAAGCAGCTTTCCTGTCCATTCCTAGCTCTTTCTTACATTCCTACTCTCTTCTCCTACCAAGCCAAAGTGACAACTTTAATGTACTTTAAGGAAACTGATAATATCCAAAGTGTCTTATTTTTAGTAATTGCCATTAGAGAATCAGTTAGTTAGCAGATTTTCGAAATGTGTACCAAAATAATTTAGAAGAGCTATAGAATCAGTTCTTATACAATAATTTATATAAATATTCATACATTTTGATGAAACGTAGAATGAAAAACTGGATCAATTTTGCGTAGGGTTGATAGAGAGCAATATTTTTCTACCAGGTAGTAGGTGCTTAATTCTATTTGATTTACAATACATACATACTTATATAGTTAGAAGATTATAGTATTGAGCCTGGTATTTTCTGATTTCTGAGTAGCTTTTTACTATGAAATATTTACGAGGACCTTTAGGTCTCGATGATTCTTGCCAGTTTGCTACACATCCATCCATGAAGTCACTAACTTAGCGCCAGAGCATAGAGTGTCATGACTTGCGGACGAGTGGTGGTGTTGTTTGACTATATTTTCATAAACTATATATTAAATCTCTAGCTCTACCATGAATAGCTTTACTCCTTGATGTCGGCTTTTCAAAAATGTTATCAGTGGAAGGAAAGAGGTACCTATTATGTGGATGTTTCTTATCAGTTTTATGGAGATCATTAGACATTTTATTTATTTATGTTGTATTATTTACAATATTGTTTTGTAAAGAAATTATTAATTAGGTAAATCCAAATTTCCATTAAATTATTGTGTGTCCATAGTACTTGTGATAAAATTAGGTAATTTATTTAATTTGAATCCTTACTCTTTACATATTTATTTATATTATTGTGCAATGCAATTACGACTAAACATATGTTCACTATTAGTTTATATTTTAGTTGTATACCTTCCAACTCTTCATGATTAACTGTTAATGGTTTAACAGTAAGATCTATCTTGATACTCCCAATATTTGTATTATCATACATAGCTCTCGTAAACTAATAGTATTAATTGTACTTATTAACTTATTAAGTAGGTAATTTTGGTAGCATTTAGAATTAATAAATTCATTTCTAAAATATTTAAAAATGTCTGTTTGTTTAACATGTTTAGCTTTAGACTAACAATGTGTAGAATAGATTAACATTGTCAAGTGAAGGGTTATCATCCACAACGATGATCAAGTTTACTAACTTACCCCATTATTTGGAGCCACTTTAGAAAAATGTTTGAAAGTAGTATGCCATTTAGAAATATAGAATGCTCTTTATAAATATAAATTAGACATAGACATAATATTTCACCATATATAGTCAGTACTCGTAAGCTCAAAATTTTTCGCCAAGCAAAATAGTGTCTCAAGGCACATTATAATACTCTCAATTTATATAATACATATCTATATTAAAAACACATATATAATGTAAGGTTTAAGAATCGATCGATTTATGTAAATGTTTTTACATTTCTAGATTTCATGTGGTCATTGGGTGCTCTTCCTGACGGTAAGTTGATTCACATTATATTTTCAACAGTCACTTCATATCTATACCCTGCATCTGTCAGACCATTCCTCACTGTTCGAAGCGAACTAAGCTCGTATACGACACTCGTAAGCGGACTATTGAAGTGCTAATCGGGGTACATGCCAAACAGGCGATGCCAGTAATGAATGAACTCAGTAATTCAGTTAAAGTGTTGGTTGGCGGTGTAGATTCAATCAATGTTAGAGTCGCGCTGTGTGCGCCGGTGCCGTGTCCTGCCGTGATGGATCGCCCGCCTGACAGATACACTATTTTGATTGGCAATAATATGATAAACGATCCGGTATAGTAATCATAGCAGCCGTAGACCGTCCGGCCATCATTCATTTTACATTTTATATCCAACTCCATTTTGTTAACGAAACTCATAGTACGCGCCACGTTGACTCCCGTTGTACTATGCGTTTCATATTAGATTTTATGACATGTTTTGATATAGAGTAGCATTTGTTTGTTGATAATTCAGTAAGTTTGTTAATGAAACACACTAGGTATCTGTTACGGCAATATGGAGCCGTCGTTAGTCCACTTATACTGTGCTACATTAAACGATGTTTACAAAATATCATCCGCTGGACATTGTCCAAAGCAATGTCGTACCGAGCGCGTGCGATATACTTGCCTACCTTTTATGTGACGGCTCTATTTTAGAATTGGGCCACCGGGACACGTGTTACATACCGAATGTTTATATCGGCACATGAATCACTATCGGCGACGCAGTATTTAAAAAGCAACGTTTCAAGCGACATAAGCCGAATGAAAGCATGCGATTCGGCAATTAAGGTCCGCTTCCGACGTCCCGGCAGCGGCGCGACTCACTAATAACTTGTGTTTGTTTGTTGTGCAGGGTTTCCAGCAGCGTACGCCGCCTACGCGGCAGGACGTAGCTATTCGGGCTATCCTAGCTTCGGGCTGCCATACCCTGCAGGTAATCCCCTGGCGAGCTTGCACCACCAACTGTCCGGCAATCACTACCACCACCTGGCGACTCTCCTGCCATACCACCCGCTCGAGCTCAGCGGGGTTTACAATGTACACGCCATGCATCTGTGAACTCGCGCCGCGACAATGCATTCCACTAACCGCTAACGTCTATCTCGCAGTCGACACCGACCCGCTTACTACTGACATGCTGCTCATTTACAAACTTAACTACGCATACGCTAATTTTCGTAATCTGCTGTGGTGACTATGTCCTAACTTCCCATTTCAACTAACTCGCCGAGGCAAAAGTTCGTGTGAACTCTCACTAACAACTTTACTAACAAGTTAACACCCCTAACAATGACTGAACCATCTAGATAAATCTGCCACGCCGTCAATTACAAAACGTCCATGTTTTGAGAAATGCTATTTATTGTTTATCTTCAGAATTTTGTCGAGACAATCCGGCCAATTGCGAGCGCGTCGCTCCATGTTTACAGACGATTCGCCCTAACGATTCTCAAATGCTACGCGTCGAGCAAACAAACACTAGTGCAAACAGCGACTCGCCTCCGCCGAGGCTCGGGCGTGCTCGGGCGTGCTCGGGCGAGCTCGGGCGTGCTCGGGCGCCCCCGCCCTCCGCTACTAGTATCGCACCATCGCCCGCTCCTCATTAACAGCGAAAGCTTTTAAAAGAGATTTAAACAGATTCAAACAAAAGTACAGAAAAAGTGACGTCCTTTTTGTGGTGACTTCTATGTAAATCTCGGGACGGACGAAAAAGAATTCCCACTAATTAAAAGTAGTCCACCGGCTTCCAGTCGATCCCGTCGAATGAGACTAGAATGTTAATTTTTATGCGGTTCTTATTGTTCTTGTGGGATTCGTGGGTAGCGGGAGGAATAACACTAGAGTAGGCCGAGCGGCGGGGAGCGCGCGAGGTGCGAGCGGACCGCAGCTGCACAAACACTCTTCGCGTTATTTGTCCACACTCTGTGTTTGAGCTGCCTCCGCTCCGCCATAATTACGCCACTAAGCTTTGGCTTTCCACTTTTTTCCCGGGCGGGGCGTACGCCGCGAGAATTTTTCGGTTGGACGCAGACGGCCTCTAGGAACGTGAACACTATTGGAAATTCTAATTGAGCAGGACGCGAGCGAGGTCGGACCCTCGCCTCAGTCGGTGAACAACGATTGATGTTATCGCAGCGCAGCCGAACACCTCCGCCAGTCAAGTTTTTCCTCAGCACTAGCTGTACAAATCGTTCCACGTTAATTACTTTTCAACCGCTGTACGACACGCGAAACAGTCTCATCTCGTTGTCAATAAAGACGTCTCTGGGCATTCGTTGAATTGTAAATATAATTAGATAGCCAATGCAAATTGCGTATTCTAAAGAAGCTTTATGCTATATTATTTCAAAATAAAACTAGTCGCAGTCTGGGTGATAAGAAGCTGATCACATTCCAATTTAGTATTATGTAGTTTTGGTCGAGCCACAATCAGTGTATTTGTGACAACGTGCAATGCTGGTGTGCGCCGGCGCGGCCCTTACAATTAATGTGCACAATTTCGCCCATTAGCATAGCCGACGCCACCGGCTTATTGGTGACGTCATATACATCACCAATATTTAGTCGAACATAAATTATCAAACCATAGATATCCGGTTAATTAAATTTCACGATTTGAATGTTAATATCTCGACAGCGCAGGCATCGCATCGCTCGCCCTTAATATAATTTTATTATAAAGTATAACGTGGTTAGGTCCTTTGATGCAGCAGATGCTATGACAAAGTGGCGCGCCGCTGCGATCCACAACTTCGTCGCGCGCCTTTAATATGAACTAGTCGTTTCCTCCAACTTGGAAACGACTGCACGTACGGCTCCGACGAAGACAGTTTTCGAACGTATAAACAACTTTGTTAGTCTCTAATGGGACGGAATTAATGTCAAATAATTTGTGGCACTGTAGTTGCGCGGTGGCGTACGACAACACTTTTCCGAACACATATATGTTTACAAAATTTTGGAAGAAAGCATCGTTAAACACGTCCCGAAAAAAGATGAAGCCGCTAGGGCATAGTTTACATAATAATATAGTTTACTGTACGGCCGAATAACTCGAGGAATATTTACATCCGACACTCGGGGTTCATCGGACGAGAAACTTTCGACGAAAGGTATATGGCGCCATCTTCTACAATTCAATTACAAGTAGAATGATGGCCGAGATACCCAAAGCATTTAATCTTTACAAGCTGAAACAACTAAGATCATAATCTTATTTGCATATTTATTGAAAATCGTAGTCCGGACTAAATTATAGTAATCTCGACGATAGACGTATAATATTAGATTCTGTAGACGTTTTATCTTCTTCCTCTCTATTATAGATATTAGGTGTAACAATAATAGCGGCAAATAGATTTAGAACTTTATTAGAATCAGTAATCATGTATCGATATCCTCTACGTAGCATGCTGTAGTGTGTAGTGTTTGGATTTCTATAGATAGGACTTAGGTATAGACTGGACACAACTTACCTACCCCAATCAATATGTAAGCCATCCACCCTCTTACGAAACATTGTGGTGCTCTAATAAGCAAACAAATGAAGTTAGCCATACCATTGGCAGCAATAAAAGTTTAATACAGTCAGTATATCGCATTATGCGGACAATTTATCGTAAATTGTAAACAAAACTAAATTTGGTCGCAGGGAGGGCTTCGTCCCCGTGCATGCATACGAAATGAGTCGGCACACAGACCGTATATAACAATAAAATTAATAACAAGTAATTTATCCTTGTCCCTCAACTATTCACATACTGTCCGACAATAAAATTCAATAGAAGCAATAGCTCGTAATAACGCGTATAAATAATTAATAAAACTTTTACGTGTGACAACGACAGTGACGCACTTCATCGTATACGTAACAGTGTTATTTATTCATACTCGCCCGACTGAATAATCACGTATTTATTCAATTTCTGTTTCTCAAAAACAATCAATGAATTATTGATGACGTATTTACGAGGGGGTAGGGCGTTTAGCGTTGTGTTCAGTCGCCACATAGTATCTTTATAATAACTAAGATAAACTTAATAATATTAGACAGATAAGAGTAGCGCATCTAGGGTTGGAAATTACTAAGTTTAGAGGATGAAAACTAACCGACATTTAGATTTTTGTTTGCATAGCTTGTCACGGTTTAGCATTAGTTTAGATTCGTAACTATGATTTTAATCATTATAATGATAATATAAAACAATACATCGAGCTTGAAAAGTGTTATTTTAATAGTTTATTGAATATTCGCTATAATTATAATGTAATATATGTATGTATTTAATTTTTAATTTAAAGGTTATTTCTCGATTATATTTTAAATATTTACACTGCTTAAATGATAATGTTATTGATACTAATATTTATTGTTGTTGTTGTATAATATTTTTGGATGCATCTATTTTACGCTACCTTCTTCGTGTTATTGTTATTGTAAAGCGGTTCAGTGTATTTGAATAATGCTTAAAGGTGCAACCACAGGGGACTCTCCCCAAAGTCGGTCTAAGTAATCATCGAAATCTATAGCAATAAATCATTGCTTTATAAATCACCACACCTCGCAATAATTATTTGTCAAAATTAAGGTATTTTATCGAAATTATTACGTAACTATAAGTTAACATTCGATCATTAAATCGCTACGTGTGCGACCGTCCTTATCGCCATCCTCTAAACTAGTCATACTTAAAGTAAGCTTGAAATATAATGTATATCGCGTCGTGTAAGTGTACCCTTAACGTGTGACCGCCACTTTAGTTACCATTACACCCAATTACTGGAACGAACCGTTCCGTTTGTATATCTTCATTGAGCAAATGACCGTACGCTCAGGTACGGCTACTCTAATCGTTATTAGTGCTCGGTCATTAAAATTGACTCCCCTTTACGTGATCCATTGCGTGTTTAAATATACTAATACAGAATGTATTATTCAGTGAATAACACCATGTTCTTGATACAGTTTTGATGATCGAATCAATACGTGGGTAACTAGGTAGGCACACGTACCGCGGCGGGCTGCACCGCGCCGGGCGCGGCGTGGCGTGGCTGTAGCGTGGCGCTGGCGTAGCGGTGGCGCCCGTGCGTGCAGACAGCCCTCCAACTACATTAATAAAGCCAGTCCATCATTTCGTGCGTGCAAACAATTTTAAATAGCCCGAAAACAGTAAACAGGAAACTATCAATTCCAAGTTTCCCCATAAAGATTCGATGAGTGGAGCTCAGGGCGATGTTCTTCCTCTTTTACTCCTCGCTGTAATGATATTTTTTATATCTTTTGTTTTTCCCCTTCATGTTAATTTTGAATTAGACTATGAGTTCTTATCAGGGTTCCGCGTAACGTTTTTTCCTTTCATGTGGAGTGTTTGTTTATTTAAGCGCGGTTCTGTTGGCGGAACCCTCGTAGCTCCGTAGCCGGCTTTGTAGCTTTTTTTATTTTGTTGCCGCAGGTGTAGTGGGAGTAATACCGCCGGAAAGCCGTCTGTTGGTCGGTGCGGAGTTCGTAAACGCGGGCGTGCTCGGCCAGACCTCGTAGAGGCGCGCGCGCCGCCGAGCGCCCGCCGCGCCTCGCCTTACACCTCTCTAACACGGAACACCCGCTAAACGGCTCCCGGAAATTCTTACCAACATAAATAAATCTTTTGTCAAGCGAATAGCTCTTTGGTATTAACGCCCCACGTTCCCCTCTCGAATCAAGGAATGCAATGTCGCAAAAACTAACGTTTTTGTAAAGTAAGGCCCGATTTCGCAGATGCGTGTCACAATCGCCCGACTAGGTTCGCCCATATAGCACGATACAATATACTCAGATGTAAACTATTTGAATATTGAACATTCACATTTCTATTCACTGAGTTGCGGTATCCCTCAGGAAGTAATTCCAATATTTTAAAATTAAATACGTAACTTAATTAGTTAGGTGTCGTTCATAATGCACAAATCTTTCATGATTGTATTAAATGTAACCCATGTGTCAAATTCTTTATAATAATAATTAAGTCTATTTTATAATCATAAGTTTATAATAGTAATTACTGTTCTTATTGCTGTTCTGACATATCGTCTTATATCATTATTCGTAAGTTTATGATATTGTGAAGCCGCTATATTTTAAAATAAAGGAAATTGCCGTTGTATAAGCAAAACGTTTTATCGTTTATTGTCCAATTGATCGTTTACAAATCGAGGCCGATCAGTGCCTCAGTTATTTACCATCGCATATCGATTGCGACCAAAATAAACTGGAAGAGATAGTGTGTAACCGTGGAGTTGGCTAGCGTGCGGTGAACTTTGATTGTACGCCTCGAGGAGCCGGTAGGGTGTCAGAGTCGGGTCTTAAAAGTATGTTAACGTTGGCATTTCGTTTTTCTGACTCATCCAATGCGGCACATGCAGCGTGGTGCGGGCGGCGCGGCCCTGCCCAGCAAGCCGGTAAGCGAGCATGGCGCGGAGGAGGCACGCACGCGGCCGCCGCGCGCCGCCGCCGCATCGCCAACATTCCGCACATTCAACACGCTCGCCCTCAGAATGCAGCCCGCGAACCAGACACACCCACCCACACAACTATTTTGCATAGTTCGATCCTCACTTGCACTCTTACCCGAACCGTGAACGCTCAAACCCGAACAAATCGCGCTCCGTATCATTCCGTTGCTCCGTCTGAAACGGTATCGAGTTAAATTAACAGCTCGTCCGACACAAAGTCCAAAACAAAAATAAGGAAGCGACGTTACGACAAATTAACGCCTTGAAACGAAATTCCTTGAAGGGTCACACGGCCGTCGGTTTGAATCCAAATAATTAGCTGGCGAGGCGGCGAGTGGCTGCGCGTCGCGGACTGTGCCAACTCCATTTGTAATTTAAGATATTTGACCGTTAATTGTGTTAGTAACTGTTACGTTTAGTGCTTGTTGCTTAGGTCGGAGTTGAGTGCGACCTCGTTGCGCATCAACCTCTACAGCACTTGTTTAGATTCTCATGTAAATACTAGTTGATAGTGTACCACCATAGCGCTCAGCGGTCCCACGCTGAATTAGCATTACGAGTGCTGTGTTTGGATGGGTCAGAAATTTTTATTTCTTTATTTTATTTACTTTAGATAGATTTTGTTTTATGGATGCCAATAGATTTTGACTATAAATGCGCTAGTCTAGCGAGCTCCATCGTCCATAAATTTTTATTGTAGAATTCCACCGAATTGGAGTGTGTCCGTGAGTGCATAATGGGAACTATTAGCATACTAATCTCTTCTAGTTAGTGTCGTATTGAGCGCACAAATCCTGCGCAATGTGTCCAGTGTACGCACAGTAAGTCCTTTCTCCCCGCATGGAGGACGGTGCGTTAGCTGCCGAGCGCTTTAATAGCCGCCCAGTCCTGTCGCATTCACCGACACATACACTCTCTAAACTGCTCCGGACGGGGATAAGGGATTTACATACACACAAATTGTGTAAATACCTACCTAGAACCTACCTTACCTATCCACGCACCTTGTGTGCGAACAAACAGTTTGTGATTACCAAGAGAACAGCAGTTCGCCAAAGGAGTGTGACGTCCTCTACATATCTAGGGCGAGTAATTTTGATTTTGAACATTACAGTTTGGTCACTATCGTTGAACATTAGAATAGTGTAATCATGTGTGTTAACTTTGGAAGATTTGAATACAAGTAAAGACTGAAGTGTGGTAGACATTTCATAGTGTTGCGGAGTTAAGAAGTAAATTAGAACATCAGTAGTCGAATTGTCAAATAGACTCTAGATTAGAAATAAGAATTAGACTAAAGAGAAGCAATACCGCGTAGGCTGACTTCGTAGAACCTTCTCAGCGTGTAATAAAATTAAAACTAGTCGAATTCCCGATAGTCTAGACTAGCTACTTGAAATTATTGCGGGCGATTTTTATTACTTATTGTATATTAGAAGAGCTTCGAATTAGTAACTTACAAGGTTTCTGTGAAAAAATATATTTAAAGCTGGAAAATTAAATTGCTTTTTCTTTGTACAAAACGTAGCAATGTAAGCGACTAGAATAGTAATTGGTGGTAAAACAAAATTATGTGATTGGTGGTGCAAACTTTCCATAGATGTATTTATTGTTGTTTAGTTTTAAGACTTTATTCTAGAATAGTATTATTGTACTTTTGTCATTATTTGCCTTAGGCAGCGAGTTTGTTTAATGTACCTAGTTTCAAATTGAAGTGTTAAAATCCATATGATAAAAACGCAGTTAGAATAGAAAGAAAATATTTTTGATCATAGAATAGAGAAAAAAACATTGTAATTATTTAAGTAGTAGATGATTTTGTAGTTGTAAGCGGAACTAATCCGCATGTAGGTATATTATAATTTGACTACATGGGTAGTACTTTTAATTGAAAAGTTTTAGTAATTCGTAGAGAGAGATCATTTGAACAATTTTCTATTTCATAATCTGTGTGTTTTATGAAGATTTTTATCTCGAGTTTCTTTTCGCTTGTTTATTGTCGCTTTACGTGTTATCCGACTAATCCCATTCTATGGCTGAACCACGGAAGCGCGTGTAACGGTTAGCGTGACTGAGTGAGCACGTTATTGGCTGAGGCAGCGAGCCTCCACGCGAGCCACACTCGAAGACTCCTGAGATTTAGAGAAAGGACACGCGGTTCCTTCTTTGAATTACAAATGTGAGCGCGGCGCGTGCGTGCACCCGACAACACCCAGCATAGAAATTCGATTAATTTGCAATTGAGATGAAGTCCCAGCGGCTAAACGATCGAAAACCCGCAAAAGCGTATCATCTTCACTGTGAGTTATTGATGGCACCTATTAAATATACGTTTTGGGCGAGACGTGTGCGAGAACCCCGGTAAACGTTCAAATAAAACATTTCAATCGCGCCAAGTGGGAAATGAAGTATTGCGATCCTGTAGGTGACGGATGATAACTTCCAGTTTTTAGTTACCGCCGTATTTTTACATACTTTCAGCTATTTTCAGCTGACGTATTTATATAAAGTAACAAGGCCTACATTTTACCAATTTTATAAAAGCCACCGAACGATAAATGGTTTTACCTTCAGAAAACATCAAACATATTTTGTACTGAAATCTGAGTACCTACCTACGTACATAAATACAACACCCATTACAGAACAAAACGAAAAACGGAAAGCTAAATATCAACACAAAAGAATATTGATTGTAACTTTTCCGTTTCTTTGTTATTACTTCCATGAGTAAAGCTAATAAAATACTTACTCTAAAATACCTACCTTAAAATTCGGAGCTGATTTTCGAAGTCGAGGACATTGTAACACATAAAAAGTCCCGCGTAATATAGTGGCTCCGAGGGTGGGTGTTACGTCGGTTGTACGCTCCGTGAATATTTCGTTCGGCCGTCATCCTACTTCTGAAGAAGAATTATTAAGTTTGCCCGAACTTCGCAATTATGAAAGTTCGAATAGCTCTCACCAGACGGCCTCTGAATTTATAGATGAATGTGTGCCCCCCGCGCCCCGCGCTCGCAAGGTGAGACACACTACGCCTACGTAAAACTTAATTTAGATGAGCACTTTCCCAGGAAGATAATAACTAGAAAAAGCAATCTACAAGTAAGCGAGTAAGGGCATTCTTGCGATTTGGCATACCAAACCTGATAGTCCGAAGTTTATCACCGAAGAAAACTCCGTAATTACACGTGCATCAACTTTTTGAACTTTGAACTTTGTTGTTCTCGTCTTCGTTTGTACTTATTTGTACCCCGTGGGCTAAGTTGAAAGCGTCGAGGAAGTTTAACTATTACACGCACAAATGACACAGTGAGCATGCGTTAACATGGATGTACAAACTATACATTAGTTGGGAGCTACGTCCGACACAGATATGACCGCTGTAGATAACTCGTCTCGCTCGCATGTAAACTGGATTGTTTAAGTCGTAAATTATTTGAGGTCAGGAACACGCTTCGCACCCAACTTAGTTGGGCCTGTTTGTGACTTTGTTTGCTGGGAACCGACCCGTGAACTATGATTGAAGCGATAAACAATGTTTAATAACAATAAAACCTGACGCGCTTTTACAGGTTTACTCATGACAATTCTTCTTTGCAGATAAATTAGTTTCTAATTACATTCGTTTCAACCTGATAGATAAAGTAGTATTGTTTCTGCCTACAGTTTCTTTATTTCTTGAAGAAGACCTATTAGGTATCACACTCCTTTAAATTAATGAGTATAAGGAGTCGATCGTCGAGCGCTTCGCCGTAATGGGAAAAGAATGAACTAAGACCGATCGACATATTAATGATCCCGAGACGTGTCTGCGCCAACACTCGAATTCTTATTTATTACACTGGGCCCTCAAATAAATAGCCTCTCACATCGCAAAGTAATGTTATTAAAATGTGTCAGCATTTTAGTAGGGCGGCACGAGCGGGCGCAGGCGCGCTCGCGAGCGCGGGAGTGGGCACCCGCGCGCCATCTATCATTCATCCTCCATTACTTATATTGTACTTTTTTCGCAAAGTCACTCGCAGGCCGGTAATCACCTGGTGCGACCGCGGACCTCCATTTTTCACACTAAATCATAACTCGCGCATCTGACAAAAATAAAATTTGTCGTACAAGCCAATAGGGGTAAATGGTGACACTATGAGCAAGCAAAAAATGCGGGACGAATATTAATCTAGTTATTGTTGAGTTGTCGGGTTACGTTTATAATGAATCTACAGCCTAAGTCTCGTCAGATTTTGTAAAATTAAATTCTATAGAAGTTTGTAGAGATGTTTAAGTAATGAGTACATGTAGGTACGTATGTAGATGTGTGATTCGAGGCAGAAGTTTGTGTAACTGAGTTACGGTTGGCGTCGTTATTTATTCTCCGGTTTAGGTCGGTTAAACAGAGGCGTGAGCGCTGCGTGCGGCCGGCGGCCGGGCGGTGCGCGTCGCGAGTCGCAAGACGCTGCGACGTGCGCCGTATGCTAATGCCCTTCCCTATTCAATAAGCAGACCGCCGCGTGCCACCGAGAACTCACGTCGGATAATTTACTGGATATTTTGTAAAAGTTTTTTCGCCCTCTGTGATTTATGCCCGCGAAACTTCGAGCTCTCTTTTTCATTTGAATGCACGTGACATACGTGATATTTTTTTGTTCCGACATAATCTGAGCCCGGGGAGTCTTCTGTGTCCTCATTCGTCAGCTCCGCATCTGTCTCCAACGGTTAAATTATTCATGCATTTACGCGCTTCAACTTTATCCGCGCTAGAAAACTTTAATATTGAGTTGGGATTACATCGATAGTCACTTTACCGTTCAATATGCTAAATTGAGGAAAGATGAGGTGAAGCCGCGAGGGCGGACGGAGTTTTTGAAATTCAAAAATTTCGATGGTTCAGTCATGAATGTGTGTGTGCTATCACTAATGAGTGTGTGCATCACTCGTGTACGTGGAGCGGATGCGAACCGTGTGTATGTTTGCAGTTGACCTGACCAACGGCCAACTGACACCGAACAACAACACACCGCTGTTGGCGCAGGCGCTCTCAGGTGAGGACGCCGACATGCCATCACCACATCACTACACACAGGGTGTACACTCACTGGGGCTCTACCATTCACATTCATCATTCTATTGCCTATAAGTTTCTTCCCTTCAGAGACTAAACAATTTCCACAATAATTGCGTTCATGGTAAGCCCCCGCCCCATTCACATCACTCCTGACAGGACACAATAATTGTATCATTCCACAGAGCTCGTACACCATCGAGGCACACAACTGTATATACTCACACTGACTGTATATTTGACACCAACATCGTTCATCACTCACCGGTGACAAGTCATCATAACATTATTTACGAAAATAAGCGCTTAACTACTGCTTTATGTGTACCGTCTTATTCTTGTCTTCATAGTGTGTCAGCGGGAATCGGTGCTATCTTTCATGTTTTAATGGTTTTCAGCTTGGGCTTGAACTGTTTTATACTTTACAATAATGAGTATTTACTAATTTATGCATAATTGATCTACGAGAAAAAAAAAACGATAAAAGGCTTAATTCTACCTAAAGCTCTGATATAAAAGAGTTAAAATTACACCTTGGAAATGGAAAAGCATCGCCCAGTGATACGAAAAAGGCCAGTACAAATGGCACAATGTTTCGCATTTTCGCTGGCTGAATAAACACGTGGCACTGTCTATCTCGCTTCCGTCACCGAGCCAGTGAGCTTTGCCCAACGAGACCAAGCCTGACTTAAACGATTTTTAGTCTTAAAATCGCATATTCGGTGGGAATTCTCACTGAATCAAAGTCGAACAATGCTAGTTTTATAAAGGATTTTAGATGGAAATTCATGCAACACAATGAAAATATTATTATTTTTTATTGCTTGTTTGAGATTAGCTGTAATAATGACCGGGAAGTGATCCCTAAAAGAGAGAGGCCTATATTAAAAGGCTGTCCCAAGCCTGAGGACAGGTGAAGCCTTCGACATGTTACAGTCCCGCCATGCAGACAGACAGGCTGATGAAGACAGCTTATCACACTCTAAGTGTAGGTTATGTCATGTCCCCAGTGATGAACAATTACCAAGCAGCAGCGGCCGGGTTCGGGCCACCGGCGTCGCCGCACGCCGCTGGCGGACGGGCGGGATTCCCAGCGGCCAGCTCGCCGGGACCAGCGCTCGACGTGTATGGCTCGGCTGCTGACAGCGTGGGCTACGTGCAAGCCGCAAGCCCGCAACCCTCTGGATTCCCGGCGATCGCCGTCAGCCGTGCGCCTCTTAATTACACCCCAGTAAGTCCCCATACATATTTACTATTTTACCTACACCTGATATAGGGGTCTATATTGATTCTAACAGCTTTCTTAGCTCATGACGTCAAGCCTGTCGAACAATTCGGTGATCGCAGTATTATTAACACGCAGTATGCAGCGTACCTCGTCTTGATATAATCCTAAGGCACCTGTTGCGGAACTCACGCCAACTGAAATTGTATGTTCGTGACGGGGACTACTAGCTTTGTTGCTGTATCGTTTTTATAACTTAAAACAAAATTATGCGAAGTTACAACCGAGAATCCGAAATGAAATTATATCAATCCTAGATGTAGAAAGGACTTTATAGAAAGAATATAAGAAAAGTTTTTCATACTTATTTTATTTCATGATGAATGGGATAAAGTTAATAACTTTTGATTCTAACTTTTTTCATTTATTACGTCATGTTCAAAATGCCTTCAGTAACGCCCAAATGAAGGCAATTCCCAAAATTGTCCTTGTTCGAGAACTTTCAACTGTCACAGCATTCAAATTAATGTTTGTTCTGTTTTGTTTTTCTCCAGGACGTTTGATTCGCGTTCTGTGATGTTAAAATTCATTTTTGCATTATTCATGATAACAGGAAAGAAAAATAACTGTGTGTTTACACGATCTTATTTCTCGGGAGCTGTAGTAAATTTGAGTGTCTAGCCGGTGTAAGAATTTCATTAGCAGTTAGTCATCGCGGGATAAGGCACTAAGTGCGCGGCGGTGTCGGCGCGGCGCGGCGCGGCACGGCGCGGGGCCGAGCCTCCAGACTCAGACGCAATTAGCAGCCGACGACACTCTAAAATTTTAGCGAGACGGTCCAATCTCATTATGGAACCGATCTTCCTTGTCGCTCTTAAAGCGTAATCACCATAAGTTAGCGAGCGAGTGAAGCGTGAGAGATGCGATTATAAAGTGTTCCGAAATATGAGCGCGGCGGGGGGCGGGGGCGGCGCAATCTACGCGGTGCACTGCCGCGGGTAATGGCTTTTTAAAACTGCGACCGCGCTCCATAACTGGTTCCCTGAGACGCCATCAGTCTTCATTGCTTGTCGACGCCCGCCAGCCACCGCGCACCACCGCCGAGATCTTAACTCCTCACGTCGTGCTATCTTGAGACATTTTTCACACTGCACTCGAAAGCTGCTTTAATTTTTACACTATCACAACGCTGGTCTTTGCCAACTTATTACACGGTCATGTGAACTTTTAAACGAACTTTCGCTTTTAGAACCCACTCGAGTTTAGAAGAGTAACTAATTTGTAATGGCCGTCCGCCGTTGATCAAATAATCGGGAACAGTCAATCTACAAGGGCCGTCGTGTAATTAAATGTAGAACAGGTATTGGACACGAGCGAGCTAACTAATTGTTACTCGAGGCTTAATTTGAGTCATTCGCTCGCGGCGCTGAGCTACCCTTCCGTTTCAGGCGCGTCATTTATCAAACGGGATATTAACTCAATCGTCCGTAATCGCCGGGGCAAAACAAATACGTCGCTAATGAGAGAATGAACGGTCCAGCCGTCGGGCGGGCCGGACCGGCGGCGCATGTGGTTCCCGGGTGTAAAACGGTCTTATTAGGTAACGGGAATGCCCCCACGGGCAATAACCGTAAATCAAGGAGAACAAGCGGTGTAATTACCGTTGCCGAGCGGTCGCTCGCGCTGCTCTAACTCATCCACTCAGTGTTTTTATTTTGTTGGCCACCGAGCCGGCTACCACTCTATCGACTGCAAACACCGAACTTACTGCCTTTAAATCTGCCCCCGGAGAGGTTAATGTTCGCCTGAACGGTTTATACTTCCATTCAATTATAACCTCGCCTACATGCCAATAATTTTAGGCGGAACACTTCAGCTATCTAATACTGACTCGTGTTTATTTTTCTCATTTCAGGGACCCCTGATTCCTGCGGCGTTTACCAACGGTTATCATTGAAAGTGTTATAGCACAAATATTTTACGTGAGTATTACAGTGTTTTAATGTGCTTTTGCGTTCCACTCTATTAAAATGTCGTTATGCTGAATAAAAACGTCCGCGTGTGTTCATAGCGCCGCGAGAATGAACACTTGTACAGCAATTACACAAAATGTTTTTTTAAATGGTCTCATAAGACTTATGGCTAAATGTTTCATTGGTTTATGAATATGTAACAATGCTTGGTAGTACCTATGTAATAATAATTAAAAACTGAAAGAGTTTATTTTTAACTTACTTTCCCGGTTCTGCGTCTGTATCGCAATTATTAGGCAACTTTTGAGACTTATAACAACGTTGTGTAACATGAGTGATGGCCGGCAGGTGGCGAGCGGTGTGGCGGCGCCTAGCGCGCCGACTGGAGGCGCCGCGTGCGCCGCGCCGGCCCGCCGCCCGCTGCCCCCGCGCACCTCCCGCCCCGCGCCACGACGGACAACATCACCAGCCGTCTGCCGCGCCGTCTCACCTTCCCTCGAAACCCAATCTCTCCTCATCCTCACATCTCCTCCTCCTCCTCATCCCTCCCCCCCACACACTCACACACTCTCCCCCCACCGACCCGGTCTTGTGACCTCGTCTATTGTAAATAACGATAATCTACTTTTTGTCGTGTGAACGAGAGATAGTCTATCGATTGAACAGGTATTTTTTCAAATTTTTCTCGCTTTCGACTGTACCGTAGATGTGTTGTCAGAGTAATAAACGATTTAAACTACAAAAAAAAAATACATTTCATAATTATATAAAGTGCATCTAGACGATTTTATTGCAGGGAGGTATATCTTAAATATTTTATTATTCATAGTTGAATTACAGCGTAAGGTGTAAATGGTCCGCGACGCGCGGGATCAGTAGGAAGGTGTCTGTCTGTGCATTGCTCGCGTATGGTAGGGTGGCGCGCTCTGCGCCGGCGCCGACGCGACACCCGCGCGCCTCCCCGCTCGTCCACCTACACATATTTTATTCTATCTATTTTTAATATTAATGTCAAATATTAACATAATTATTATACTACTATAATTATATTACGCATATTTTACCTATGAATGTAATTATTTTCGCCTAATTCGAATTGTATAAAATCACCTCTTTGAACGGCTGTTCTGTTTCAGTAGCAATCAAGTTTCTCGATTACTTCCGTATAAGACTACGTTAGTTACGCGTATACATACTTTCTAATATTATGTATTATGATATAAAATTTTATCCTAAGGATAATATGATCATATTTACGATTCATAAGGACGTTTGGAAAGCTAAGTCGGTACATTTCAGAATATCTCTCATCGCGTTAAGATAATTCGTTTCTATCTTGTACCTTTGAACGTAGGTATTGTAATTATAATAAATAACAATTTTGTGCATTACGTAATAATATTTCATTGTTTCTTACATTGTATTTACCGTAATTTAAGACCACAGTTGAGGACAACAACGCGGCTCCGATTGCATTGAGGAGTCACACCGTACTTAGTTGTATTTAAAATTTTAATCAAAATAATAATAACAGTAAAGTTTCGTACAGACGGTATAGTTACACGACACAAAACATTTCAATAAAATAAAGACAGGGATATTAAAAAATAACAGCCAAAGGCGCAGGTTTGAGGTAATAGAATAAAATATGAAGTCAATTCATTAATCATATTCGTTAGGTACTGGAGACATACTGTCGAGCACTCGCCTAGGTCGCAGCCGTAGGACTACGCGGGCTGCGCGCGTAGCAGTGCCGGGGCGCCCGCTACGGCGTAGCGCCGCGCCTACGCTGCTATCGCCCAAACCGCGCATGCGCTCGCCGCTCGCTATACATGCACTCGGTTGCATTCATTCGTTATTTACTATTATTATTACTCATTACCTACATCAATTAAACATTAATATTATAAATCTAGGTATTAAATTTTAGGTAATAATAATAAACAATCTTTTAAAGCTATTATTATATAAATACGTTATAAATATAAATGTTTCCTGTTACAAAAAAAAATATTGAAAATGATACGAAATAAATCAATATTCTTTTTAAAGGTAATTTATTACTTATGAGTATGTAGTTAATTGAATAATGGAGTGTTAGATGGAGTGCGTTCGTCGCCGAGCGGCGCGCTCGCTTCGCGTTTTAGTTCGTTCGTGCCGAATTCGTTCGCTGAGATGACGTCACGTGCGGCACGCCCGCGCCTCGGCCGCGCCTCGGCCGCGCCTCGGCCGCGCCTCGGCCGCGCCACGCCGCACACACCGCAGGAGACGCGACCGCGATTATGTTGTTAAAACGTTAGCTAGGAAATTGATAATGAAATCGAGAGGTGTGAGTCTTTAGGACGGTCGGAATATCGATATCATACCTAACAAATTAACGTAATTATTTGTTTTATATTTACGGTGTTATAGGTATTTAAGACATTTTTTCTTAGAATATTAATTATTACGATGAGATGTTATAATTGTTAGGCCCGGGCCGGCGGCGGAGCGGCGCGCGCGCACCTCGCCGCCGTCGGCCGTCTCATTCACTCTCACATCCTCACTATAATTATATTTTCTTACCGACCTTTTTAATGTAGGAGAAGCGCACACGGCCGCTTGTCCCCGTGCGAGTACGAGTACAAACATACAAACAAACATATAGTGAGAGACGTTCGTTTCGCCGCGTTCGTGAGAAGCCATCGGTTCGCCGCGATTGCATCGAGACGTTCACAATGACAATTATTGTATATACATAGTTAGCCGCATGTGTAAAAAGACGTTTAGGTAGACGCCGAAGTGTGGCGTGTAATTGTATGCGACAGATGACGCAAGCGCTGACCACCGAGCCGACAAGTGTGGCGCCGCCCTAATACTGGACCGCGGATTTTAACACCCTGCATTAACACCTATAAAAAACCAATATGAACAAAAAAACACCTAAAAAAATTAAACTGCATTTATTACATGAAAAAAACGAAATATCACACAGTTTTCAAATATAACACCAATTTTTCAAATTACTTTTTTGAGCGAGGGTTTGAAACCGCGTGGTGTAAGGGTGGCGACGCACCGAGTTACCATCTGGTCGATATTAGATTCATTCAGCAATCAGAATTAGCTGACGGATATTAGTTTTTCATTATTGTTGTTAAGTTATAATGTTTGTGAGTTTCGTTAGTGTCACCTAGGGCTTCTGTGTGCGGGCCATATTGTACCGGTGTGTCATATCATATGTATTTTAAGTGCGAAAATGATTTATCTGCTTTCATTTTCTTCAATTACATTTGTTTAAAGTTTCGTTACTTTTTATTCTAGCTGTTTTATTACTTAGTTTCAATATGTTCTCAATACTTTGGATTATATTATCTATAGAATTATTTGGTAGTTTATATGGCCCGTACTTAGGAAGCCACTTCTTTCGAGTGCGGTCGTTTGCGGTGACCGTACGATCACCTCGCGGTCTCGGCGCTGTCACCACAATCGCCGCACAGTCCCTCTCGCTTGTTCGTATACGCGGTAGTTGAGTTACTTCAGTCACCATTTAGACGTGTTCTATATCAGAATAAAGACTACGTAATAATAAGCGAGATCTCAAATTTATTTTAAAATTCGTTATGTGATCCTAATATTGCGACTTATCGTATATATATGTATGTAATAAAATTAAAAAGATAATTTATTATATTTTGTATAACATTCTACGTTTATTTACACTCGATCTACTTTATATTAAAGATAATAATTAATTTTAATCTAATAATGACAGACTGGTAAAGTTCGTAGAGTCGCCGCGGCGGCCATAGATCAAGTAGCTTTGCATATTCGGCGATGGCCAACTAAGAGTTTCTTGGACCAAAGGTATACTAATTCGCGTAGAACCGGAGGCGCAGTGGCTCCGCACGAACTCCGACCCGAGCCGAGCGGCCGACGGTCAGCCGAGCGGTCAGCCGAGCGGTCAGCCGAGCGGCCGACGGCAGCCGACCCCCGTCCCGCTCCCCGGCTCCCCGCCCCTCCCCCCAGCGCAATGCCGCCCGCTTGGTTTCGTTCTCGCGGTTACTTCTCGATTGCGTGCTTCGCGTGCTGACTGATTTTCTATAGCAATAAAAATCAATTACCTAAGATTTTACATTAAAATAAATTTGGATTTATATACGTTCGAATTTGGTGTCATGTACATTTAAAATATTAGAGAAAGGAGATAACGATAGGCGAACGATCCGCGACTGTCCCGTCGCGGCGTCGGCGCATTATTTTCGTCATTTCTTCGTGTATAATATGTTACATGAATCTGTATACAATATGGATATAAATCGTAATGATGAATAAAATTAGTTTTTACGGCATCTCTTTATTAAAATAATGATAATATCAAAACGTTTTGTAAAAAGCGGTGGGTATGTCCGCCGCCCCGATTTCGTGCACCAATGCACTTTCTTATTGGAATATTACATTATATAACGTACATAATACTATGAGATATATAATCATACAGCCTTTCGGGGCGCGCGTGTATGGCGATGTATGTATACACATTGTGCAATGTACATATACCTTATATAATACAATGATTTAAGACAAGGTTCACATCGTGCCGTGTGTATGTGGTAATAAATATAATATGGACATTGTTCAAACAATAACCAGTTGTTTTATTTACTCTCCGTTAATAATCTAAACCTATCCAATCCCGCTGTTTATGTTTTAGTTAATTATATTTTAGTAAACAATCATGAAATTTTAATATTCAGCAAATGTTGGCCAGCGCTTACTGAATATTAATGTGTTGGTATAATACATACATTCATATTTGGTAATACCACAATCAATCAATATGAGAATCAACACTGCACTGTTTTATTAATCATTTACATTTCAAAACAACAACAAAAAACTGCAAATGTATCATTGAAAAAAGAGATTAATTTTATGAACATATATTCAAAGTATCAAAAATAGAAAACCTTTCCAAATGAAATCATGATTCAGCAAAGAGATAAATACAGCTACTCTAATTATAAGTCTACTAAGAAAACCTAGTCTGGTGGCACCAAGGAAAGTCTCCAGTTTCTGCAGAAAGGCGCTCTATTTCGTAAGTATCCTTATCGTAAGTATGACAACTGTTATTATAAAAAAAAAACTATCTGTACCTATCACAATGAATATTGAAACAATAAATATTTCAATGAAATCAAAAGATTCAAATGTAGATACATATTCTAAAAAAGTCCTGTTACAAAACGTATTTAGGCAGTGGTGAGAGTTTAAGTCACAGTAAAGTCTTTGAAAACTTGATTTTGACTACAGAAGTTGTGATTCATATGCATATTAGATTCAAATTCGAACGGTTGTATATATGACTAGCCGTTTTCCCGCGGTTTCACCAGCTTTGGTAACTACTGCCCGTACCGGGATAAAATATAGCCTATGTTACTCGTGGATAATGTAGCTTTCGAATGGTGAAAGAATTTTTAAAAACTGTCCAATAGTTTTTGAGCCTATTCATTACAACCAAACAAACAAACAAAGTTTTCTTCTTTATAATATTAGTATAGATAAACATAAAAATACATCGCCTGAATCTGAATATTAAACGTGATTTTAGCTAAACCCGATCCTAACAGTGTTTTGTAATAAGCAAAGACAAACACTGATTTAAACTATAGTGTAACTAAGTATGTAATTGTAGAACACTATTTACCTACATACACGATTACACAGTGTTTAAATTTTGTCTTGTACACTGAAATACATTAGAATGAAGAATAATAATGTTATTACAAAAAAGTTAAGCGGATGCCTTGGGAACTCAAAATATTATTTGCTCTATTTTAATTGCATATCCACGTAGTTGGTAGGACACATATCAAAATTGCATACTATATGCAAAGCATATTGACATGGTCCCTAAAAACATACAGAATTACTTGAAAATATTGATGCCTCCCATTTAAAAAAACACTTAATGGTAAAATCAAAGCAATGGTCTATGGCAGATATTTAGATGTTTATTTTTATAGTGAAGGTACATTTTTCTATGAATCCTCTCTCTCGTAAATCCTATTTAATTAACGTCATCACACGACCCGTTACTCAAATCTTAATTCATTTTCTGAGACATTGGTACTCACAATATACATTCTTACAGCAATCGTAATAACAACCATACATGTAATTCCATTATTTTCCTTAGAAAAAAATAATACCTGTAGCAATATGCCTCAAAACGGCCTTGTACCAGCACTGGCTAACAGGTGTTACAAATCGACGTAATACTGAATAAATATATGGAACAAATATATATACATAAGAATACCTGTAGACTGTAGACAAAACAGTCGGCCGATAGTTGACCAAATCATTGACAATCCCAAGGCCTGCTGGGGCCGCGGGATTGTTCGAAAGAGCTACCACGGCCCTGGTACATAAAAGGTATACGAAGGAACATGAAGGGTTTTAGTCAGTAAGTCTCTGACACTCCCTTACTCTGCTAACCCACAGTGGGAGGAGTCATTTGTTGGCATTTTTTATAGATAATCTTGTTTCGAGTCAAAGTTTTTACTTGGTCTGCTACAGCTAAATACCTGATCTTTGTAATGTGCGTACTACCACTCATCTTCATACTGATTTATGAGCCCAAATAAACTATCGGGCGACTAAAAGTTTGCAGTGTGCGGTTACAGTGTTGGTCTTGACGATAAGCGTTCTCTCAGTTACATGTGTGTGGTTTTTCTTGTATATTGTTTTTTTCAATATTTAAAGGCGATATTGTTTCGAACTATGCTTCGAGATCTGATAATATGAGCATCTTGATATAACTCCTTAATTGATATTTACTAGCTGACAATATTTGAGTATCAAATAATATGATAAAGAAAATATTTATCATTTATATTACCGCTAATATGTTATACTTAATAACAAGTCATGATTCATGAGGATTTCAAAATCAAGATGCTGATATCCATAATCCAACAATTTTCAACACAATTCCATTTAAGATACCAAGTTATTGAAACATTTGTAAGACAAAAGAAAACAAATCACCACAAAAGCATTTAACAAACTAGTAGAAAGAGCAAATCTCATAAGTTGAAATTGAAATTCAGTTTCAGGACATGTGTTTCCGTCGAAAGGCAATTGCGTTCATTCGTTCAGCCTACTAGCTTTTTATTCGAGCCAGGCAGCCTGTTAACAGAGTCACCTTTGCCTGAAACGCACAACCTCCTTATACGTTACGTGACTCTATTTAGAAAACAACCGACCTCTTTCTACCAATTTACCTTCCAACTAAAATAGACCAATCTGTTAAGGCATTGTGACGCTCTATACAATTTGTGCAACCTTTACTTTAGTGGTTTGACGAAATCTCCGATCGAGAATAACCTACTTTTACCGTAACGTAAGTGTACTTCAAGCACGTAACGATTCCGAATTAAATTGGATACAGAGGTCAGATGTCCAATTATTAAGATATTCTATACAGAGGTAGGCGACTATTAGATTCAATTTGAATAGGTTCCGTGTCGCTGAAAATGTAGGAAGCTGTAGAAATATATCGCACGAGCTTTCTATAAGGTGAATAAGCAGGGCTCGCGATAGAATATGACGTCAGAGAGCCTTATTGTATGTAGTCGCACTGTAATTGAAAATGTATGAATGTGAATATTAAAATGGATATCAATATGGATTTTAGATTTCTTGGAGAACTTTCTTTTGTAGTGGCGGGATTGTATTTGTACCAATATAACACTTGAACTTTACTTGTTATTACTTCAATGCGAAGTGCTGCTCTCGTCTTACTCAGATAACACATTTTATACACAGATTCTCGTGTGTTTGTGATCAAAATCAGCATAATCTTATCAAAATTCAATTTTCTATGAATACATTTCATATCACTGAATCTTAAAGAAGGTAAAAGTTTTGTTTCACAAATACATTTCTTTCACTAGCCACTGCCACACACTGCCAATAAAATAAGTATCACAACCCCGTATAAACTTCAAAGCCACTAAACTAATACCGATAATGGGCACAACAAAATCGTTCATCCGCACATCAACAAACAAACAGTATCTACGATATCAATCTAACATTCCTCCCATACAGAGTATCGTTGAAAACTCGTATAAATTGCGCGATTCGCACCGCAGACGATTTTATCAATTTCATTCATGATCTGTTCCTGTTCAATATAGTAATCTGATTTCGCGTATCGCATTGTCGGTCGGTGCTGTATTAAAACGAATATATTCTGCATTTGGCAGTCGAAATAATCTTCACACTCGGGCGGGCCCGGCGGATAATTAAAGCGATTGGTTCTGCGACATAAGTTGGCAATTACAGTGCAGTTCGCTCGTCGGGATTAAGGTGTGCGCTATAGTTACCTTGCTTGCTTGTTTGTTTGTTTGTTTGTTTGTTTGCCCACACGTTATTAGGTATTGTTGTTGATGAATTATGATGTGGACGTGCGTTTGAGCTAAGCTGATTGATGGTAAATGCTGTACGTATTTGTTTAAGCTGAAGGTTTTGGTTTCAACTGTGGTGGACTAAAATAAATTGAAGCATAAGAGCATTGAACTATTAAAATAACACGTACAATTGTCACAGGATCATAAATTAGTACAACTATAGTGCTGCAATCATAGTTCAAAGATGACACTAACTCAAACAATGTTGCACACAATTAAACAAATCAAATAAATTAGAAACAAAACACCTCATAAATCATTTACAAATTATAAAGAATAAACAATAAATATCAAACTACTACACAGATAATCCTAAAGTAAAAACAACAAACTCAAACACAATATATTACAACAATAAATTTCAAAACAAACCGCATTAGCAATACACACAATTTGTTAGATTAAAACCACTGAGACATAAAATATTTTAACTGCATATCTGGTAAATTCAATTAAGCTTCCTAAGCATTAAAATAAATCTAATCAAATACGGTGCATTATAACCACGTTGCAACGGTGATTTAAATCTAAATCAAATAACGTTAATGTGTTCCGTGTAATCCTGTGAACCGATTAGGATTGCCCGGAATCCGGGAAATTATAGTTAATATATAAATTGTGCAGGTTAATTATGATGCTGGGTAATTGATGGTAGGCTGTGGGTGGGTGATGGATTATTTTGGTGTTTTTTTTTTATTAGGTTGTAACCAATATGTCGTTATAGCTGATCTGCTTATTCATCTGTTGGATTATACATAATGTCTGTGTTGTAGGTCACCCTTCTACTCTTTTACCTTCACAGCCAGGGGCGTCGGAGGTAGTGGACAATATCACGTTAGATTTGTCTAAGACAAGCAGTTTGTATGCACGAAGAACACATATAATTATGTCTTGAAAATGATATCATTCATCTAGAGACATGATATCATGACAAAATCTATTTTTAAACCAATGTAGCTTTGAAAGGATATTTTAGATTGTTACTATGAAAGTATGTTTCTCAGCACCAAAATATTTCAATACCGACATAATCTACCAATAATATATGTTCCAAAAAAAACTAATATTTCAATTACCTGCTGGTTTAATACCCAACATACCTATAAGTAAATTTAATCGTTCTCAGTGTATCGGTCGGCGGAATTGTTCACGTAAGCTAAGATAATCTTCTTGCCGGCTGTATCATCGAGTGGCGGTTATCCGGGTTAAAACAAAATGTTATTGCAATAATAACTGAACTTGCATTACGCTATATTGAACAAGGATAATCCTGTGAAATAATGATGGGTTTGTTTTGTTTGTTGCCGTGTTCTGTTCGTTAGTTTTTTTTTTTCAGTTCCCCAGCGGGGCCCAGTAGGGCCTGCCGGGGTTGCGGTATAGTTCGAAAGAGTTACCGCGGCCCTGGTACATAAAAGGCCTACGACGGAACACGACGGTTTTTAGTCAGTAAGAGTCTGACACTCCCTCACCGCTGCTAACCCACAGCGGGAGGGGTCATTTGATGATTTTTGAGGTCGTTAAAAAAAACTAAGAATATCTTCTTGCCAGCTGTATCATCGAGTGGAGGTTATCCGGGTTAAAACAAAATGTTATTGCAATAATACACGCGACAATGTCTGCGAAGACGTTAAAATGTGTGAATTGCAATATTGTGATTTGTGAACTTTTGTCTTTCATCCAAAATAAAATAGACGTGATGGACAATGAGAGCCTTATAAGGATTTGTGATACCGCCTTCACGGTGGAAGAAGTGGACAGTGCTAAGGAGTTGCTGTTTAGTTCAATTAAAACGGACAAGAAGAAAGTGAATAGACGCAAAGAAGGGAAAAAAGTGAGAGACCTGGAGGATATTATATGTATCTTTAAAGTGACAGAGCCAGATCTTATACCAATCTTCGTTGCCCGTGACTTGCAAAAATTACCGCCAGTTACATTTGATCATGTGGATGTGACCAAATTATTAAAAGATCTGTTGATAATGCGTGGAGAAATCAATGAAATAAAAAGTAATTATGCAACAGTCGCTCAACTAGACGAATTGAAGCTAGAATTGGAATCAAATATGCCAAGGTCATCATTACTGTCGCGCAATATTAATGCGAAGAAAAGAGGAGGGTATTTGCTTGACAGTGGGCCGGTAGGATTATCACCGGCGGCGCCTGTGTACGGCGACGGTAACTCGATCATGACGTGTGCGAGTCCAGAGCGCGAGCGCACTGTGTCACCAAAGTATCGTTCTCTCGCTTGCACGCACACTGAGGCGATCACAACGGGTGCGCCTGCACCGATTAACTCGACACTATTGGAAAACAAAATGTTGTCCGAGTCAGCTGTTTGTCCTGCAGAAAACTGTCAATTAAAAATGTCTACTATGGCGGAGGTCGCAAGGAATGGTGAATGGAAAACGCCTAAAAACCCAACAAATGAGTGGACCTTAGTGCAAAAGAGGCGGTCTAAAAACCGTTTTACGAGTAAAACGGGCAAAGCGACCACAGATGTGGCGGAGAAATTTAAAGCAGCGGATGTCAAAATTCCTTTGTTTATATCGAACGTAAACAAGGACGTAGCGATAGATGACATATGCAAATATATTAAAAATAAAACAACGGAGACCGTCTCGCTTGAGAAAATAACAATGAAAAGGGAAAAACCATACAATGCCTTTAAACTGATTGTTAACAAAAACAAACTGGATGTGTTCCTAGATGACCAGATATGGCCAGACGGCGTGACTTTTAGGCGTTTTATTCATTTCAAGAATAGAAGGGAAGACAAAAATGATTCAATTTTTGGAAGTGAGGCAATTACAAAATCAAATAATGGATAGTAGTTCAAAAATGAACATAATAACATTCAATTGCAAAAATATCAAAAGGTCGGTGAACTGTGTACGTTCACTGTGCAAAACAGCTGATGTTGTTTTGCTGCAAGAAACATGGCTATACCCACATGATTTAACCTTTCTTGATAGTGTACATCAGGAATTCAATTACACGGGAAAGTCATCAGTGGACACGTCAGCTGGCATGTGTAAAGGGAGGCCCTACGGAGGGCTTGCCATACTATGGCGTAAAACTGCATTTAGCTACGTGAGTGAGGTACAATGTGTCAGTGACCGTATATGTGCAGTGAATATAGTAGTGAACAACAGATGTTTTTTGGTTATAAACATGTATATGCCGACGGATTGTCGTGAAAATCTACCACTTTTTACGGAGTGCCTTAGCGAGATGTATTCTATTATTCAAAGTAATAATGCTGAAGCAGTGTATGTGTTGGGAGACTTCAACGCGCACCCGGGTGAGTCATTTTGTAATGAACTTATTAGCTTTTGTAGTGAGCAAGAATTAATATGCGCGGACTTAGATTACTTAGACATATTATCGCAAACATACACGTTCATTAGTGACTCACACGGGTGTAAGCGCTGGCTCGACCACTGTCTTGTCACACAAGCGGCGGGAAAAACAATTGTAAACATTGAGGTTATTTATAATACGTTTTGGTCAGATCACTTTCCCTTAAAAATAGAATGCGATGTAAATATTATTAGATTAAAAACTTGTGTAATTGAATCATCACTTAATGGTGTACGATGGGGTGAAAGAAGCCCTGATGAAATAAAGGAGTACTCGTATATGTGCAACAATAAATTGAAAAACATAGATTTTCCAAAGGACTTTGAGCTTTGTGCTGATAATTTTTGTAATGATATCAATCATAGGTTATTGTTGGATTCGATGTATAAAGACATAGTGTCTATATTAAGTGAATCAGCTAGTGTAAATCGAATGTCTAAAGTCATTATTAAAAATAAGGTTATAAAAGGCTGGAACAAGCATGTCAAAGATGTACATACTCGAGCAAGGTCTAAGTTTAAATTGTGGATGTGGTATGGGGAACCCAGTAGTGGGCCTATCTATGAGGACATGATATTAAGTCGTAAAATATTTAAATCAAAACTGAAATGGGTCATTAAGAATCAAGAAAAAATTGCAATGGATATATTGGCCTCACTCCATTCTAAGAAATGTTTCTCGACATTCTGGAAAGGTACTAAAAAGCTCAATGTCTCTCCAAGCTTACCATTTAGCGTGGAGGGTGAGAGTGACCACACTGGGATAGCTAATATATTTAAAGAGCAGTTTATTGTGAGCTCACCTCTTGAATCTATGGGAAGGGTGAACGATGCTGAGTCTTCTCAGTCAGGAGCACCCTTTAAGTTTACGTGTACAGAAATAAAAGCAGCCATTAAATGTATGAAGCGGGGAAAGTCTCCTGGGCATGATGGGCTCAGCATTGAGCATCTTCAAAATGCCGGTGTGCACTTGCCAAGAGTATTAACCACGTTTTTAAACCTTTGTATGGGCCATTCTTATCTTCCACAGGAGATGCTCGATACGTTAGTTGTTCCTATTGTAAAAAATCGGACGGGAGACATAGCTGACAAAGGGAACTATAGGCCAATTTCGTTAGCAACTGTAATAGCCAAAGTGTTTGACAGTGTGCTTGACGTGCACCTGAGTAACTGTACAAAACTTCACGACACACAGTTCGGTTTTCGTGCGGGGCTGTCTACAGAGAGTGCAATACTTGCGTTAAAGCACACTGTCAAATATTATACGGACAGGAAGACACCGGTGTATGCTTGTTTCCTAGATCTTTCCAAAGCGTTTGACCTAGTTTCATATAACGTTTTATGGGAGAAGCTTCGGAGGGCGGGAGTTCCGGCTGCATTGGTGTCAATATTATCTATCTGGTATGAAAAGCAAAGGAACTTTGTTAAATGGTCTAACGCATTATCAGAGCCATATAAATTGAAATGTGGTGTGAGGCAGGGGGGTCTGACTTCCCCGAGAATATTTAATATTTATGTCAACAACTTGCTTGTTGAGCTCAGCAGCACTCATGTCGGTTGCCATGTAGACGGAGTAAGTTTAAATAATTTAAGTTACGCAGACGATATGGTGCTGCTGAGCCCCACAATCGGGGGAATAAGAAAGTTACTCACTATATGTGAAAGGTACGCTGAACAGCATGGGCTGAAGTATAATCCCACGAAAAGTGAGTTATTGGTTTTTAAGGGAAAAAATAAAAGCCCCTCATATATCCCACACGTAAAACTGAACGGGTTACCGCTAAACAGGGTAACACAATTTAAATATCTAGGCCATATTGTGACAGAGGATTTAAAAGACGATCTAGATATGGAAAGGGAGCGCAGGGCGCTGGCTGTGAGGGGAAACATGTTGGCGCGCAGGTTTGCTGGTTGTTCAGCACCGGTTAAAATAACACTTTTTAAAGCGTTTTGTCAAATATTCTACACCAGCAGTCTGTGGGCTAATCATACACAAAAAGCGGACAGCGCACTGCGCATTCAATATAATAACGCCTTCAGGGCGCTGTTGAGGCTTCCACCTTACTGTAGTGCGTCAGGGATGTTCGCGGATGCGCACACTGATGATTATTTCGCGATCATGCGCAAAAAAGTGGCATCAGTGGTACGCAGATCGAGGGGAAGCAGCAACAGCATTCTGAAGGTATTTTCAGAAAGGCTAGAAGGGCCTGTTATGGATAGATTTATCAAGCTGCATGTTAGACATGGGACTTGATAAATCTTCTAATAATCCTGGATGTATTGTGTGTATTATTTTATATTATTTTGTACTTGTGTGTTACTACTAACATAGTTTGTAAGTTTGTACTGTTTACTAACACGCTATGGGCCGTCGATGCCTGAAAATAAAAGATTTTTATTTTTATTTTTTTATTTATTATTTTAATAATAACTGAACTTGCATTACGCTATATTGAACGCGGATTATCCGGTGAAATAATGATGGGTTTGTTTTGTTTGTTGCCGTGTTTTTTTCGTAAGTTTTTTTTTTTAAGTTTATCTTTATTGGAATAGTAGCTTCACCCTGTGATTTGTATTTTATTGTGCAAGAGGGGAATAAAAGACCTTCAACTTGAATAATAAACAATAAGAGTAGGTACATATTCGTAAACTAAAAACTTAAAAGTCGACCGATTGTTGACCGAGTGTGCGAGCCCAAACAGGGCTCATAAATCAGTTTGAAGATCAATGGTAGAAGTACAAGGATTAAGTACAGACTGAAAACTTTGGTTGGAAATTAGATTTTCTTAAAAAAAATATGGCCAACCATCGGGTCAACTATCGCCTGACTGTTTAGTCTACAGTGAGCACTCTAAACAATAATACTCACAAAATTCAAAACTTTTTAATCCCTTTCAAAACCTCAACCAGTTTAATCCCAGAAACAACTTCTGTACCCAATACATACTTTTTTTTTACTAAACCAACATTGTATCTGCGAACAAGTTACATATGCCAACACATTAGCGTCAGATTGATGTGGGCCCAGCTTCCGGTTTGAGTTTGAGAACTTCATGTATGCGATGTTGTATGTATGTGTGTGTGTATCTCGAATTATCTTCTACTTAGACTTACTAAGTGGGTACGTTCTTATCTCGTAATCTATCCTTAATGACTTGAAGTTGGGATGATGGGTCACCTACGTTCCTCTGTTCTGTTTAGTGTACGAATATAAACTATCTGTGTTCTAATTTAAGTTTGTCTTATTAGAAATTATATTCTGTTTTTACTTTATTTCGTAGCTTTCAAGACTACGACACCGTAGCATGGTCGTATTGTGCTACGCCGTAGCAATCGTAGACTTTCTCGGCCGTTCCGTATAATCTAAAATGGCTTATGTTTAACTGATCACCAGATATAGTAACAAATAGCAGACAAAAATAGTAAATGATCACCAAAATGAAACTCGCATTTTAATGTAAAACTATCACCAAAGTTTTAACACTTTGCTATCCTATTTAAGTGAAATTACTCCAAAATAAATCATGCGTAAGCCTAAAATAGTAAATGATCACCAAAATTAAACCACCATTTAAATTAAGATTATAACCAAAGTTTTTAAATTCTGCTATCCTATTTAAGCAAAATGAGTCCAAATAAATCATTGTTATCCCAAAAGAAGTAAATGATCACCAAAAGTAGTAAATGATCATCAAAATTATACTAGCGTTTTAATATAAAATGAAAATCAAAGTTTTTACATCTTGCTACCCTGTTTAAGTAAACTGATTCCAAAAAAATAAGTTCGGCCTGATACAATAAATGTTATAACATTATGGGGCCCTTTTCCTGCACTAGGGTGGAAAATTGTCTATTGCATGCCTCTCTAAACAGTGCGATAAGAGTGTGTTTTCGAGGGAGTGTATTGAGAAACACATTCTTCTTCTTCTTTATTCTGCCCTGTTCCCAATTTTACTTGGCGTCGGCGCAATATGTCATTTTCTTCCATTTTCCCCTGTCACTCATCATACTGACACTCACGCATGCGTTGCAAGCCGGACACTAGCTTAATATGGCATCATAATACTTTATTTGGTAATAAGCCTACATTTTATGGCAATCACAGTGACTTATTTAGGCAAAAATAATACATTAATTTGGTCGTCAAGAGTTGGTGATCATTTACTAAATTTGGTGGTCGAATACAATTTAAAGTTAAGTCGTGACTAAAATAGCTGGTACTATTACATTTTTAGACTTTATTTTTCTGGTGTTCAGTAGATATTTCTGGTTACAAAACTTAGGGTATCAAAGCATTTTATGGTGGTCATTATATTTGTTCCCATCTAAAATTAGTGGTCATGTATGGCCAACATTATTTTTTGTGCTTAGATAAAATCATTTAAAGATTATATTCTAATTATTCATAGATGTATAAATTACAAAAGCATTTAAAATATGCTCCTCCAAATTCAATACAAACAATATAATGAATGTTCTTAGCCGTAATATATTGCAACAATAGCGTGACCCGAGACAAGAAATTACTTCAAATTAATTACAATTTATTATCTAAATCACATTGAGAACCAAGATGGCGACGACCATTCAAATTATTAACACAATAAGTACCTGCTCAAATCTGTTGGAATATTTTAATTTCAAGACCCGTTGATTTACGAGTGCCATGTGAATAGAGCTGTGGATACCACCCGTTTTATAAGGACGGGATAAAATCTCGGTACAACCACTCTATGTTATATATGTAATGTTGTCTGTTTGTAATGTCAATATAAGAACTTTACGTCTATGAATGTTTACGGGTGTTATAAAATCGCTTATATTAGTTTCTTTTTAAATTTATTTCGTCACTAATCAAACGTTTATTGAAAGTGATATAGTATATTTCATTCATTTTAATGGGAAGTACCTAAGTACAAAGATAATTTGATAAAAAAAGTTAAGATTTATTTATTCTACTTATACAATATGTATATACAAACTTAAGTTACGAAACCAAAGAAAAATATCAATATAAATTATTTTTGTTGCAATGCTTCTCAGTCATAAGTTATATTAACATCTATAAATTATAATTAGTTCAGTAATTACGGGGCGTGAGAGTGTGTTATCATCTAAAGTTGTGAGTCTCAACTTATGTACTTATAAGTGCGCAGATTTATCTCCGTTTACTACAGTTTGAATATGGGATGTTTGGTGTTAGTTTTCAGCCGTAACTTACATTATCTTAAGACGATCTTTATGACTTTTTACTTTTAATTTCCGTTATTTGTGAATCCTACTATTAATGTCCCATTTTCGAGACTTTGTAAAAATACAAAGCCAATTAAACCCTAAAAATATAGATAGGCAATACTTGTTGGCAAAACAATGCAATGCAACATGCCATGTTTTAAAACGAAAACGATTAAAGACCCCGTGGGTACAACCAAATAACAGTATGATATGTATATTTATATTTAAGGTCGTACCACGTACATACAGTAAGTAAATATTTCGGAATCAACCAATTACAATATCCTGACTAAATTCCCTTCACTACCTAACATACAACAGCAGCAACTTGTACCACAATTAGGGATTGTGTAAATACTTGAAGTTTGAAGGCCCCAAATCCGTTGCAAGCTTTGCTAATAAAACCCGTTCCGAAGTAATACGCTTTATAATGCACAAAACTATTGAAGTAGGTGCAAGCCGGCCAGACAAGTTGGCGAACAGTGCGCACTCCGGCGGATTAACCAAGTTCCGCAATCTTCCCGGACGGCCAACTTAAAATTCTAACATCAGTTTCGAGAATTAAGGGATTCACTCCATAAATTATAAAGCCCGCTTACTCCAACTTAATCTTGTTTGTTTATTCCTAGGTCTATTAGCGGATAAATCGAATAAGTCATTCTCTTTAGTAGCTCTCCTTTGATTAGGAATGGCGAGCAAAATAGCCCCGTGTAATTCGGTAATTATTGTGGAGGTACAAATTGCGTTAAGTTTTCATCGCGCAGCTTTACAAAAGGGTTGGGAATGCAACGGTAAATAAATAATTGTGGAAACTGGAATGGGTGTTAACAAAGAGTTTTTAGAACAAATGTGAGTTTGGTTTTTCTCCCTAAAATCTATTGTGTCGGTGTCTAATTTCCCCTGGAGATGCTGCGGGTTGAGGGTAAGCCCGCAAGAGCCTGTACATCATGGCGGCGCTCCGCGTGACACGAGGCTTTGCGTTATGATAAAGCACCTGTTCACATATTTTATCGTGCGCACATTCAGCCAAAATGTATTATAAGATGCGTGTTAGAAAGATTCATTTTTGTAGCAATTTACGAACTGGTGTAGCTCGCTGTATCGTTGTGTATTAATAAGGTTATGTTGTAGTTCCTATTTCATTATTAATAATATATAAAAAGCTGAAATACTGTTTTATATTTTACACCATAAAGACATACATATACATGCTTATTTATCCTCCTAAGACAGTCTTAACAAATAACGCATGTAACTCGCAACTGAAACTTCGACACTATCTCACCATACAATATTTTTAAGTGTGTTCTCTAATATTACATAACACGGTCATAAAGTCCAAAAATCTGCTCGTTCAAAGTTTGAGGAAACTAAGTTTTATTTATTTGTTCTGAAAGAAGTAAGGGCTCTCGGAACTTTGCTACACAGATTTATTTCAGATCGATTCGAGACAAGTACAGTTTAGTGTCATTTGAATCAAGTTGCTAACGTAACTAATGCCTCTTGAACTTTGATTGAATACAAAACGTCTTTATTTGTAGATCTTTTGTGCGTACTATTAATATAGTGATTATTTTTATATGAAATTTCCTGATTAAAAAAGCTCACCCGAATTAAGAAGTATTCTTGGAAGTCGATTTAAAATACATATACTAAACATATAAACAATCCGATGTGGTATATTTAAGCTATAATTAAGTGTAGGTAACTATACAAGGTTGAAATATTACCATCAAAATATCAGAAAACGTTGACAGGAAAAACTATATTTCAACTAGCATATTTTGGGCTTCCTAACATATTAAATGAAGCCTGACCATAAAGTCTAAACGGCAAAGGTCATTCGACTCTCTAATTTGTAACTTTCCTGCAAACGCGGTTCCATTTTAATATTTTACATAAAATACTGTAACACCTGGTGTTTAAATCTCCTGTTTCATACTGCCGACTTTGGATAAAATGTATTCTATTTTAGTTCCTACAGAATAGAAATAATAATACAGTCATTCTTCAAGTTATGAGTTATGGGGAGCCCTGTTTGTTCTCTTGATTCGTTGTCTAAACACGAATAAAAATAAAAGGTAACGCTCTGATAAATATGATAAATAACGTATGAGGGGTAAGTAGAAACTATAGTTCGATTACTTCACAAATGGGATCATAATTTGCTGTTCTTGTGTTAGAAATTATGAGTGTCCTGTTGGCATGTGACTAAGTATTGTGCTACAAAGTACATACAACGAACTTCCGAAATTGTATCGTTGACAAGTGGTCAAGTAAATAGTTAGGGAGGCCAATTAAAGTCTTGAAAAAGAAAAAGCCTGACAATAATAAAATTATATTCAACCCTTAAAAAAACGCAGAGAATTCATCTAGCTACATCACATATCTACAAACCAACATAGAATATCTACATCAACTAGATTGCCAGTACCTCAGAATAAGATTGCATTAAAGCCGAGCGTTCAATAACGAAATACGCCGACTGCGCAGAGCATGTGCCAACCTGCATCGTTCTAACCTGCACTTTTTATACTAAAATCTTGTTTCGTTCAGAAATGATACCGGTCATAAATGCTATTTCATTCAATCTCTTAAAATATCAAACTTTGATGCAGAAATTGGATTATTCTGTTACGGAAGAGAAGTTTATTTTGTGAATTATTAGGTTGTGTTTATCTTTTTAATGATGCTGCTGCAGAGATATTTTGTACAAAGGTAGGTATGATTTATAGTAATGCTTTTTACTATCCAGACAATGTATTTGATGATTTTCTTTTTTACATTTCGGTATAGAGAAAGTGTGGTGCTACAAAATACCTGTGCCTGCAGAACCCGGGTTATTGATGGAAAAAAATACATTCAGAAAAGCAATCGTATTCAATCGTTTTAATTGATTAAGCATAAAAACAGGAAACCTTTTATTTCATTCATAAAATATACACAGCCTGTTTATAAAATGAACTGAAATCATGTACAGAATAAATCTAAACCCACTGCAATTACAGTAATTGAAATGTTGCAATAAAGTTTTTATTTGAATCTACAAACTCCATACAAAAAAATTGCGTGATTGCCGCCATTGTTAAAAATTACGACCCGATTTAAAACTACAAAATGGTTGGTAATTTTATAAACTAAAATTCCACGCTTGCACCGATTCGGAACTATTAACAACTTCAATAAGCAATCAACATCACACCGCGTTCCAACGCGTAATGAATAGCCACCAACTAATTCTACGTTACCGACATGAAAAGGCGTAGTTATAGTTCCATTGACTTGTAAACTACCCTGCCCCCCGCGGGTCAACTGCGCCCGGACGCCGGAGGGGACCGTCATATTAATGTGAGGCTCCAAATTGACAGGGCGCACGCATGGACCGCTCTTTCATATGGACATCGTAAATCAGAGGCGCCTACCGAAATTAAAACCAGGTTCCCAACGTGTATTAATTTGCAGTGCAGGTCGAGAACGTAGGGCGGCCGACGTCGACAGATTTCGTGGTATTGTAAGGCTAGAAATTGAGACGAGCCTTACACCTGGCAAGCCTTCCAATATTGTTAGCGCAAAATGTGCTGCCCTCAATGACTGTTTGATGTGAATCGTCGAAATTCCGCCAGTTATTTGGCGCACACGGTAAATGAATCAGGAATTTTGCGCAAACAATTCAGATACCTACGTTTTCGTTTGAACAGGGGATGGTGCAAAAATAAGTTTTATTTTGGCTTCATTGAGTTTTATGGTGAAGAGTAGTTGATTTGTTTGCGACTATGATTGTGCGGATGATCATCAAATCAAATTGTGTATCAGGAGACGCTATAAACTTGTCTTTATATTTGATTTGTTTGGATGAGAAAAATATGTAGCGCAAGAGAATATATTTATACGTTTAACGAACTGGATTTTATAATATGTGCTTGTGTTCGTTTCATGAGCAAAATGTGCAAGTTATTTGTCATTTCTATTGTTTTTTAAATAGGTCAAATGTCAACAGTTTCTTTGAAATACTATTTGATATTAATGCACTATATGCATAGTAGTCTATGAATGATTGAGTTTCCCGCTAGGAATACTCTTGCACAGGATAAATCACTGTCTATTATATTATGTAATACAGTATCCAATTATTCAAATCCTATCCGTTAATTTATTTATATCACAAGACTGTAAGAATGTACGTCATCTACATACTTCTGCCCTCCGTTATATTTACTTCCTAGGATAACTACTACGCACAGTTACAGTTAAAAAGTAGCGTATATCTTATTCTGACATATAAGCTATACTGCTGTTTGATTAAAATTAATTCAACCTTTTTTTTTCGAAAAAATGTAAAAAACATACATCCCTAAAAACTTCAGTTCGTTCATAATATTAGTAATAGATATGAGTACGAAGTTAGAAGGAAAAATCATAAAAAAATATGTATCTGTAAGAGTTAGAGAAATGCAGAGATGTAGTGATGACAGTTATTTTTTTTACAAAATGTATTTGAATATTCGACTCAACTCCACAGCAACAATACATTACACAACAATATAAAACAAAACAAATTAACCATCCCAGGTTGACAACCACAATATTACCCGCATATGTATTACAAAAATACTTAATAAATTGTTCCGTTTATTTAGTCAACGTTAATGTTTGCCAATGCTCTGATGGAGTGTTGTTGGCAATGAGCTCATTTGGAGCCGAGTTATAATCGCTGGCCATGTAACATACCGGCCGTGGACCAGCGGCTTATCGCTTGTATCAACTCAATTGTTTATCATTTGTTTCTCTTTATATTGACGGTCATTTTGCAATGGTATCTGTATACCTAGTAGAATTATGGACTGAAATCAGTTAGAATAATGACGGCAATATAAGTATGAAGTGCATTCAAATGATAGTATTTCTAATGTCGTAAAAACTGTATTCTCTTTTAGTGTATCAAACTGAAAAAAATTTGGGGATGTGATATTTCATGTATTCAAAATATAGTGCAATTTACCCCTTTTGGATCACTTTTACAAAAGGTAGCCTCCAAAACGCATGCCCTTCACCATTTTGTATACATTTTTTAAAGAGCAATGGAAGGACAAACTTTTCAGCATTTAGCACTCAGAGACAGACGAACAGACAACATACTGATTAGTAATTATATGGGTTGAGTTATAATCGCTGGCCATGTAACATACGCGCAGTGGACCAGCGGCTTATCGCTTGTATCAACTCAATTGTTTATCATTTGTTTCTCTTTACATTGCCTGTCATTTTGGAAAATCGGAATGATGAATGCTGCTTTAACTAAGTGCTGTGAGTAGCTCGCAAATGATGCTATTTCTTATTTCGTAAAAACTGTATTTTCTTTCAGTGTACCAAACTAAAAAGGATTAGGGGTGTGATTGAATAAAATTAGGATCTTGACATGTTTTCAAAATACATTTTACAAAAAACAGCCTCCAAAACGGCCAAAGGCGAAATTATGGAACAAACCTTCCAGTATTTAACGCTCAGAGACAACATACAACATTCTAACTACACATAATATAACTCAATATTTACCTAACAAAACAAAAATCAACTCAATAATTTCTCAATACAACACACAACCGAACAGAACCAAGAAGAATCCCATTCGTCAAATGGACGGGTTTATTCAAGAGTCCACAGGTGCCCGATAAGCGCAGCGAAGATCTACCCGTTCTGTGCTTGATGGAATTGCTGTCTTGCTTGCATTGTGCATAATATCATCCACTGGCTTCTGACTTAGATTTGTATGAATGATCTATTGGAATGTTGAAGGATGATGCTATTTTTAGATATACAGAAATACCTAACAAACTGATAGAATCTCAGTGAGTGGGATAAATTCGTATGGTTTTTATTTTGTTCCACTTTCACAACGTTAGTATCAGATTTTGTAGTTAAAACGAATACAGAATAAGCTCTCGTACCCACTCTCGTAGCACTTCGTAGCAGCCTACGAAAAACCGTAGCAGCGTAGCACCAACAATGCATCAAAACAGAATATGTAATCAACTAATGTATATGTACGGAATCTTCTCCGTAATACGATTACCATGAAGAAGAAGTAGTATGAAGAAGTATAAGGAAGAGTTTCCTCGTTCGAAGAAGTTTGAACGAGGGATCGCATCGACGCACCGACGGCAACAATCACGCAAGTAAAACGTCATTACGAAGACTGATACGTTACTCCTATTACGTGTGTAGTTGCTATTGCTAACGAAAATGGTTGGGGGTTATGTGAAAAGTTTTTGTTTATAACAGTGTATATAGTCTTATACGAATGGATTTTTTTGTCATAAAATTTGTGTGATATGGAAAGAAATTATCTAACTATTAGTAACATGTATAAAGTAACATTATGTACTGATAAGTGTTGAATTTGTCAGTAAATATGGTTAGGAAGTCTAATCCGTAATCGGCAAGACATAAACGAATATAATGTGTTACTGAAAATAAATCATGCATCAGAGAACGCGGCCTGTGATCAAAGTCCAAATTAAAATTCAAGCATCAAATTCGACACAAAGCTTCAAAAATTGTTTACATTGAAAAAAAATAGTGAAACAAATATCTGCGGTTTTATACCGTTTGACATAATCTATTGGCGTAGTTGAACATTATAGCTATAGGCCAAAAAGCAACTCGTTTCAAAAATTCCTATGTTTTAGTTAGCGGCTCCATTTCAACCAGATTTGCTAAAAGGCTACACTGACCGCCGTTACATATGTACTACAATCATTCTACAAACGCATCCAGGTTTTTATTTTCCACTGCAGAAAAATAAACTTTTGTTTGCATTCGATGGAAACCGCAGTTTTTTAGATATACAGGCAAAACAATAAAATTGTACTGGTGTAAACTAGGGCGAATATCATGTTATATGTTTGGAAACCGCTCCTCCGTCAGTTGTTCCTGGAAATCACACAACTATCAGATATTGTTCTGGAAGTTTGTTATATATATAGTAGGAGTTTCATACCGAGAATAAATTGTATGTGGGAATAATTAACTTAATTTATTCTTGGAACACCTGGTAAACTATTTTTTTAATTTTCGTTATATTTGCTAGCAGAGTACCTACCTTTCCGTAACCCGATATTGATACAACTTTTTCAATCTGCTTGGATGTCGTAAGAAATGAAATAAAGTCGTATACTTTTAACTGTACCTGCATTTATGAAAAGACTATAGGTCTCGTCAAAATGTTTGTCGTCCAGTTTTGAAAGATATGAGCCACTCACACTCGGAATTTAGTTGCGAATCGCCATTAAGGTTTGCACAAACTACACCTAAAGTAAGTCTAGGAGTTTGAAGAAATAATCTGTAATCGTTTTTACGAGGCTCACGCCTTGTAAAAACGCACATACACGATGGTAACTAAATAGCAATAGACATACACGCAATACCGTCGTGCCTATGATTAATTCCGAGCGACCGGGTGACTCGTGCTCAATCGCCATCTGCCCTTATTAATTGCCTTGTCAGCCGTAATCGTGTGTCCTTTACTGTCCCCTTCATTCCACGCTTAGATTACCCATACACTGCACACTAAACTGTCGGCCGGGAGTTGCCCCGATGTATGGCAAATTTTGGCAAAGAAAATCTTGATTTCAAAGTCTCTGTCAGTCTAAATACCTTGTCATCCTCCTGCCCTTATCCCAATTTTATTTGGGGTCGGCGAAGCATGTTTTCTCCTTCCATTCTCTTCTATCTCCCGTCATCTCACAAGTAACATTATTTCTTACCATATCTACTTTCACACAATCCATCCATCGTTTCTTTGGTCTTCCTCTTCCACTAAATCCGTCCACGTTCATACTCATCACCTTCCTCATAAGATGACTTTCATTCCTCCGCATCACATGCCCATACCAATCTTTGCAATGTGCGAACTACCATTCATCTTCATACTGATTTATGAGCAGAAATACTCGACCAACTAAAAGTCTACAGTCTACTCTTACAGGAGCTGATAAAATTGTTTTCGACATAGCCAGTACAATCCGGTAAATACAAGTACAATCCGGTAAATAGATTTTGTACAGCACTATTGCCTTTATGTTTTGTGACAGGCTGTGATCACATACGTCGAGCATACACTTTGAATGTCAGCGCGATGGTTTGAACGAGGATTAGAAGAGCTTCGGTTGAATCGTTTTTGGTTTAGTTGGTTTAGTTTAATGGCTGTTTTGATGAAATTATGTTGAACAGTTTGTATGAGTATGGATTTCAAAAATTATACATTAAAGTTAGTCTGTTTCTTTGTCACAAATCTCGATTTTATGTATTTGTGTAAGATCTAAACCTACTTATGTTAAGTAAATAACTGTACCTTGTAACTCTATTTTCAGATCTAATATAATATCTAAAAATATAAAATTTTATGTTATAATACCTATTGCATTAACACCTACATTAAATAAGAACGATCTGAAATTTCATTAAACCCCGTTCAGAATCAGGTTCACCCTAAAATTATTTTAATATCTAAACGCGACGGGCCATCAATCACCCATTACTCTCAGGCTATTAATCTTTAGATCACGCCTCACCTATTACTACCTAATTATATCAGTTAGACTTGTATTTAGGCAAGCATATTGATGTATACAGTATGTTAATTTAAAAGATACATATAAAAACACGATAGTTCAAATTTACATGACACGAATAAAAATCTGATGAAATCGTATCAAAATGTTTGCGTAACAATATGGTTACAACTTTCAGTTAGCGATTTAATAATTATCGCAGAATATATACAAAGGTTCATGACAAGTGGGTATACTACATTTTCTTGTCTCACTTAATGGTGTTAACAAATTATGCTGCGTTTTATTTAATTGGACTATTGACGGTCATAACTTTCTACGTATTGGGACAAGAATCGAACACTGAAAGGGTATTCCTATATCCCGTTAAACCTAACATACTGTATACAGGCATCGTTTTGACTAATGACATGTGCAAGTAGATCAACAGATGACAAGCAATTAAGTGAATTAATTGCAGTGGAGCCGACCCGTCCGAGTCCTACAATGAATCCTTGCCATGTCCTGCCTGACAGAACTCAAATAAATTGATTGGGCTCTCCACTGTTATGTACTTGTGTGTACCTATACTAGTGCTAAATGGTAGGTTTGTATGTCTGTCCTTTGTATATAAAACTGAAAATACCGTAATTTGCGAAGCAGTCATAGATATCCTTGTTTCATAAAAAATAAAAAGAAAGACTACAATGTCGAAGTTGTCAATTTAGCTTCGATACCATTTCATTATGAACCAAAATTATTGTTTAGTAAATAATGTCATTTTGAAAAGGAATAATGAGAAATATTACTACGTGGTCAAGCAAAATCAGATGGACTACTAGTGAAAGAATGTCCCTTGCTTGTACCAATAGTAAGAATCCGTACGTAGATAAGTAGATGAGTATCAAAAAAATTGAGAGCAATAGTATTAGTACTAGAAATGTACTTTCCTAATTCATGTTTTTGGTAGGACACAATAACTTATTAATTTTGAACTTTTGGTTGTGTACTTACTAGTTAACTGCAACTTTAACATGTGGCAATATCGTGATTGGATTAATAATTTCAAAAAATCTTTTGAATTGAGCAAACCAGGACTCTGTAATTTGTAAGACTTTATAGTTTCGTGATTCGACTGGATCCTATGATGGTTTGATTTCTGTGAGTATGAAACATCAATTGAATTAATTCACTTGCTGTAGGTATATTTATAGAATAATTTACATATATTCTACGAATAACTCCGTCTCATAATTCTCGCGCCCCTAGAATACATACAACAGTTTCATTGTCTATTGTTTTTATACAGACATCGGATACTTAGCGATAATTATGAAGGTATATGTACATAATAATATATTCCCGTATTCCCTTGATGAGTACCTTGAGGTTCCATAGAAAACAGGACAAAAATGTATTGAATTACAGTGCCTCGTTTCAAAATATTTGCTTTGTTGTATTTATAAATAGTTAGGTAAAATAACTTAACTTATGAATATAATATAATAATAATTTAATGCTACAATTGCTGATATAATTACAACTGAAAATATTATACCAAAAAAACTAGCCCGAGAACTTATTACAACGACATACATAATTCATTCCGAGGTGTTAATTATCTATAAATCTCAAGTTGAACATTTATGACCCAATTAACGCCTATATACAGATACAGCTAAGTACATATATACAAGTTAAGGCTATATTACACCCGCTGCCGCTCCGCCCATACTTAAGGGCTTCGGTTGCGGAATTACAGTCAAAATCAATTATGTGGCCAGGTTCTTATACTTGCCATTAAAAGCACTTTATCTCCTTAGGTATTCAGGGCGATGGTTCGGAAAAAAGAAAATTTCGAATTTATTTCTGAGGAAAAAATATTTTAGCCCGTGTCTGCAGGCGGGTGATAGGAAAAAATAGTCAAGACAAAGCCGATTTTGCCTAAAAATATAGTCGAGAATAGACTACTGTTTTTTTTACGAACGTAATCTGTATCGAAATTTGGGACTAAAGAATTTTATTAGGGGCTTTAAATGCTTACCTTTTTCTTTATTACTTAAGATCTTATTGCGTATCTTGTTGATTGAAAATTTTGGTTCTGGGTAAGCTGAAGTACTGGGTTCGCAACCCGAATAGATCAAATGAAATTGTTACCAAGCTCTTTTCCATTAATCATTACGCAATTTCACTGGAATTTTTGTTTAAGAGACGAGATTACAATGAAGCATGATTAATTAATAATTTATGATAATTATATCAATTAATTTATTAACTGTTATAAATTGTCATAATTGTGCCACCTCATCACCTGTCCTGTCTGATTGATTATATAGATAGTTGTTATGTATATAATAAATCTAAAAACATATCCTTTTCTATCTAACTTTCACCTAATTGCAAGCTACTTTTTGTTGCAGAGCATTTTAGTAAAAAATTCACCATTTTCATCTACAGCTAGTTATCAAAAGCCCATATGTATTTTATGCCAGTTTATTCAATAAAAACAAAATAAAACCGCAACCAAAAACTGAAGTCTAAATTGCATTATTCAACCAACATTTTGAATAGCACTAACATCATCAAAGGCTCACCGACACCTCATCAACTTATGTATTAATGAACGTAAAATGATATACAATAACAGTGTTCGGTTAATAGGCGTTAATCGCAACGACACTGGATATTGTATTGTTTAGATTGTCACATTGAAATAATGTTGCTCACAATACTGATATAAACTGGCTTGTCAGCGGCAAATTACCTTTATTATATATAATGGAGCGAAATTATATAAGCGAACTGTTTGGGGTTGGTTCTTATTAGATTTGGTTAGGGAGTTATAGTTCTGGCGATGGAAGATGTTTTGGTTAAGATCAGTCATTTGCTAGAGTTCTCAAAATGAATTCTAATTTATGAAGTATTTATCTCAAACATTATTCACCTATAAAAGATCACGTATCATCATACGCAACAGAATGCAAAGGAAAAATTATTTCAACTCCTCGCAACGATCGCCAAAGATCCTCGAGTGACAGGCAGGACCCACATATTATCATACCCCTCGAAACACGAAGAAAGTCGCTATGACAAGATGGTCACCCATCCTCGGACCGCGCCCAACATTGCCTAACTGAATTAAAAGAAAGAATTTTTAATAAAAGAAAAACGAAAATTCTCTGTCACTCTAATAAAATTTTCGCATCACCCCAAAAATCTCGAATAGAGCATTTCAACGAAGAAAAGAACTCATTTTTGCAGTGAAATAATTTTCTTCGTTTTTTTTTAATCAGTAGTAAAATTATCCCGAGACAGCCATGTTTGGACCGCGACACAAATTGCGACTTCGTTGTAGGACACCTGTGTCGCAATTTGTGTCGCCTTGCTCTCTAGAAAAGAGGAGAGATTTTGAAATATGTACCTACTTTTAAAAAGATTACTAGCTATGTTAGAGGAATATTCCTGCGGATTAAATTTATTCAATGCTAGAGAAATGGAAAATTGTAGTGTTGCTTAAAACTCTCGGTTGATATCTAGTATATTATTTTATTAAATCTGAGATGGTTAAAACATTTTGCTAATATATAATGCAAATTATTCATATTTTGTCTATAGCTCTTTTATTTATTCCTTAATTTATTTTTAAACATTATCTAAAAATAAATTTTAATACCTTCTATTATCAGCGTTCAAAGTATACCTATTTATTATTTTATTATACGTACAAGTATCAAAAACGTTAATGAAAACTTGATGTGTAGCTGTTACTTTCAGTGCTTGAGGTTTATGAACTTTCCTTTATCAAAACGTTACGCCCACGAACGCCCACTTCTATTTTAAATTGCTTTATAACACCCTTCATTACACTTTTATACATGACAATGTTAGAAACATATATAAAAAGTTCCTGAAAGCCTAATCTTTAAAACTCTTTAACATGTTTGAGTGTGGTTAGAACAATAATTAAGAATATTTATAGCGGACGTTTTAAGTGTAATAATTTTGAGTGAGCGTGCTAACTGCAAATAACGTACATTGAAACGCAAAGTACAGGAACAGAATGTCACCGTGAAGCTATATTTAAAACACCTACCGTACAATCTGCGATTCAAATCAACTTTATCATCCGAGAAGGCAACAAAGCGTGTGTAGGAGCGACCCAAGTTTTCCGGGCCTGTGTCACACCTGCTACTTTCCCACAAATTGTAACCGGTTTCAAGTCGCAAGTCGCCCGTTCCCGCCCGCCAACTTGGCCTTATTCTCTTCATAATTAATTCTTCATTCGAAACAACTTGGACTTGGACAGAAGCGGGCCGCGTAAGCACTTAAATAGTCTAAATTGTGTCGGAGACGCGCCCATTTTTAATTAGTTCAAAAGAGCTCTTCAATTTTTAATGACCGTGTTTCAAAGTTTTGTTGTTAATTAAAGGTGTAATCAAGCCGGTTCTCGGTGAGGTGCCTGCCGCGATTGCAACCTCTAATTTTAATAGAAACAACACCGTGCCAACTTATAGCGGTGAAAAGTGATCTGAAATTGATTGAAGTTTGCTTACAATGAGAAATGATTATTGTTTAAGAGTTCGCAGTTGATTGAGATCTCTCGTTACTTCAAACTGGCGGAAAATAATTTCTGGATAGTTTTCTTAACATCAAAGGTTTCTATATTTAAATCACTGAAGGAAATTTCGAAATTTTCTCGTTTTAACGGACAGCCGACGTTCAGCAGCGGCTGATTGAGTTAATCAAACATTTCAATTGTTCTTTTATTAAGTTTTGACGACATGAAAACGTTGTCTGTGTCACTTCCTCACATCAATATAACTCACCATTCGAATTCGTCTTTTTTGTTTTCTCGACAATTTTAATTTTTCTCTGGCTATTGATAAAGTTACTGTTCATTTTGGAAACACTGTTTGATTTACAAAAGGAAACACCTAAACACTTTTTTTAATTCATGCCAATGTTTTTATTATACTAGTCAATAGTGTCGCAACAAATCCTGGCTCTACCAGCCTCTCAAATATAAAATATGCGGATTTGATACTGAAGCTAAGGTAAGACATTTATTAAATCATATTCTTTCTGAGTATACCTTATGTCATCGGTAAGGTTAGGATCATAGCAAACACCTTGACTTGGACTTGACTTTCAAGTCAATATAAATGGCGAATCCGCTTTGAGAATGCTATACATATTATTAACACACATTGCTTCTCTGTAAAGAACAGACTGCAGGATTGCGATATCAAATGCGATAATAAAAAATATATGTATTAACAATAAACAGTACAAAGAGTTTAAATCTTAAAACATTTTGAGAAACACACTCCCAAACAAAACCTAACTCTTAAAACCACACGTATACTCGTCAACAAAACCCTTATCAGCCAACAAAACAATTCAAAACACGCAAATAAGCTAAAGCTAAACAATTAAAACTATCAATGTAACATACCGTTTAAACAATGGGCCTGACAAATCAATCCGGCGAGGCCTGGGCCCGACAGCCGTTGTACAGTCAGGCACAGTTTAAGTTCGTTATGTCCGGATGACAGATGGTTATCCCATTGTGCGCCAAGCTCAAGCGTTTGTAATATTTGGATTAGTTTGACGCGTGGACTCCTTGTTTTTAGAGGGTTTTAAGCCGAGCTTGATGCGGGTTTTGAAATTAGAAGGATTTGCTTTTGTTTTTATGTTGGCTTACATGTTTTTGGTGTAATTATGTTGCTGGTTTTATTGTTCTTGTGTGACATGAGAATATGATTCAAATTATTTTATTGTACATGAATGTCAGCTATTTCTTAGTAAATGTACATACTTATGTTGTTTTTAATTTTTTAACTACTGTCTCTTTAATCCTGATATTTTCATCGGTTTATTTACCATGAATTAGATTTGTTTACAGTATCAAACAGATAACAAGTAGAAAAAAGACATCATAAAGTATTTAGCTCATAATCCTCAACTAACTGTTTCCCCCATTTTCAAAATTTACTCTCTACATCACGGATTATTAAATCATCAAATTCCGTGAATTGAAACTGCGACCTAATTTTATAAAAGCTGTAACTGATTTCATTTCACATTCCCGCTGGAGTGACGTCGCTAATTTACTCTAAGTACCATAGACATCACATTGTTTTGCTGGGAATATATGCTCGGGGAATTACTGCGGGAATTTTCACGTACTGTAAAAGGCCTTTGCTTAGCACTAGACAGTAATTGGCTGGGTAGGAGTCTCAGAAAATATTGTCGAAAAAATGATCTGCAAATATTGGTGGTAAATAGGCAATTTGTTGACCACAGAACTATAGTTATATAGTAGGTTAATTGCTTATGGCTTTGGCCTATTCCAACAGCATCCTCGGCACATACTTAATAATTATGCGGCGACAATATGTAACGATAATATCGGATATAATCACGTCATTTCACTCCATGTGCATAATTCACTCGGCCGCCTCCACAATAGAGCAACGCACATACACCACGTTGGCATTACGCATATTAATCAGCCAATTTCAATGGCTCTAATTAGGCCTGACACTGACAGAGTTACACTAAGCGGTGAACATTACACATATGCAAACATATTACTAACTCCAACAAAATAAAAGCCGAACGATTATAATCTCTATATCGAAAGATATAAATTATAATTTTCCATGTCGAACTGTAGGAATAAGTTGGCGCGAGCTTCAGTGACGCCTACGAATAATATTGGCTTATCTTCATTATTTTATTGGAATGTTAGTTACATTAGAGGGGGATCGACGTTTACATTTCTGGTGTGTAGATACCGAATTCCTGAATCAACAGTAGCGACAATGGGTAAAATAGTTCATATTGTAGTTGAAAAAAATAATTCGTCATCCATTGCGGGAAAAACAGTAATCGTCGTAAACAAATCCGCAACTAAACAGTCAATAGTAACAAGCAGTGTATTCGTAGGACAAAGCGGCTTCACAATGGCGTCGGGACAATGAGTGCGGCCTGCAGTACGCAAACAGTGTTCGTTCTGTCACTGTCAGACCTAATTAGCGTCGCCATTCAGATTGTCTGATTATTATGCGCATTGTTTCCTTCCACTGGCTCTACTCTCGCTAAATGATTGACTTTTTGCCGAAGCGACATGACTCAGTTCGTGACTTAGTTTCAGCATTGCCATCCAACGTGGTAATGCTGTCAGCTTTTTGGGAAGTTTAAAGCTAAAGTACATATATATATATAAGACTAGTTTTAATTTTTTATTCATATAAATATGTGTATATTTTTTAATTGTTTTATAAATAATATCAAGTTCATGACTGTTCGTGACTAGTACACTCGTAGTTTCGTGATCAATCATGGTGGAAATATTCAAATACCTAATATGTTGGATGACTGTTTGTTTAGGTACCCATGCTTAAGGTTACTAATGTCGGGTATGAATAATATTATATTGCGTTGACGACACCTGAGAAGGAAGGTGTAATCGTTGGAAATTACAATTTGGCATTACTGATTTAGACAGTTTTTTTTAGATAAATCAACCCCTTTTTAGGAATTTATTTTCTCACTTAAACAATGTGTGTAATATAGGGAATTTTAATGCAATATAGAAGCCTGACTACAATTCAATAATCAATTATTATTCTTAAGCGTGACCAGCGAAAACTTGGTCATCAGCGTAGTTACATGAAAATTACATCAATTGTAAACATATTTACGATACACAATGTCCAATCAACGCCTTCCCGGGATTTGACCACTAACAGGGAGTTGCGTCAATAATGCAAGCGTTTTTATTTAAAAATAAGTATTCACGTTTTCAGTAATTAGTTCTTGTTGATAATGGAATAGAATGTAATTTTTTGAACGATACAGTGATTCAAAATAATTAAAATATAATTTATATGAACGGAATCTTTCTTATTAATATTCTATCTATCTATCTATTCTATATTCTATCTTTCTGATTAATTTAATGTTACAACAGTTATGATTATAAAAGCTTATGCAACGTTAAAAAGAAACAAAAGAATAATAAATGATCGTTTTCTTTTGCTAAATAAATAACAACACAAAACCTAGAATTTATTTAGTGATTTCCAGCTATCAACTAATGATAGAGCCTCATAACGGCATATTATCGACCGATACAAGTCAGTAATTAAAGACCATGGAGAACAAAATGACCAGTGGAGATGCCACAATGCAGAATATCCTAAGAAGGAAGCGCGCCACAATGCGGGTGTGCAGGGGACGAGGAACATTACCGTCTTCGCCCTTATACGCCCTCTTTGGATTTTTTGTAATACCAAAAATCGTTGTCAGATATCTCAAGCAAATCCGAACGCCTCATTAGTTCACTCCTTACTGACCATTTTAGTCTTGACCTAGGAGAATTGGCCTGACCTACCTGCATTTTGGCATCTCCGCTTATTCCTTACTCCGTGTTAAAGACAGATTGTCACAAATGCCATAGACTGTTCTGGAAACTGTCTGTCGTTGTGTGGTATCGATTGCTGTCTATTTTCGTCTTCAAATGTATGCGACATGCAACGTACAACGTTGTGACATTTGTAAATTGGTTTCAGTTTACAATTGTAGCTGATATGGAGTACTTAAGGGTTATTTTTAGCGGTGAGGTTAATGTCTTATGCTTAACCCATAACAGGTTGGATGTATTTTTAATGAAGAAGCGGCCCCTTGGCTATTTCATTTAAAATATGATGTTTTTAAAAATTTGCTAGAAAAATGTCTCTAAGTGGCTTAGGATTCATCATTTTGTCCAGACCATCAAAAACTTCTGCAATTCTAAAAAATATATCTAAATTACTTCGGCGTTGTCTGTAACACGTATCAGACAAAAAATCTAAATTACTTCAAGCCTTGTCTTTCACTCATATCAGACAAAAAAAAACCACTTTCTATATTAATAGAAGTAAGGAAAACGCTAGCTAATTAAGTATAAGATGTCAATATGTACAGGCTCCGGCTGTCAGTAGCAATGCGCTATGTCTGTCATTAATACCGCGCCGTGTGCGCTGCGTGCTATCAGAGCATCGAAAGCATTATGTGGGCAAAATGTTAGAGTATATTGCTAAGTATTCAGTCATTCAAAAATAACCTACACTAAAAGAATTTTACTAGTGTCATTTTCTCACGAGAGCACTAATTGCTTAAAATCTTTCATCAATATTGAAAAATTTTATTCAAAATGTGACAGTCAATACCTATTTACTTACAAGACATAATTAAAAATGTAAAAGCAAACTCAGTGTCCATTATCGAAAATATAACGTAAAACTTATCATCACGATCACAAAAAAATGCATAAAATCGCCAAATGGACATTATTTATGGGAACGTAAGACCTCTTTACAATAAATAACGTTCGTAAAAAATATGAGAAAAATTTAATTAATAAAAAAATCTCCATAAAATTTTTGGTAAAAGTCGTGGAGGGCAGAAATATCAGTAGCTCTATGGTAAAAGTGCAGAGTGTTCATTTATAGTACTCGTAATGCAAGATAACATTTTGTTCCCTCCCTCTAAACAATAGTAGCTGAAAGAATATATTGAGTTAAAAAGTTTATTTATTTATTATTTATTTATTTTATTGCTTAAAAGGTACATTTTACATTATAGAAAATATAAAATGTCAAACAAAACTGTATACACAGTTTATCTGTTGGATCAGATTTCTAAACTATTGACTTACTATTATAGGTTCTATTAAGTACAGTTTACAATAATAATAAAATTAATATATTAGTATTATATTATATATGTATTAGTATTATATATGTAATATTAGTATTATATATGTTAAGTTATATAAGTAGTATTAGGATGTTAATATTAAGTACGTAAGTATGAAAATCAAAGATTAGATAGATATAATCGGAGTTTTTGTTTAAATGTCTTACTATTTATACACTATCTATCTTTCTAAGTACACTTAGACACCAATGGCTGATAAAAAGGTGAAGGAAAACATCTTGAGGAAACCTGGACTATAAAGTCTGAAATCACCAACCCGCATTGAGCAAGCGTGGTAATTAATGCTCAATCCTTCTCCATGTGAGAGGAGGCCTGTGCCCAGCAGTGGGACGATAAAAAGGCTGTAACATAACAACAACATAACTGTACAAAATATCTCGTAAAAAATCAAATAAAAGAACCCTCTATTTAAAGTGAAACTTTAAACAACTGCGTCACAGCCATCATAACACCACTGAGAACATTCGTCGAAAATTAGTTACCAGTTTTTGCTGATAAATGTGCCCTCCGCCCTTCAGACTGTTTATGTGGCCATTAACTTGAAATACTCACTTATTAATGAGTAATCTGTTATAATTACAATTATTGTTCCATCTAAAACGAGGCAACTCTGATAAACGTTAGAAGTGTCGCCGGCCGCATGTGTTCCAGAATAAATGTGAACAGTTTAGTTACGTTAATAACACCAATATATTAGTTATAACGCCAATGGTACGCGTTATTAATATAACTCGTATTGTTTTATTTGATTTATTTTGTGACTTATTCTATTGTTTTTGGAATTTATTGTGTCTTCGGTGTTCTATCAATCATTCCAGGCAGGTAAATGTATCCTTATCAATTGCCCATTTGAGCATCCATTTTGGGATGATGACACAAGCGACAATCCTCAAGTATTTCTTAAGTATTTCTGTTTTCAACAGTTTTCGAAAATCAACATTAATTCAATTAATTTTATTTTTTGTTTTTTTCGAAATTGTCCAGCGTTTGACTTTTACAGTAGTTATAAAGAACCAAGTTAAACATAAAAACATTCACTCAGTACCTGTTTTAACTACAACTACGAGGTGTTAGTATTACTAAAAGCAAGTTAACTTCAACAGAACTAGCTTTAAACTTTTAATTGTGGACCAGTAACAGGTAGCCAGTCATCACATAAGGATGCCGTTACGGTTTAACCTGACATAACTCTCAAGTTGTGTTCGTATAAAGTTTTAAGTAAACTTGCTGGTTTAAACGTTCTTCAGTATTTGAAATGAGTGAATTAATTTGATCGGAACATAAACTAGATGACCTCACTAAGACACTAATTAAAGCTTTAAAATCGTCACTACTTTGTAATTTTAAGTTATTATTTAACATCTGGTAAGATGGATCCTTACCTTGTCAAGGCTTAAAAATCAACGAAATACATCAGCGACTTTTATTCCAAAAACACAAAACTATGCTTCGATATCAAAGCACATACACGCAAACTAAATACCAGTATCCAAACACTAAACCGGCCTACCGACCAGGACAGAACGTTCCCAATTACCGCGCCGATTATAACCAGAGCTCTGTCCTCTCGCCTTACCAAAAACCGCTCACCGGTCGTTAGGCACACCAAAATATTGAATGGCCATCTACTATCACCTTTTAGGGGACTGTATGAGCTCCTGTCGATCCTACATCCCTGGTAATCGGATTACCAGGGCTGCAGCGCCGGTGAATGTCAACACCAAAAGGTATATTCGTCAGTTCGCAATGTAGTGTACGTGGCATTGTTATTGCGTATCTAGATTTTTTTGTGTGTACTGCACTGGTTTTGGTTTCAATATTGTTTTGGTTATTGTTGGGTATCATGCTAAGTTTTCCAGTATGGAAAAAATAGGTAAAACTACTATGACATCATTTAATACAACCTATTTAATATCATGTAATTTATTTTTCTTGGGTCCTTGGCTCCACTTGCATAGCGGATTTTGACTTTATTGTGAAACTAAAAGGATAAAAAAATATTATCACGTACACTTAACATCTCTCTCTCTTTAGTTTCCATAATCTACACAAAAACAGAGGCTTAACTTCATCATTAATAACTACGTTAAGGAACAAAAGTGACACAAATTGCATAAGTAATGAGAAATAGTTGTCATATTGTTCACATGAACTACTAACTTGATACGAACTTGCAAACTTTGCTTAAACGCGGAGCAAATTCAAAAGGTACATTTAAAATAGCAAAGACTTACAAAAAGTGAATAATGTTAATTTAATTAACACTTAGTTTGTAGTTTCCAAACGAAACTATTTACTTTTCTGCATCTAGAGTAATAAAATAAAATGCTAGATTAAAAATTCTGAGCATATTTTTAAGTCTGCCGTACTTTAGAACTTTTTAGTTCTAGAGACAAAACTTATCTTTTACCTTAAAAAAAGGTTTTTAAGTAATGAGTGTACGTCCGTAGTAGAGACGGTATATTCATTTATTTATTTGTGCATAGGCATTATATCTACTAAAAGTAGTTTAGTACCTACTAGGTTTATTACTTCATCGATTTATACTGTTATGTGTTATCCTAAATAAATATTAAATTCTGCCGCTGAATGCAACAAAGTTTTGTGTATACTTACAAATACTCTACATTCTAATAGCACACAGAAATAGTTTAATTAATAGTTATTCGAATGCAATAGTCCAATAACAGCTCGACTATGTACTATTAAGATCCTTGAACGTACCGATAGCATGTAAACGGCGGGCGCGGGTTCGAACCTTGCCAAAGCACTCTCATTGATGTCTCTGCAGCCTCTGATTGGTTTGTCGGTACTGCTAACATAATCGTGAAAAGAAAATTATTTACATTTAGGTGTAGAACAAAAATATAGTAAGAAAGTATACTTTTTATGGTTACGATATTTTACTGAAGAATAGCTTGTTTTTTTTTTATTGTTGGGAATTTCCTCAACATATTGATATATGGCAAATACTCCTTAAGCATTGTGTGTAAAAAAAATATAAATAAATAAATATTGGTACATAAACATATCAAAATATTTACTTAACAAAAAAAAATATTCAGCAGACTTTAAGAAGGTATATTTGTAAAATCTTAAGTTTGTTATTGCAAGCAAATAAGAAAGGAAAATATTGCAAACTAATGCTACTTAAGATCTAACCCACTCACTACCTACAACTCATAAGTTAGGGTCGTTACCATCGAGTCACCTCGACTTCCAACACAGACTGTATTAACGCAATAAAAACTACAAAAGTTTAAGCAATTATAACCCTTAAATCTATACTTTTAAGGAGTAAATTAGCTTGAGCAATCTCTAACAGATGGTGAAATCAGTTCTTACAACTCGAAGTACTAAAATCGTCGAGGTATTGTACCTTAGAGTGATAGTTACAAATAAATTTACTAACTTAGAAAGTTGAGCGATTCGGTTTATTACTCGTCAATTGAAGTATGTTTGCAAGTTTTCATTTTATGCTTGTTATACAGCGCTTAGTTGGGTAATTGCTTGAAAGTCTCGGATAAAATTGAGAAACACAACAGGTAAGATATTTATTTCTAGCGATGGTTCGTCCGCACACTGTAGTTTGAACTGCCGACCGATAGTTCGCTGACAGTTTATTTTGAAGGTAATCCTGAATCCAATCAAACTTTTAAGTCGGTCTGATACCTGATCGTTATAATGCGCGCTCAAGCATTTATCTTCATACTGATTTATGAGCCTGATCCAACTATCGGCCGACAAAAAGTTTGATGTATGCTCTAGATGCTCTAGAATTATGTAAGTCGAAATTTCTATTGCGCAAATAGTGTAATCTTAAAAAATCTTTCGATTTAAAAAACAAGTTATAATAGTTAAAAAACGTAGCATAACTTTAACCACAGCACATGTTACACTTATGTAAAACATCTCAACGCTAACTTATTAACCGAGCTCCTAACTGTTCAACTATTTAACACAAAACGCTCAGTGCAAAACCTACTTATACTGAAGAATATTAGCGTTAAAATTTATGCTTTCAACACCATCGATTATTCAGCGTATATGTACAACATATTCAAGGAAGACTCGGTACGTTCATTTACATGTTAATGGTACGCGTACGGTACTTCCAAGTGCGGTACGGTACCTTTAGTGGCAGATAGTGTACCTGAGCACTCTTTGTTCCAACACCCAGCTGAGGGGTTAATCACTCTATTGTTGTGCTAGAGTATGCTTTCCTTGATGTAGGAATAAACTGGGGACGGCTTTTTGGGAATTTAATACAGGTGGCATAAATTAACGGAGCTCTTGGAGTTCAATCTTTAGTTCAGGTAAGAAGTACTTTTATATAGGTAAACTTCAATTAACGCATTTTTTTGCCCGTAGATCGTATTTGAATGTTAAAAGAGTATACTAAGTAATATCTAAATAAAAAACGTTGAGGTAAATTCCACTCATAAATACGTGTAATTTGATAAATAAACATCACATTTTTCCTTTTAAATATGCTAGGATTACTTGAGTATTAAAACATTTTATACAACACTAAATAAAATGACCATATTCTACATGTATCATCACACTAGTGGTAGCACAACGGTTTGTTTATCTCCTAACACGCATAACAACTCAAACTGTCGAGTTAACAAATTCAGAGAACATCCATCCACGTTAGCTACCCGTAACTAAGAAGTTCAGTTGGACGCACTCAGATACCTTCAACACTCCATTTGAATTTAATTTATTTTCCAGCGACACAGTTAACGCCGTCTCACGGAAATTAATTTCTATAGCAATTTGCTCTGTATGTAAATGCCCAGTGCTTTACTAAGACAAGCTGAAATATCGACAAATATAGAACCGGATTGCTATCATGATGCAGGCAGATTGATTATAGCGATATGATGATACTCACTATCCTGATATTGTCCCCCATACGACAGTGAAATAATGCCCCGATTATCACTTTCTATGGGGGTCGCCAGCTGCGAATATAGTGATCGTTTTTATCCTATTATTTCATATAAACCTATCATGTACGAGTAAAGTTAGCAGTACACACAAACACACAGCCAGTGAATTAAGTTGAAACAATCACATATACTGGCAAGCTTACAGCCACTAAAACATTTGAATACGCATTCCCCTTCATTCCGCATTAAACACATAATAATAATATTTTTCTTATATCACTTGGGGAAAGAAAGCCTCTAAACATGGTGAGAGCAGCGCAAATCGCTTTAGCGGTCTCGGGAACGCCTAAAAAAACAACTTCGCCATCTTATATCAAGTAAAGATAACAGAAGGAATTCCATAAAAATAAATACGCTACGTACGAATACATTTTGTGATAATAATTCATTTTTATTGTATCTTGCACGCTGTTTGCCGTATTTATTGCTCATCTAAGTGTGGTACTTCACCTGTATAAAATATAATGTACAGGGTGTAGTTAATAGGTCGTATTTTTACACGCCGATTGTTGCCGACTGGTACGGTACTATTAAAGAGGATATTAATGTAACTATTATAGTTATAAGAGACGATATTTCATTGTTGTAATGTTTGTGTTGGGTAATTCGGTTGGTACAATGTGTTAATGAGAAAATCACACATGGCTTTTATTAATTATATTGCAACACGCTCTCGTTTAGAGAGGCTATTGTATAGATTTTATTATTATTAGCCAACGATATTAAACGGTGCCTCAAAGGCTTGATGCTGCTTGGCAACCATTATATGAAATTGATTCTAATAACAATAGTGCGTAAAATAATTGGAAATTCAGGACGCCTTAAAATTCTCTGAGATACATCATCAAAGCATAATAACTCATCTCTCAATGTGTTTACTAAAACTATTGACAGGGCTTCAACAAATTAAGTTTGACAAATGCCCTATTACGTTTGGATAAGGTTCAAATTTGAGTTACATTTGTGAGTGAAAGTTTGTGGATATGTGTCTGTCTGCGTGATCGTTCGGAAGGGCCAAGTGCTTCTGACAGTGGGTCGATTAGCGTACGGGACATGGGTTCAAAGACTGGCGATAACTTAGCGAGGTATCCTGAATTATGGTCATGTTAGGGCAGGACCACATAATGCGACTGATAAACCGCTTAGGACGTCGCATTCAAATGTAGAAGGGTAATTTGGGTGTACATTTTAATTGAGTAATTAACTAAAAAATTAACGAAGATATTCATATTAATCAGATAATTTCACACCCGAAACACCATCACCATTTTAGTGACTATATTTAGAATTACGTCTTAGATTGTCACTTTTTTAATCTATCAAGATTCATAAGCTTTGAGTACATAAAATGTCTCGAAAGAAGTAGTTCTACGTTGTTCCTAGCAATAAAGGTATAACAACAGCCATAAATCTTTTCCATCTCTTCACTAACAATAGAAACTGAACAGCATATTTATTCCTAGTTAAATCTAAGACAATGTGACCCCACCTTTGTTGGTATTATAGTCTTAAAAGTACCCTCAAACTGCAGACAAAAAATAGGCCGACAATCGTCGATCGAAACTTTTTATCGCCCCACTGCTGGGCACAGGCCTCCTCTCACACGGAGAAGGATTGAGCGTTAATCACCACGCGTGCTCAATGAGGCGATTTCAGACTTAATAGTCCAGGTTTCCTCAAGATGTATTCCTTCTCCTTTATATCAGCCATTGGTGTCCATACATATAACAAACTACATACAAACTTAGAAAAGTTGCATTGGTAATTGCCTGACCTGGAATTGAACAAACACCCTCATACTCGAGAGGTTGGTTCTTTACCCACTAGGCCACCAAGGCCTTTTTATAATCTTGAATGTTATCGAAGATTTTAGTCGGTCTGACACCGGCCAAACACCCAAATACTTGATCACTGATTATGCCCGTACAAACTGTCGGCCGACTAAAAGTTTTTAGTGTGTTTGTACTTTAAGGCTTCATTTATGTAGGAAACCAGGTACCAAGTTTAGAAGGTAGATATAGTCATTTAAGTGATAACATCTTGCCGTCAAGTATCCACCGGGCAAGTTTAGTGATTACAGCTGTACCCTTTGTGTAATACGTTATGTCTGGGATATTTTCCAAACTATCTATCTTTGTATACTATGGTATAAAGGTATGTCAAGGGTAAGAAGTTGAATATAGGGTAGATGAAAATATCACTATAGACAGAACAATTTCAAGCTATTCTTTTAGTACTCATAGTGAACTTAACCTGATTACAATACAAATTGTTATAACTATTAGCTGTTTCTCGTAGTGCGACTCGCGTCTCAAGATTACTACTGCCCTCAACCTGATCAAAAATAGCCTATTATGTACTTTCTACTATCTGTTTTGGCGTGAAGATACGACGGACAGACAAAATTTTAGACAATGATATGAAGTACATTTAACGAATTTGTAATGACTATAGGTATTGATTGACCTTTTGGTAGCTCTTTAAAATTAACCTTTTCAGTCCATTACGAAAGAAAAGCGAAAAGGTTATAGTGAAAAACTAATTTTAATCCAACATAGAAACTTAAACATTATTTTATAACTATAAAGCGTTAATGAGTTCAGAACTGTAACATAATACATTTGCCGACTAACAATATTAATTAAGATTCAAGCCCTGTTTTTATATTCTAGTTTTATTGTAAAGCCTAGCATTAATTGGAAGATTTTTATCAGCAAATCCGTAAGACGGTTATCTTATCTCTTTAGCTTTAACCTAAATAGGATATTTAATAATATAGGTATTTCTAGACAAATATTTAATCGATCTTACAAAATTCTGACACTTACCTCGTTAATTTTAAGGATGGCAAAGCCACACTAGTTTATTTTCCGCGCGGCATCGCTCGGATCCTATACCCGTGATACCGCGCGTCAAACACTTGGTAACACGAGCGTATACGCGCGACAAATTTAGCTAGTGTGAAAGCGATGTAGAAACAAAGTTATTTGTGTTAGAATTTGAATATTCTTACTCTGTACTGTACTGGCAGGTAGGTAGGTGTAATACAAAGTGCAACACAAACATATTCGGTATATATTTTAATGAACGCATCACCTGCATCGCATAACCCTGTTTTATGTAATTGTAACACGCTGCCATCAAAACTATCTACTTGTTGAGCAAATAATCATAAACCGCGCGTTTTACTGTCGCGTCGCGCGCGTTTTGTTACTGCTCGCGGTCTGCGTCAGGACCGCAGTCACAACTCATCGATCCTCTTGAAATACATATAGAGAGTTGCTATGGTAGCAATTGGTAGCTACCATTAAGCCATGTATTCACTGAGAAACAATTGTTTATAAACACTGTTTCAGAAACATAATCTACGTGTTTCTGAAACAAATAATTTTGTTTCAGAAACATATAATTTTGTTTCTGTAAACACTACGTGTTTATCGAATGTTTCTGTGCTCCCCACCCGTGGCGGAGAGCACAGAAACAAATCAGTTGCGCAACATGTGCATACAAGTGTGGACGCGTGTTTCATTTGTTTATAAAGGCCAAATAAATGTCTTCATAGCAAGTAATTTCTCTTTTCTTTTTACTAGAAATGGACTTATGCAAATAAATGTAGGCACCACACAACAACACTACTTCCTCGGGCGACATATTTTAAACATCTGACGGTGTGGACGGCAGTTTCCGAAACATTGTTGCTGTAAACATCTACGTGATGTTTCAGAAACTGTGTATCTGAAACATTGTTTCCCAGTGAATACATGGCTTTAGTTGCTACCAATTGCTACCCTCGTGGTTTTGAAGATATTCAGCATCTAAAGGCGACAGCCATTCTGATATCAGGATGGCTGTCACTTTTCCCGGTGTGAAGAAACGGCGCAAATACCTAATTGCTACCCTCCAGAATTAAATTTTGGACCACATCGATTACGTGGATAAAAAGATATTAAAAAAATGAGTTCTTGCGCCTTGCCAAAATTTTTGCTAGGCGCAAAAACTATTTTTGCGCCTGTTTCTTTACACTGGGATGCTGAATATCTTCAAAACAACGAGGGTAGCAATTGGTAGCAACTAATGGTACCTGGTAGCAATTAGGTAGCAACTCTCTATATGTATTTCAAGAGGATCGGAGAGTTGTGACAGTGATCCTGACGCAGATTGCTCGCGATATAGGGAGAATGTAATTAAAGTCACTGTTTGGCGTATAAAGTGTTGCAACTCTTCAATTGCGTCTTACTTTGTAGGTTAAGTGTTGCGATTATTTTTGTTGCGACGTAAAAGGTTGATTGTGCAGTCTTTTGTTGTTGTTAGACGCGCTTTTTTAATGTCTTCGAATCAAATGTGCTGTAAGGCATCTTTTGTGGTTGTCCGTCTATGATCGAATGAGAAGAGTTATGACTTTCAGTGTCCGCACAGGTATTTTGTACCTGTATATAATTGAACCTGAGCTACGGCCGGGATCACTATGATTCAATAGTATCCTGTAATAACTTCTTCGAAAAAAAGGTTAGATTGTTTAAAATTAAATAAATAATGTGTTTTATACACCGATATGGGCCTTGATAATTAAAATAAAAGGATGAAAAAATATATATTCCTTGTTAAATCAATAAGTCGCCATTAGCATCCGTGTGAAAAAGCTTATGCGGCTGTTTCGGTAACCTTTCATGTTTTTATAAATATTTAAATTAATAACAGAAGCAAGGTTATTTACGGAAACAACAATTTACCTACAATAACACACTACTTAAACACCATTTCAAAAGCACTGGCTACTACCCCCAATAACTGCCAAAACAGAGCCATAGAGAAATTCATTAACTCTGTCGGTGACACATCGGTGGTATTGCTTGAACATTTGTCAAATACATGTGTCGCAAACCCTCATATATCTGGGACATTGTATTGTAATTAAACGTAGTCCATTGAGCATTATGTTAGGAGTAAACGCTTGACAATGTTACAGTGATTCCGTTAGCCAGATATGTATGGTGTAATAAATCTTTGGCCTGTTGGCTACTGGGTCTGATGGGTTTAAATGTCTGAAGTTTGGTGTTAATTATTTAGGAAATATTTTTCAACTGTTTCCTGATCTTAGAGTATGGAATGATAGGAAGTGTGCACAAAAACAATGTTTAACTGAATATTGATATTCAGTTAAACATTGTTTTTGTTAAAAACCTTGATATAACATTTTATAACAGAATTTAAAAATAAAAATATAACTACAATTAATAACAATAACCCAAATTCCGTCCATTATTTTCAGCAGTACTTTATAAGTTTCTAATGTATTTTTTGTAAAAACTCCTAAAAATCAATATTGTTTTGTGAATAAGGACATCGAACAATAAAATAACTCTTTAAGACAATAACAACAACGTCTACACAAAGCTAAGACAAATCTATCAATCGGATCATTCAAATCAATTCTCTTCATTCCAAGAAGGTTTAGAATACCTATGCCCAAGGTTTCCAAGGCATTCTAGAACAAATAATCCCCAGCTTCAGTCCAAAGGCTTGTTACCTACTACTGAATGCATGCCACGTGATTCCTACTAAATAAATATATTGTATAAAGTGTATATGTATAGTCGGTATTGCCTTGAGAACATTCAATGTCCATTATTGAATACTAATTACTAAGATGTATCTTATGTATGTTGTAGGTTGAATGTTGATGGTGTGATGGTGTAGTGAAATCTTTGGTTGTTATTGGCGAAATGAAAAGCCTGTGGAATTACGGACATGTCGCGTACGCTCGTCTTAATTTTTTTACAATTTCAAAAGGAACTCACTGGTCTTTTTACAGCAAAAAGTAATTATGACAAAAGCGTGTCGCACTTCTATAAGGTTTTATGTCTGTGACACACTTCGGTGGTAAAACAGTGTAAAATTACATTCAAACACATTTTGTACTTGCATACGCAAACTTCATCGTTAATGTACTGCTATGTACACAGTTTTTACACACAACGGATGAAAAATTCCATGCAAATGTACACATATACTATTATTCCATTCATTTGGAACCTTAAACCTCATTATACAGAACAACAAAGCTTTGTTTTACCCAAAAATGTGAAAAACACTTGAAATTACGTCATTAAAACAAAGCGTACACCGCCATTAAAATGGGAGCCACAACAAAATTTCGTAAACACACCAAATTGAAATAATAACAAGTATAGTTGCAAACGACTTGTGTACATTGTCGTGAATTAGGCGCATTAGGCGAGCGGCCCCGTAATACACTGTGACAATGCGTTTATCCGTGATTATGCACCACACCACTGACCTCACACGCCTCAAAACTGGACCGTAACACCTAAAATATACAGTTGACTTTGTATAAATATTGAGCAGGCAGTTAGGGCTCCTTGCCAGTAATGTAGTGGTGAGTATTTGTAGCAAGAGATAACAGCACACGAGTCGGTAGAGGAACCTGTTGATGATAAGCACCGTCGTCGATAAGGCCGTCTGCTGACGGACGGGCCCAGCCAGAATTTCGGCGAATGCATATTTCATGAGTTCATTAAATAGTTCACGCTTTGAATTTACCCGAACATAAATATGTAGAAGGTATACATATGTAAAGCCGGCACTGCAGTACAACGCAAACTCAGTCTAGTTAGAATGCGTCGTGTTTTTAGTTGACAAAATGTCACCGGGAACGGGGTCGGGAGGTTTTTCTTATCGCCTCGGTATGAAACCATTTTATATGGTGATCAGTATATGATAGTATCGTTATTGTAGAAAGCAGAAAATGTATAAGCTTTCCAAGAAACCTCTACCTTCGCGTGTTCGTTCATTGATTCGCTCGTCACATCACATATTCTCGTACCTGAAGTCGATTGTTAGTTCCGAATAACCAATAATTTCCTTTCAAATAGAAAGTATTTCATGTTATTTTTAAGATTCCGTGATCAATTGGCTTTTCATTTAATTTCTTATACTACAAAGAGTAGTATATCCTGTTTAACCTTCATTAACGGGTAGAGTATACGGATATATTTAACAGTTCAGCAATACCTAATAGATAATGTTTATTAAAAAAAAAACTCCAAATACACCAAATCCTGAAATCAACTCCGCCTACATATCTGTCTGTCACGCTTTCACCCCAAACTTAATTAACCGATTAAAAATAATTTTTGTACACGGATAGTCTAGCTAGAATCTGAGAAAAAACAGGTTATTTTTATCCGGCTACCGCGAGCAGTTCTCGAGACGTGGGCAGAACCGCAGAGAAAAACTAGTAAGAACATAACCTAACAAAACTAAAACCACACAACTGACTTGAACAACATCTATTTTAAGTTTTTAATCGTCGCCGCCATCTTGCAATCGATTCCTTACTCGTAATCATTAATTATTGGTATCTACAGGGTGTGTATTTATACGGCGCTTGTAAAGAATCTTGTTTGTAATGTTCACGCGATGCTCCACTTTGTTACTTCTGTTTAAAGTTACGTATGCGCATTCCAAATGAAGCTCCTTTTTTAGGATTTAGTTTTAAATTCAACCTTCTTTGTACACTACTTTGTTGACGATAGGTCAATCAGGATTTTGACCACAAATGTTTGTAGAAAAAAAACGAAAAGGATTTCTCTTGGGGATTAAAAATCGGCCTACATTTTTCTCTCCAAAAATGCTTGATACAGTCACTCGAAACATGCGCACAATTTTCTATTTACCACACTCGTATTTTTAACACCGACAAAGACACCAAACATAAAACAAAAACACAAATACAATAATATAATAATACCTATAATTTCACCCGTTTAACTTCAGCACTACAGCCAATAATTCAACCGGTATTTCCAATAAGAACCGCGATCTAATTTGCAAACGCACAATACTCAACAAGCAGTAACTATTTAACGATAAATCAGTGCGGTACCTTTTTCAGAACGAATGTTAACCCGATAAACATTCATCTCCGATACATAGTTGACTAAACGGCGTTTTCTAAAAAAAGAAATACGGTCTCTCTCACTTGAACGTGCGATTGGTCGGACCCTACTGCGAGTTTTTTGTGACTTACTTGCGAGTTTCAAGTGACTTCAATCGAAATGGATTTAATCAAAATTTCAAAATTATCATATTACTGATGCCTTTAAAATGATTTTTTTTTTATTTTAGAGAGTTTTCACTCTCAAAAATCAAGAATTCACATCCTAAATTCCCATCCTGATCCTGATCATCAAATTATTGACTTTGATTTTGCGTCATTTTACCGGTGTTGATAGGAGGTATTCACATAAACAAACGTAAGATGATAAGTCTTATGATATATTTCAAAATCGAAAAGAAAAAAAATGTTGAACTGACGACATTTTGAATGAAAAATCTAATCCAACGTATATAAACCGCTAGTGTGCAAAGAGAAAGAAACAATGTGCTGCGCCGTAGCGGTTTGCTACGAACTTGTAAGGAGCTACTAATACGGGTTTGTTCCAACTTGGATTATACCAACTTGCTATATATAGTGCAAACTTACTATACGGTATAACGGGAAGTGCTTTAATTATTGGATTTTGGAATCAAGTATTAAATTCTTAGTTGTAAACTGTACTACGAAAAGCGTAGCAAAACTGGGAAACGCGTAAAGCTACACGTATGTTACTTTTTTATGTAAATAATGTTAAGGGAACTCTTTACCAAATGACATGTTTTTCTTCTGTTAATTCAAATATGAGTTTAAAAATTCTCAAATAAAATCAATAACTTAAGCTATTTATATATTTTATAATCATTTTGTTGCCGATTGACTACTCTTAACAGCTTCATTTCAGTATGTACGATACCAGTTTTTACTTTTGATTTCACCAATCTAAACGTTAAAAAATACAGTTTCCTAAAAACACCGAAAACAAATAGTAACACAGTCGTCACTGAGCCTCGTATGCAATAGGTAAGCAATGAATAAACGGCCGGCCCGAGTGCTACCGATAAAAATGATATATGTACCAACGTGGACACGACCCGCACTACTTTGTTACTTAAAACCCACACGAAAACACAGAACGCTTTTAAAAACAATATTTATTTCAACCAAAAGACAGTAAGCCGAATATTTTAACCTTAATATATTATAATACAGCTTAACTCGGCCACTGATGATTCGTTAAGTTGCCTTCCCGAAATGTATTTATATTTAACGAACACTGATCAAGTTTTTGCTATGAATAAATAATTAATAAGCTTTGAAATTAAATTGAGAAATTAACATAATAAAGTGTATTTTCGACGCTTTCGACATGGGAAAATTAATGATCATTTAATTTTTTTAAAGGATTCATGGCTCGCAGTCAGTTGCATATGTAAATATTTGATCAGCCTTCATTTATAATCCCACGAATGGTATTTAACTTTATATGTGAGAAAAGGTGTAACGTAATAATTGACCAAATGTAAACACTGGGTGGTATTTGTATATTCACAGAAAAGAACATTAAAGCATTCAATTTCTTTCCACGCCAACTTACTTTATACATTCTGCAAAGCTTTGATCGATCGCCGCGTTTCTCTAAAAGTCACAACACATAAACATACATGTATTATTTATATAAAACTCTTATCTATACAAATTTCACGCTCTTTCCCCAACCAAAATCCCTAACAACATATTTATACCATGTGAATTATATTCCGAGAAATTTACATAACGTCAAAAAGATTCCACGTTATTACGAATCTGAAGCCGTCGCCGTTCTAACTTTCAAAGAAAATTAATTTGAATAATACATAGTATGTAGAAGAATAGGTATAACGTAGGATATTGTATTGCATAACGCAAAAAGCTGCAGAATAAAATCTGATCATGAATAACCTTAGCGATGCCAAAAACTAAAACAATAACAATTGAAACTTGCAATTTTCTTCAGTGCGCATGCGGTGCGTCAAAAAAACTATTCGGAAAGCAAGTTTGAAAGAAATAAAATGGAAACTTAAGGAGTGTGTTACGATACTTCTTCATACAAATACTATTCCTTAACTTCTTTAACAGAATACGCGCTCGCTTAACCAATATAAACTTCTGTAGACAAAGTAAACGTGTGAAGATATGTTTTAGAATGAACAAATTGAAGTTTCTATTAGATATAATGTATTAACAACATATACATTCCTTGGTATTCCTTACCAATGTTTAGTCTGCTTCGCCTTTTTACGATATGCTAATTGAGATACAAATGGTTACGATAAAGTTCATTTAGAAAAAGTACAGAAATATTATCTTAATAAATAACACTTCATATAAAAGAGGAACATATGTAATATCGTTGTGACTATCGAACGTTATAATTACGCATGTGTGCGCTGATAGCGAGAAAATATGAATGACTCAGCATTTTATCACCACTTTCCGATAGAGAAAATACATAGAATGCCAGAACAAAGTTGTAGTCCATAATATTAGGTTCATATAACGTTATATTATGTGCATGGTGTTATCACTATATATGTTTTTATACTTTTGTCTGTGAACGTAAATAGCAAATCGTAAATCAAAAAATATATCAAAGCATAAAGTTACTGTAATTTTAAGACACGCCTCATCTATTTCAATGCGTATAAAAAGTCAGACATAAAATAAATACAGCTTACCGACTTTTCAACCCTCAAAAGCTGAGCTCAAAAAAAGAAAAAAAAACACATCAAAATAAGCAAAAATTTCTACCATTACCCAAAAGTGTGATCGTTTATTTTTTGGCTAATGACCCCTTGGGCCGGAGGGACTTCCTGCCGATACCCCGTGCCCTCCGAAAGGTTGGCTTTTCATGCATTATGGAGAATAGTTATAATGCTGTGAAATGAAATACTATGCTCTAATGCGGACTTGATAACCGGCTGCTGGAGAAACCATTATGTTCGGGATTCGTTGTTAGGTAAAGGGTTAAGAGATTGTGACGGTACGAGTATTTTGTGTGCACATATTCCATTTTACAATATATAAATTCTTTGCACAAGAATCTTAAGTTTATTTTTTTAAGCTTCAGTAAACAATACAATTTAAATGGTCTCGCCACAAATGTACCTACGTCACTTTTTTATTCAAGAATGAGCAAGAAATTTCATAATGTATTTTCAGTTGCCAATAACATTCTTTAACAGCCATTAATTTTATAAAGTACCTTGGTATTCAATAAAAACGGTTCCAAAAGTCCATTTCAATAATCGACATAAGTTTTTTTTTTATCTGTATTGATTTGAATAAATGCAAAAAAAAAACATAAAGTACTTTTCTTTTCATAGCGTGAGTACTTAGTACGAATCATAAATTTGTATCTGCTAACATTCAAAAGGAATATGTTATTGGTTTCCGTGACTAGTATAAATACAGTGGCTCCGCCTTGCATCAATGTTACGTGGTCGCGTGATCGATACCTAACAATATTACATCATATTATTCAAATTACTATCGGAGAAGCCAGGGGATACATGGAAAAACGTTGCTTCGAACATAATACTTGTATTTTGTAACATCTGTGTAGACTAGCAGCTGCTTCTAACATGTTAATGAAAATTCTTGATAGGTACAGCGTTATATTAAGTAGAAATTATACTAAACAATTTTGTTTTTATATCGTTCTTTTTACACAAAAACTTGGTGTGAATATCAATACTAGCATCACAATGTATGAAATGTAACTTTCAAAACATATCCATTCGTAGAAAATATTGAAGTATAACACAAACGTGCGTATTCAAAAATCGAAAAATCCAAAGATCAAAAAGAAAGTACAGTCGAATACAAAAGACGTCGTAAGTTAAGCTTATCGCCTTTCGTGGCCCGTTAGCCACGAGCCGGCAATTGATTCAACTGTTCCGAGATCACGGTAAACCCACAGTTTTGAATATTTTCATATTATATGTAGATGCAGAAGGAATTGTGCGTTTGTTTTTCTGTAAGAATAAACCACTGAATCTAGGAGCTAAAATATAGGAGCAGGATGTATTAAATCACTCACACTACAACTAAAGAAAAAAAATAAGACCTATGTACTTAAAACCACTACATTTGAAGGACTTTCGTTTGTATATCAAATCAAATTGATATTTGGTTTACGAGAATATACATTGCATAAAAGGCCAATGCTGTATGCCAAATATTTAAAATACAATTACATAGGTAGTAAATATACTCTTTACTATGTAAACCAATTAAAAACAACAACAAAAAACTAACCTAAAGATTTTTAAGTCGATGACACGATGAGCGGTCTTATTTAGAAGGATATAATCTCAATTTAAGTACTATGCTCAACGTAATTACTATTAAAACAAAATTGTGTTAAACACATACGGGACCACGAAGCAAAGCTAGTGTTATCATATTAAACACTGCCAATTACAGATGCAATAGTTTTTATTTGCTGCAGCCTGTCTTGCACTTATATAAATTGTGGCAATTTTCTCTTGATTCTTTGCAAAAGTACTCGTGATGAAGAAAAGAGATTGCTTAGTGCTTGTTTTCTTGTTTTGAATATGATTTAGTTTACACCCTGGGGTAGACGGGAAAAACAATGTATTAGTTGCTTTACTTGCTGTTCAGATATTTTTTACTATAAGAATTTTAAAATGGATATAAAAGAGTGTGTACTTTAAACGAATAAGGATTAAATATAATGTAAGCTAAAGTTTGTAGGCAAAGAAAATCACCTTCTTTAAGGTGAAAATAATTAAAGAAAATTACTTTATTACACACATTTTCCGTGACTAACTTTGAACATTACAACAATTATAACGTAAAAACTATTGAATATTTTAAGGACGTCTGATTACGAGTGTTACTTAATCAGATTAAAGTATTTTAAAAGGTCACCTTTGTGACCGAAGTTTGACTTCAAATCCTTAGAGGTTGTATTTTTTGTTAAACTAAAAATAACAATGTCAAAGTTGGTGAACAATACTTTTTATAGAATAACTTAATGCTGAGCTGTGATTGGTTTTAAGTTGAACAACTGTTAGCTTCGATCCAATCTAAAACTTAATAATATTGTAAATCTAAGTGTCTTTTTTGTGTGTTGATTTAAAAAGAAAGCGTGTTGGCTTTTACCTACAGATACAACGTAAAAAATATTTTTTTTTAATAAGCCGTTATGAAAATATTATATCGTGTCTGTTTTATTGATGGAAAAATCTATCACATTGTCATGAAAATATAACCTTACATATTCTTGAATTTCATATCTAAAATCGAGAGTTACTTTTTGATTTCCTCGAACACACCAAAATATAAAAAATAACAGTGTGAATTTTATATGGAATGCATGAAATTTTACAGTGGAAACATCGCAATAAACGTACGTTCAAGTTTACATAGAAGAACGTCATTATTACGGTTCCAAGAGCTCATTATATTCTCATTATTGTTACCCCAATTAATGGGACTTTTATTTCTGTAACAGATATCAAATAATTAAAAGGCTCTTCAATTATTCACTTGAATTTTTGTGACTTTTCAGCGAAATGTTATTAATATCGAACCTGATATCTAGGTATGTAGTTTGAAATATTATTCTTCTTGTGTGTTGCACTGAAAAAAATAGAATGAAAGTATGAGATAGTGAATGTGTTGTAAATACGAGTAGTAAATACATTTTAGACAAAACCGTAAACTGATATTTAATAACCACTCACAAAACATGCAAACGCAACACATTATCTAAATACATAAAAAACTGTAACTCACAAGCAAAATAATGAGAACAATTTCTGGTACAAAACTCAAGTATACTTAAGATGTTATAAGAATAAAAATAACAAGGATTTTGGGCCGAATAAAAACATCAAGAGAAAGGGGTGAAGTACCAGGAACGCATCGATTTGACGCGCCTACGTTTACCTGAGCCTCGTCATAAGCACTTCGGAAATGGTCGAGCCCACGGAAAATATGACACAAGGATAGGGAAGCGAGCCCTTTAAGCCTTTTATGAAACCGTTAATGACCTCCTTGATGGTTCACAATGAGCCCTTTTCGTACTATTACGCGATTTTTGTATGCGTTTCTAAGTGTTGTTGCCGCATTGGGGCTCATGCTCGTAAGTTAGCTCGAATTGGGTGAATATACGTAGACTGGAGTACTGTAATGTTACGCACCAATCTTTTAAATGCGAAGTTAACGTGCATGTGAATTTTACTGGTTACATAAAAACGGTATTTTACATGTTTGTAGGTTATTTGTTTCATTGCATGTCGAGATGTTGAGTTGATTTGTTGGGTTCAGATATTCGGAACGGTTTTTCTGATTATAATTCTTATGCTTTGTGACTTGGCATAAAAGGCAGAGTTTATTGATCCTTGTTATTGACATGAAATGATTAATATTTATTTTTCTACTTTTCCGTTAGGAAGTGCACGTTAATTAGATTTAAAAAAAAAGCTAAAATTAAAGAAGATTTCTAAAAATGACTTATAAAAGAAATTCATCTACGACTTTTTCTGTATTTTTTATTAATTAGAACTTACAAGAACAAAAAATACCTCAAACTAAATCAACTACCATCTAAAACCAAGATACCTCCCACCTTTATTTGTGAGCATAAAATAAAAAATAATAAACCCCAGTCTGGCAACACTACACTTGACATTCGCAAGTTTTAATTGCCACACTTGGCGGTACCGGGGCGGTTTGAGTGGTCGCCGTCACGGCTAAGCTTCAGCAAAAACTACACCCTGTACACGTTTTAGTTGTGAACACGCTGTATAAACCGCAAATCTGTTGGTTTAGATGTACTAGATGAGGTTATCACTTAATATGGTTTTGGTGTGTGTGTGAGGGAGTTTTGTCTTGTCTTTGATATTGTTATGTTTTTTGTAAGATAAATTAGATCTGTATTGTTACAATTGATTGTCTTTAGGCAGCTAAGCTTTAAGGCTTGACTGTTGGACAGATTTATAACAAAAATCTTTATAGAATAGCCTATATACGTCACTATATTTTATTAGTCTAAGCTTTACAAAATTGGGCATTTATAACTAAAGTTGAAAATGAAACGTCAACAGAGATTTTCTTCATATTGGAAATTATGAAAGTAACATGACCTCACTAACGTTATTTATACAAAATTGTGCGTCTAACTATAAGGTCAAAGAAGGGTTTACCTTACTAATACCCAGGGCCACGATAATATTATGAGCAGTGTGTTTTACACCCACACATTCAACCGTGAGGGGTGCGTTTCGTACCACGCATACACACATACATACTAAACTATATGCGTCATTTTACCTTTCACGAATAAATCTAAACTCTATTTGGTATTAATACAGTCGAAATTAGGGTCGAAATGGTTCAATGCATAGGGAAATATTGTAAAAACAAGGTTCAATTAGCGCAGTTTTGTTATGCCGTCTTCTATTTTAGTGTGTGTATTCGTGCATCCGATGGAACGCTGAATTATTGAAAAAAGAAAGAAACATATTAAAATAGAAACCTAATTTCTAAAAAATAAAAATCTAATACACGTTGTAAAAATCTGTACTCAAACACCTCTTGGGCACAATGTAGTAACAAACTCTCCTTTACCTTTCTTCAGTAGTGCATAGAAATCCTATTTCATACTTCTTCAAACTATTTCAGGAAAACAAAAACCGATCTTTAAAAAATAACTGTTTTATACAGTTATTTTTTAACAATAGTGTCCCGATTGCCTTATCTGTTACAAAATACTTGTATACGGTAGGACCACAGGGATTAACAGCAACGATAGCATAACTGATACTGGTTTAACGGCGGTAAGCAAATTAATAACACCTGGTATCGAGGTTTTAGAGGTGCTCCGACGCTTATCTGAGCTTCCAAGATGTATAGCAGCATCACCTGATTGCAATGTTTAGCTATGGAGTATGTGACAGTTTTGGTAGAACATTATCCTACTATAATATTATAAACGCGAAAGTTTGTATGTATGGATGTATGGATGTTTGTTACTCTTTCACGCAAAAACTACTGAATGGATTTTAATGAAACTTTACAATAATATAGCTTATACATCAGAATAACACATAGGCTACAATTTGTAAACATATTGTTCGAAATACTAAACCTGCGCAGACGAAGTCGCGGGCACCAGCTAGTTTTAGGTAATAATTCCTTAAACATCGATGAGAAATGCAATGTGAATGGTTCTTATGTGTGTGTCTCTTTCAACGCAGTAAAGTTATCGCTTGCACCTGACAGACTTGAATAACAGCACCGTTCGTTATCACTGACTGAACAAACTACACGAAGAAAATAAAAGTAAGTTCAAAACGTCGATATAACATACAACTACTAGGTCCGAGGCACGCATTTTAAAAAATGGCACAGCTTATGTTCCCGAGCGAGAGAGCGGAAGCGGGCGCCAGAGCCACCGAGGATGCGGGAGGGGTGAGGGGGGCAGGGATGGTAGTTTATGGACTGAACTGATACCGGGGACCCAGGGAAGTGCCCCAAGCTTACGCTTAGGATTTGTGTGCGCGACGAATTTACATGGAATTTTGTTTTGATAAAATGCGTGCCAAAATTATTGCCAGCCACGCCACGTACTAGCTTTTATTTCAAATACCACCGAACGCTGCAAAAACTTTAAACGAATTCTGATAATCCTCGCCTAGACTCTACAAAGTTATCAATGTTATCTCAACTTTCTGCCACGATAGAAAAAGTACGCAATTTGCGACGCACGCTCAATCAAAAATGAATCAAAGCGAAATGATCTGTAATGTAACTAACATGTCATTAGGCACAGCACTAATTAATGACAACTGACTAAAGTCTTGCCTCGTCACTGATTAATCTGACCAGTTTTAGCCACTTGCCCGTTAAATTGACTATTGATCATACTTAGTGCGCGATAATCTTCAGGGTAGGGCGAGAAATGGTGCGGGATCGTCCGGGGCGGGCGAGGGGGGGCGGGGGTCCTGCGGCAGACATGACTTATTACAACCAACCACCAGGATACAACCCTATTTCGGCCCTAATGACGACGCTTCGTATAGGAGCCTTAATTTCGACTCCCCACGATTTTTATTAACGCATTCAAGTAGCGCGCAATTTAGGACGACTCCATTTTATTGTTGCCGATGTCGGACGCGATTAACTGGCCTTTCTTACGATACTCTTAATTAATTTCTTTAGGACACGTCATGAGTATCACTTGGCATACTTCAACACAGTAATTACAAAAAAGAATTCGTCAAAATTCACAGAAAGTAAGGTTGAGAGTCTTAGATACAAATCTATTGTGATTGTGACCTCCCTTTAGCTCTCACAAACTTCAAGAGCAGAAAGGAAGCCTTTACCCTTTTGCTCAACAAAAGATAGAAAAGTTACTTACATCACGAAACACATTTATTCTGTCCAGTAAATGTACACTGTGTATATGTAGTCTAAAAACAATTTTGCCACTCACCAAGTTTTTATAGGTCACAGAAATGTTATTCGAATTACGGGCCATTTCGCTTGTATTCCTTTATACACTCGAACCCTTCATAAAGGGCAGACAATGAGGGAGAGCCATACTTCCATTCTTCGTAATTTGAGCTCCATAACCGGCACTAAACCGTTTATGATGCGGCTCTCGGAAAGGTTAAAAACGGCCGGAACGGACAGCACGTAAATCAGTTACAACAAGCTCAATAAAATGCTAAAATGAAAATGTTTTTGCGGCAACACTACAATATATGGTACGCGGTTTATTAGGATGTTTGACCGTTATGAAGCCGTCGGCCATTTAACTTTCATGCGTGTTATATTGATGGAAATATTAGTTTTAATATGGCTGTCCTTTGCGGGCTTGAGATTAATCGCGTGTCACTACGAATAGATACTGTGTCGGCGGTTCTCAGTTTATTTTATAGAAATTATGAAACTTTATGATATTACATTGTATAGGTACTTTGAGCTATTCGCAAAGGTTTAACAACCTTTTAAAATTAAAACGGGCTACTAAAGCTTTTGACTTGTTCCTATTTTAAATGAGCACAACGAATTTACCTCTAACAAAAAGAAGTGACATCTCAAAAATTAGCTGCAACTCGCACACAATAGGAGATGGCAAAAATTGTACACCATTACGTTTTCAACTAAAACACAGAATAACTGAAGTACCACATGACGCAATTGTCGACATTATAACGTAACATATGAAAAATACTTTTTTTCTACAGCTTCCCACTGAACCGTAGTACTTTGCCGTGCCGTATGATGACAAACGCGGCCACAGTTGAGAACTTTGCATGCACAATTTAATTAGGAAGCTCTGTAACTCCACAAAGTCCGCCAATCCGTACGACAATATAATATGTTAAAAGTAGCTTAATTGCTGTAGATTTGTTGATATTTTATTACGCTCCGGTTTTAATTTATAAATGTCCTCCATTTTATTTTTGGAGACTTCATTTTTGGTGGTTTCATTTGTTTTTTTTCGGCCTACAAAATATACATGCTGAAGTGCTATAAAGCTAGCGTTTTTCCAGCCTAGAAGTAGTAAAGTAACCATCCATTTTTATGACAAAGTCTTTCAGTTCTTAGAAGGACACGTCTGAGATACCTAGAGCTTCTGCTAACAAACACTAAAGCGAAACTTTGCCCAAATTAGAAAAACCGGTAAACCTTAATTTGAAAGCAGGTGCTTTATTAATCAGCAGTAGATAATCCCGGCGAATGATACATGGAATATACGAGGATACCGCGGCCTGTTCACATAATTACCGCAAGTGCCTCGATGATGACCAGTTAATCCGGTAACTAGAATAAATTTGCATTGTTAAACGCGTTTGCACGCATTCACCGTGCACAAGTGCGTTCAACTAATATAAATTTGCTAACGGCACGCGCTGCGTATACGAGTGTTGGTAAAATAAAGCCAGGAATGTACGCAAATATTGCGAGCCTTGTTTTTCATCATAAAGATGTCGGTTCTTATTGTTGGATGATGGCAATTTGTTCTAAATTAGACGCATGTTGGAGACTGATGGCGTATCAAGTATATTGTTATGAAGGTCTTGTATAAATCTTTTCAGTTTATCGCTTTAGTGGTAATATACCCGTTGTCGTTGAAATTTATTGACACTTGACAGCAATGAATCTGATGTAGCTACAAAATCTTTGTTTAATGAAAATACTTTCTTTAAACAAAGCACTATTAGGTATATTGTAGTTTTATAACATGCATCTATGTTATATCTCGACCTAGAAATATAATAATCATTTAAAGCAATAATTCAACAATATAGTTACTAACATTTAATCACCTAACCGTATCACACACAGTTGTCAAACTTTTCTATTTCAAGTACATGTATTAGAAGCAAACTAAGTGTACAACTGCAAACTGCCAGATTCCAGTTACCTTAACTAAAGTTTGCTGGAAATTGTAAGCTACCAATAACTGCGCTTGCGTAGTTTCCCAGCACTATATACAGTAACAACCGCTTGCAAACAACTCTAAGGATATGGAAAAGTGGTCCAATTTGTGATACTTAACTATAGCTGGCATTATATGATTATTGTTTCCCACGTCGTCGCAGGGAAAACCACTTCACGCAACGGAGTAAAAACTGGGCTATATTCTTTCTCATGCTCTAGAATAAGTGTTTACTAAATGTCATTTAAATTGGTTCAATAATTATGGTGTGAAAGCGCGACTGACAGAGTTACTTTCCCATTTATAATATTAGTAAGGATGATACCATGTCAATCTGCTCTGAGCGAAATGGGATAAATATCAAATTCTTAATATCTCTAATGCCTACCTCATATTGAACTGGTGACACTTTACTAAACTTTAAACCCTTCGATTTCCTGACTTTTATGCCTATTTATAGTTTGAATGCTTTTTTAAGTGGTAAGAACCCCCCGTCCCAATTATACAAAATCTAGACAAAATTATGTTAGTTAGCAGTGATATCCCATTAGACATGACGACAGGTCAAACAAATTTTCTTTAAAAAACATTTCTTTTTAATGTATGCTGCGTACTTGTTCACCCTTTTTGCTGGTACATTGTGAATTAGCATTAATTCCAAGTGTTCATTCCGTGGTATACATATTGTATGTTACACGGCGCGTCTGCCACAGTACGCACGTACTTCTAGATTCAAAATACTCCCCTGCCTGTTGTCAAAGACTAAGTAATGTTTGTTGGAAATGATATTCATTTGTTTTTTTCAACATTTATAGTGCTTTTTTTTAATTTTCTTGTATATTGTGTAGTCAATATTTTTGATATTAGATACCTTAGTAAATAACAGATTACTATAGTTTTATAGGTATGAGCCTAATCGGTATTTCTTTGTGTGTTTTTGTTCCTTCAAGGCTATGAAACTACAGAACAGGTTTGCCAAAATCTTTTTCCGAAATACTTTATAGGGGTACACAGGACACGGGTAAAACCGCGGAAGACAGCCAGTTGTGTACCATAAAAAGCAGTAATAACTTGTTGTTTTCCTACATATACTAGAAAATCTATAGATGTATAGGATAAGTAGTATTTACCTGTCATGCAGACATAAACAAGATCGTGCCAGTATGGGGTGTCAAGCACTGAATATGATCGACGTGCAATTAACTGTCATCGCTTTTCTTGTAAGGCAAGGAAAATACGGAGTATATGAATAGCTGTTATCTAGAAAGTTCTATCAATGTCTTTGTTATAAACTAGTACAGGTAACTACATATTAGATAATGATAGGTGAGTCTTATTTTTTTTTCTAGTTTAAAGATCTTGTTCGTGAAAAATATTATCAGTGTTTTTTTGCACTTTTAAAAAGATTTGAGCATATTTTTTTTTAACAAAGGAACTTTAATTCGGATGACACGAAACCCCTAACAAAATCAAAATAAATATAAAAAATATATTATAGTTCATGAAGCCATCTTTTCGTAGGTTCCAAAATTAATCAACTATGATTTATTAAGCTTTTAACATATTCATTTAATTTAGTCGTATTTTTAACATAACCAGACAACTAATTACGCTTTTCCATCTACATTTGAATGTGTGCGTGACACAAGTGGCGAGGTCTTTGTCATCGTTCGTCTGAACTCGTGTGTGTTTTGTTTTTCATAAAATGTTAAAACGCACACATTGACAATGTAGTTGCATTGCTCGTTAGTTGGCTTGTCTACTTAGCTATACTTATGTATATAGAATATTCAGATTTCCACTATATGTTGCAATTTTTTTTTATTCAATATCTTTATTTCAAACGAGAAATATTAGAATTGCTCAAAATACGTTTCCTCTAATTCAAACTTGAAAGTACAACGACAACATTCCCGTATTACAAGTTACCTTTAACATTTCTTACTTTTCCTTACCTTAGGTGAAAAACAAATTAAAATTCAATCCAAAGTATTTCCTAGATCAGCATGCAGAGCGCAACACAAATAAATCCGAACATTATCTCCGCAATCATTATATCGTATACTAACAGAACAAATTGTAGATCTCTCCGTAGGTGGAACTAAACTCGCTTCTAACAAATCTCTATTACCGAAGGCGTAAAGAAAGGCGTGCGTCGGGTGGCAATGTTTTAATTGCTCCTGTTTATCGTCGCTATTAGTCTTAGGGCGGGCTTAAATAGCACCCATACGTCACAGCAACCATGTAATTATTTTCCACGTGGAACGCTCGAAAAACGTTAAAACAGCATCTTTGGAACGAGACTCGTTACTCTATGGGCTCTGTTTAATTTGTCTATTCGCCTTCATTAGGGCATACTTACAAAGGGCGTGCTCAAATATGGGCGAGGGTGATTTCCAACGCTGCGGATGAGCTGATTTGGCGTGTGTACTATTCAATTTTGGACGGAATCAAAGTGCGGATGCAGCGAATTTTAATTTAGGAATTTCAGTTGAAGTATGCATTGGGTAATTTCTGTAGGTATTGAGGATATTTGGAAGTAAACAACACATGCCAATTGTATTTTATGTCAACGCAATATTTATCAATATGAAATAAAACTGCGTATTTCATTAACTCATCTCATTTTCTCCGCTCGAGGGAATAATATTAATACATATGACTTCCTGCAACATTTTCGCCACACACACACATGTACATAGCATATCCTCGTATGAATTTCTCGGCAACGATCATTGTAATTTCGTTGATGCATCTACCAGTTGGAGTCTCGCTCGCTACCTAGTTCCCGCTCATATGTCCTATATTCCCCAAACTAAGCTAAAATTGGAAATAAGATCGAACTTTCTAGATTCTAGATGTAAGTCTAGGAATGAAATCTTACTTATATGTATACTTTGATGTAGGATTTCGTAAAAGATAAGTTTGTAACATAAAATTCATAGGATATAGGTACCTAGACAGGTAAAAGTTGTGACAGGACCAAAACTTTTTTGGCAAATGTCTTCTAATCTAAATAAAAACAACATAAGACATTACTTTGACCAGCGAAGTCAATATTTCGTCCACATACACGTAAAGCCAGCACGTGAAATCCTCGGTTTGATAACACGCAACAGCGTACCCTCATACGGGGAACTCTTTACTCCTTAACACTCGATACTCGTTGGCTTTATTGCAAAACTTTTGCGAGCATTCCTCTTTTATTACTCCAATTTTGTACGACTAAGCCTATCCAGCTAGGGGGATGGTTCGCGATCTTTATTATTTAGATTTCGATCGTTTACCAGCGCTCCGTACTATGGGTATCCCCTATGGCGCACTTCACAATGGCGATGAGACCGTCTCAAGTCAACAATCTGACTCAACACACTCGGAATATACAGCCGATTTGAATATACCTCCATTGTTATCATACTTTATGCATACAAAATGTTTTCCGCACTTAATCCAGTCCATTACTAACATGAAAAGATGCCGTCATAAATGTTTTATAACCCACTCTAATATTAGGACGCAAATTACATTTATAATGTTTAAAATGAGCCCGTGTATGTACACACTGAAGCTCCCCCACAAGTCCAATTAGAAACGTCGGAAGTGAATTTAATCTACTTGTTGACGATAACATGAAGAAGAATTCGCGGAACTTAAGTTTACCGATCGATTGTAACAGATTACATGTGATGAAATTTTCTTCAATTACACCAGCCGTACTCGAAATAATTAATAGGTATTGATTACGTAGCTACATATTGAACGAGCGGGTTAAATACAGCGGGATTTAATTTAAATTCTACCAAAACAGTGACGTGGTGATACATTCGAAACAGGTCGGAACTCGTACAGATAGTTAGTCTGTGTCAGCGAAGGTCCGAGTGTGCCGTTACCGAGGTAATAGAGAGGCGAACGACGCAGTTCCTACCACACTGGGTCGAAGATTGCAGTGTCGGCCGCCGACGCCCGAATCGGCCGTATTAGATTAAGGATGTTGGCTGCCACCAACTATTTAGCGATCTACTTGAATACGACGCTATGTTTCGATGATTTAATACTGTGGAGAAGGCTTTTTTGTCCGATAATACATTTTGTTCGTGCCAAAATAAATAAAGATAGAAGATTTCGTTTAGTAAGTAAAAGCTAAAGCATTTTCAAAGCCCAATGAATTCAATTTAGTGAGAACTTAACAGAGCTTTTCGTCTTCAGTATCTACGTTTATTTATGTTAATTGATACGTATAGGCTTAAGGTATCTCCAAATAAATGTGGCCCAAGTTTTAGCCGCGAAAAAGAAACTGGCTCGGCTTTATATCACTGTCGCACGTAAGTAGGTAAAACAGATAATCTATTTCCACCGTAGGCTATAATGTCTCGACATAAATTCACCGCCCGACTCCACCTATAATCACCCGAGCGAGTTGACAAATATCTCGGTTACACGTTCTATACGAGACAAGAAAGATAATCCAATTCAGGCATGCACTTAAAAAATATCCAGCTAAATCATTTGAGCCAAATCTAAAAGCCCCTAAACGAGTATGGCAAAGCCGTGTCCACAAAATGTCCGCATTGTCCGACCAGGTATGTGACATTTCCTTCAGACACTGACATGGGTTCCTCTGGTAGTGCCCCTCCCCCCCCCCCTTTGATTATGATAAACGACTTATGAAATTAAAACGGTCTCGTACAACAAGTTGCCATTCAAATGAATACGGCCTTTGTTGAAATTCATTCCGTTGACAAATCGCCGCTCTGCACTCAGTATACATTGTCTGTTAAATTAAATGGGTCGGCGGCCATTGAAATCGTTTCTACGAAGGCTATTCCAAGACAAAACTATAATACGTCAATCGTGTTCGCGTGGCCGTTCGGTTCTAACATTTCTAACCTGAAATAAGCTGGTGAATATACAATGCCTGCGATATATCGATCTGGGTTACGAGTGGAGGCAATCTTACAAATGTCTGTCCTATTATAGCTCTTTCTTTAACAGCCTTATACTGGACAAAGGCTTAGTGAGTGGAGCTCTAGCGGTTTTCCGTAGCTGACCGTTGTAGCTTGATGGATTTTTATAAAAACTATTTTCAGTATTTAGGATTTTCTCTTTGTAGTAAGAGGTACATAAAATCGCAGAGCTAAGCTTTAAAATCTCTAATTAAAATTTTAAATGCCATAAACACATCACTCGTACTTATATTTATTTCAACTATTGATTTGAACTTACTCAAACATTTTCAGACGAAATCAAATGAGGCGTTAGCGCGTCATTAAATGCGTTCAGCGAACATTTAATTAAAAAGCTTTCAAACTATTTATGAATTCCTACCGCGCTAATTGAGTCGCAGTAAGACAGAATACGAATAGGTACCGATATTAAAAAACTCGAAATTAATTAGAGCGCTCTTTGTTTGAGGGCTGTGCTGAAACGAGTGCAAAGGTAGATAGTGCGAGCGATCTCTGACACGGTTCCAATAAGTTTGACACGGCCGCGACGCTATCGCTTCGTGTGCTCGCCCGCGCTCGCTCCCGCTGCTCCCCCCGCCCTCACAAATTTTCGGCCGAAGCGGACTGTAGTTTGTTTTCTTTGTGTCATTTCCTTATCGCTCTGCCAAAATACGTTTCATGACTGTTACGTCAGCCGAAACATACTTCAGGTGAAAAATATAGCGCGGATTCGTAGTCTTGATGCTTTTATGCACCAAATTATGGTTAATTAAAATAATTTTACATGAACTGTGGCTTCCATTTTAGAACTGCTTTAAATACTTTTCGGGGTAAAACTTTGCTGTCATGTACCTAATTCATAGGTTACCTTTGAAATTTTCACACAAACGAAGCCACGAGCTTTCCGCGTTGCTAGCTACGACAAATATTTTTACCACAACTTCGTGTCCATATAAAACCGGGAACAATTGTGGAAAGTTGGAATAAAAATAATGTTCACATACGGTAACGCGTTGTTTTTGTTAAATATTCCGTGAAAACATAGCACTACGCATATAAAGCTATTATTTATAAAAATCTCTTTGAACAGCGCACTTGGTGCTTGTCGCAGGTAACCGCAATATTACCAGAAATATTTTATGTTGTTACGGCCCCATCGCACTCACCCTCATATTTTACATTATTCCATTTTACAACAGTTTGCAGTTTATTTTTAGCGTTAAATAAGTTATTTCGGTTTTCGCATTTTTGTTGCAAAGCTGCCGTAAATTATTGTATTATACTTACTAAGACTTTTACCGTTCATATTTCTGAAACGTAGCTTTTATCGCAAGACTCATTTGTCTGTCTGTCAGACGTATAAATATCGTGAGATCACAGGAGACGAGACTATTCACGTGACGGGCTAGGTATATGAAAATTTTCCATGTATGTTTCTGTTCATCGTCAACATTTGTACTATATGGATTGCGTGATTTACCGGTATGACGATTTCTTCGCCATGGTTTATTTCAGAACTTATATTCGATATTTCTTTACAAAACTATTATTACTTTGAAAATACTATTTTTTGCTTTTCTATCGTTTTGATTAATGTAACTTGAAAATTTAACGAATGTGAAAATAAACTTCATAAAACCTGCGTCTTAGAAACTGGAGTGTTTCACTAACCTAGCAAAGGAAAAGAGCTAGAACTATCCGAAACATAAATGGCAGCGTAACCGTACAGTTACAGCTAAGATATTATCCACTAGTGTAACAATATCTTAGTGCAAGTGTCAAGACGTGGCGGCTACACGTCAGCACGTGCATATGGCCCGTGCGACAGAGCGCCATGCAGCGAAACAACATCTATTTGATTCTTATCTCATCCCCCGCCCCCCGCACACACTCCCACCACTATCCGCACTCCCCACCCCCTCCCCACAAACATCCAAAATATAAACAGGTAAAATGTTTTCTTTGTAAAGAAAAAGTCCATTTCAAAGACAAGATCGTCTATCTTTTTTCAGGAAATTTTGTGGCGTACTTTTACTTTACAACAAAAAATTCGATGGAATCTCCAACTAAGTAGAAATGTTCATACTCGCCCTACTTCAGAGGAATACTGATAGATCTCAACAAGAAATGGCATGTTGTATTTTATGTGCCTAATTATTCCGCGGCCTGCAACAAATCATTCAACAAAAACCTTTTACAACTTCGACAAATCTAACAAGAAATAACGATCTTCTGCCTCTAAGATTATACGATGTTATGGCAATTTCAGTAGGGTGGTTTTTATATATTAATTTTAATAATAACTTAGAAAACCCACAGGCAAAAATAAAAACTTCTGGTTTAGTTGTCATTTCGTAAACGTCAATAAAGTGGAAGTGACGTCCAACTGGCTTGAATAAATTACGAATTTTATAGAACTCATCTCGCAAAATGTTTCCAAAATCATAGCGCACAATAAAAGTTTTATTGTGTCGCTATTGTCTCGCGGCAGCACGCGGTGTAGGTGAGCGGCGCGACGCGGCACGACGCGGCGACGCAGCGGCACCGCGTCCCGGACGGAAGCGACCGTTCGCCGCCAACAAGCACCAACTTCCAAGTCGCTCCTCACTGGACACAAGAAACTTCGATAATTTTTGCGACACGACACGACCTTCTTCGAGAACAAAGTCGAACGCACGCCAACTTCTCAAAAATCAACCTTCAGTTACCTGAACTACAATGATGCAATCGTTAACGTACAATTTACCTATCGTTGCGATATTCATTACTCGCAAAAAAAAACAAACATAAACGAGTTTCCATTAAGTGCCGTAGTTTTATTATTGTTACAGTAAAAGTAGAGATGCCGAGAAAATTGCAGCTATTTCTATATTTCTTGGCGAACGCGAGGCGGGCGCGATCCGCGAACTAAAAGAAATCGAATCTAAATTCATCGAATACAAATAAAAGTGTGGAACTGTGAAAGTTCTACCATGCAATTAAACCGCACTTTACTGCTACAATCCCTTGAAATAAAGAACTTTAAAAGAATGTCCTTTTTGTTCGGGTTCCTTTATTTCTTGCTGTGCACCCGTTGCACAGAAAATAGTGGGCGCTGCAATAAAGGTGCTCCGTCCTGCACAATTGCACACGACCGACCCACGAACACGTGGTTTTTCCAAAGTCTCATTCCTTTCATACAGCTTGTGACCAAGAAAATAATAATTAAGTGTAACATTTGTTAAAAACGTATACTGTTCTAGTTTAATTACGTTCACACGTCACGTATAAGTAAGGTGGTTCCCGCGTGTGTGCGCCACGGTTAATTACGTAGATTACGCGGTTTTATTGTTAAGCACTTCGGAAGTGAACCAGCTAATAAATAATTCTTACTGTTTGCCGTTAATAATCCCCAAAATCCGCGCCGTGTTTTACTAAGGCTCTTTGTATTATCAAATGGGCAGGTATTCAATGGTTTGAACCTTGGAAAAATGGAAAAGACATTTCCTGTTCATTGTGGCAGCGACAATGCGAGGAGGGCTCACGTCTTCCGGTATTTAGCCGGACTTTGTAGTAGTTCCCGAGTGACGTGTGCGCTGCGCCTACTCCTCAGCCACCACCCACATATATTTAAACGTTCAACGCAAAAATGCGCGAAACACACTCCTACGTGTGAGATTAATTAAATTTTATGAAAACTTTTTACACTAGCTCGGAACTTGGAAATGTAAAAAATTGTTTCTCTGTATTTTATGAAGAATTTTACGATTCCACGCAGTGATTAATAACTTTTTATATAAAATATTAAACTTTTTACAATTTCAACTGGATTCCGTTACCCGATGGCTTACGAACGGGGCTTTAGCTTGGCGTACTTTTATTAATAGAGAAGCGAAAGACGAGGATTCTTTATTGCATTATTACAGGCTTCAGCTCACAAGCCTTATGATCGCTTTGATCGTATTCGAATCGAACTTCCATAGTTGGTTTATTCAAAGATTAATTTCGCAAGTTGACAAAAATTCGCTCGCTAAAAGAGAATTATGGCTCATAAGTTTTGACACTCATATCGCTTTTCTTCTTAGCAAGCTCTCAAGACAAGAGTAGGAGAGGGGCAGCTCGCATAAATATCGTATAATTACTACTCGCCGCGAACAGGGACGGAATTAGAAAGGGCTCCAGCTATAGTGGTAGGTACATAATAGAACAATTTTATTTTATTCTCAGTTGAAGATAAAGAAGAATTATTGCTATTTAATAAACAGCCTTCTATGCTTACCTAAGATTGCAAATCTTAGTGCATTTTCGATTTCACCTAGTACATGAACGTGGTACTTCATTAAATGAACTTATCTTTAGTACTTAACTACTATAAATCCTATATAAGTATATACCTAACTATCAATTACTTATGAAACGTCTGAAAGCTATGCTGATATAAAATCGTTACCCGAAAATGCGACAAAAATATAAAAATGTTGCTGTGTCGCGGTTTGTAGAACAAGTTCACTTAGCTACTACATCTAAATATCCTTATCCAGCAAAAAAATAAATAAGACCTCCAAAATCCATGTGGACCTTATCCCCCGGAATCTCGAACCGTCAATTTTCCCTCTCAACGTTGAAGGGACCCTTTGAACCGTTTCCTTGGCATTAAAGTCTCGTTGTTAAGTACAGTCCTGGCCGCAAGCCCTAATCCTCGTCCGCGAAACATCGCTTGCATCCGATACAAGTGTGGTCGAGTGGACCCTCGGTGAGGCATTGTTGCCAGTGGAACAAAGCGAAGGGCCCTCCGCGGCTGGCGTGACCTCGCCAGCTCCCCCCCCCCCCCTCCACCACCACGATACTCTTTGTGCTATCACGTTTTTAGGACGCGGCGTTATGAATTGACTGTGTTGATAACAAGTGTCGTGATCGGAGGTACACAGATACGATTGTCAAGTGCCCAAATTCAGTTTTCGAGTTTTCCTTAATGGTATAAAATTTGGTTTGTCCCCGTTTGTTTTGTTGAGTGGAGTAAAATTTATTGGTGAGGTTAAATTTTGATGTTGTCTGTTTAAGTGGAGGCGTGGGATTCCAGATAAAATCGATCGTTTCAATTAGGAACATCTTTTATCTGCTGATGTTTCAAGTTGTACCTAACCTAGTTTGTAGAAGCTTTTGTAGAAGCTTGGTAGTAAGCTTACAGCTTGCACATTATTCATTAATTCCGTTGAGTGAAAATACGAATGTTTATTCAACAAATTCTTCTATTTCATCAAAGTACCTCTCTACAAATCAAAACAGTACTTCCAAAACAGTTTCCTATGCAAGTGTTATTGTCAAATTCTTATAGGTGTCATCAAATAAACACATCGTAGCCGCAGACGTTTGCTCGTACAAAGACATAGTTCGCACGCCGCGACCACTCGACTTGTGACACCTCTCTAACTTACCTTGTGAGAAATACCAACTACTTTTGGGCACAGACTTGTGTGTTATGTTGCACGGAATATTATAAGTGTGACTTGGGTTAGCGAAAATGATCCTTAGAAACGTTGCTTGACGATTGGCGTATGTGGTTCGGTGACGGGAGATGCTGGATGATGGATTAAGAAACACACAAAGTCCACAATGATCTTCTGATATCATACTGGGGTACCTCTGACCTTACTGGGGTAGAGAACAAGGCCAAAAAATACGACTACTACAGATGGCGCAAATGAAAGTAGAAACAAAAATCCAAACTAATACATCACAAATAGAAACACAACATCCATTACAGTTTATATTACTCAAACCTTGAGACGAGAATATGAAATTAAATAAGTCCGCAGAAAAATATGACTACGCGCAAAACTAACAGTATAACGTTGTACCCGCTACCCTCACTTAGCAAAGTACTTGAACATCTGTCGAAAAAACTTCGTGCGCCAATAAAAAATAACAAGTCTGCTCATTTGATAAAATGCTCCGATTGTTACGGTAAAATTAAAGGAAAACTTTCCAAGTTATACGAGCGATAAGAAAGTTGGATTCGGCTGCTGACCGGACACTGCAAGTATTCGTACTGCAGTACTGCCATCAAGTGGAACAAAGAATCTTAATTATTTTAAGCTGAGCAAGCTCTCTCGTAATTTGTAGTTTAGTCTGAGTACTACTTATTTTATTGTATCGTCAGCTAGGACGGGCTTAACTAGTGCGGGGGTATTATTTTACAGATTTTCACGGCGTCTGCACATCTGAAGAGCGGTAACAATTGCGCTTGTCTTTTAAGACCCATTCTTTTTTAAGTGCTCTCCATCGGAATTAAGTTATTCCTGTCTGTCAGCGGTTTCGAGTTCCCACCGTTTCTTCGTAACTGGAGAATGCTGTACAATGATGTCGCGTTGAATAGCATTTAATAAAACTCGGTGTGGTTGCGACTTTGAAATCTACAATGAATTTGTAATTAACAATCTGTGTTTCGTGAGTTGGTGTGTGTTGTTAAATACGTATAATTAGTAAAGTTAGTGAAATCAAATGCTGTTAGTTTTTATCTATTATAAAATCTATGTTCTTATTTAGAATAGGATACAGACTTACAAATAACAAGTAAGAAAGCAAAATGCTCGCAAAACTAACCCAAACGACAAAACAATATAAAATCAAAATGGCCGAACGAGTAAGACATCGGCCCATAACTAAGGGACGGGACCGTGCTCGTTCGAGTAAAAATCTAAAAACCTAACATGTCGATCGAGCGCCAGTAAAAGATGTTTCGCAAAACTTTTCCGACACTTACTGCAGTTAGGCGAAGCCGGGGCACGAGCTAGTCCAACCCTCAGCAAACTCTCTGAATAACACATTTCTTTTTGTTTGTTACCAAAAAATGCTCAAAATACCTGCTTATAAATTGAATAAGTTTCTTTGACAAAACTTTGTTTGTAAATTATTAAATTACTGTCTGTCTTTCTTGTCTGCTCTAAATAATTTAGTTTTCGTTTGTTTTAATAGAAGTAAAAATGAACGTACCACGAATATTTGTCTTTAAGAGCGTGTACGCTCGGCGCGCGATGTCAACTTTAGGTAATTCAACGCAAAAAACCGCGCAGACTAGCGTCGCGGCTGTGTGCGTGCCTATCATACTTCACGTATAGTCACACAAACCATTTTGATCCTTTCGAGTGAAATTGGTAGAACAAAAAATATATTATTTAGTAAATAGTTAATAGCGGGAAAATAGTGTAAGTCTATGGATGTCTAAAATATAAAAGCATGAAAATAAGTCGTTAATACTTACACTCTTTTGCCAAAAAAATCGGGCACCTATGAAAACCTTGGTTTTGAGGACTTTCTGTATATTACATACAATTTTCAACAGTACTAAATAGTCGACTGATGATTAATGACAATGTTAAGAGTTTCTGTATTTTAACCGATTTCAAAAAAAGAAAGGAGGAGGTTTCAATTAGATTGTTTTGTGATTGTTCTCAATTTGATTGTTCTCGATTTCTCAAAGACGCCTAGACCGATTTGAAAAATTGATTGTTTATATGAATGGTCCAGTCCATCCAGACCGAAAAATTGTGGTCAAATAACAACATTTGCCGGAAAGCCAAATATTGGTGAAGAGCTTGGGTTTACCATTGCAAATAAAGTTTTAAGTTATCTATCCTATATGCTTCAAAAGTTATTCGAGATCAAAAGTCAAAATTTGGGTACATCCAAAATGAAAAAAAAAATTATAGCTCGATTGGTAACAGACATCTGCAATAAGCGATTTCTAGCCTAAAGAGTCCGCCATATTGGATTTAGACTCGCGACACATTTTTTTTCGAGTTATTCATAGCAAGCCCTTTCATTTGATACCCATATCGTAGGAATGCATTAAAAACATTTTTTTCTCCATCTTGGGTATACCGCCATAATGGATATAGAATCATACATTGTCATTAAAACTGAACATTCAAACAAAATTTCAACTCAATCGATAAAAAAAATATGCTTCAAAATTGAGCTTTAAATAAAATAGTAATGTATCAAGATTTGTTGGTCGCGCTTGAAATGTACTCTATTCTCGGTATCCACGGCAGAGGTTATTCACCCTACGCGATGTGACGGAGCGACACGTCCTCTCTCTGTGAAGCCTTGCGGCGGTCTGGTTTGAGTTGACTCGCGTGCAGCGTTTTATAGTAGTTTTTAAATAATTTATAAAAAAATAAAAACGAGAGATTAAATTATAATATAAAGTTTATGTTTTAAAGAAAGAGTTATATTACTATAGTAAATAATTGTTATATTAAATTAAGTAAGATAGATAGGTAAAAAAAGCATTTGAAATTCACAATTTTTCACATTGTTAAAATATTTTTTTCTGAAAGATAGAGACCTAAATCAAAAAATGTTTTCAACTAACTATAGGCATGGGGATTTCGTCTATGAGTAAAAAAATAAATATGATTAGATTTGATACTGTTTTCACATGAATTTAAGCTTCGAAATAGACGCTGAACAGGAATTTTATAAAGCATCTGTTACGTTATAGGGGTTTTAAGTATTTAAACTACACAAATTGAAATTTAGGTTCAATTAACTATATAGACAGTGAAATTACCTTGCGTTATTAAAAAATAGCATAGTTATAGGATAAGTAGTTACTGAGAAACAGTGGTTTGAAAAGTACCATTTTAGGCCAAATGGCGCGCGGTTGACGTACACGCTCTTAAATAACTCTCTCACTATTTGGCCTGTTTCTTTAATACAAATCTTTTTCAATTAAAATACAATTGTCTTCGCTAAAGAAAGGAGAGAGTACCGTTTGTAAGTGTCTCAAGTACAAAAGAAATATGCAAACCCGGCAGCAGAGTAGATTAGATGCGTATCTTTACGTGCAAATTGCAAGACTAAATAGAACAAAATTAATGGGTTTTACTATAATGACATTCCCTGTGTTGAGACAAAGATCCTTTATCTTCTAATTATTTTATACCTGCATTCTTTTTCCAGCAGTAATGGCATATTTTCTTTCAGAAAAATCCGACGACTTTAGTTCGTTCAAACAATGGTAACCAAGTAATTTCGACAAGAGCTATAATTTACACTGAAACATGGTACAAAACAATTTAAATAGGCTTCGTACGTAACTATAGTTACATCTTAGTAACCCTCACCCTTTGTCACCAATAAAACAGTTACTCTTTAGTCGATAGACGTTTACGACTAGCGGGGTCATAACCAGCTGAGCCTTTCAAAATTTCCTCTTACTCTCAGCATCAAATTATCCCCCTTTTTAGTAAAGCTTTCTTGGTATCAATAATTTATGAAAAAGATCAGAATCGCCACCTTTCTCAAGTTGCAGAAGATGTTTTAAATAATTTATTTTTGCGTTAGTCGGCATAGCATTTTCTGGCAGAAATAATCTACCTTATGGATCTAATTTTTATCTACACAAATAACAAAATACTAGATAGATAAATCAAAACTATTACAACTAAAAAAGGTTTGCAAAATAGCAAATAAATCAACATCTAAAGATAGCAACAGAATCGAATACTGCTAAAAACTAAACACGCAATATTTTTGCCGTTTCATATTTGTGGATATTCGATTAATCGGCTTTAGAACCCAACTACTACAGATCGAATATTAATATCTGCGACCGGATTGGTTTATTGCGTGCGTGCCCCATAATTTGATCGCCAATATGGAGTTTTGATACTTTTTATTTTGATAAAAAAATATAATTTAAATAGTGGTTGATGTGGTTGGAATAGAAATGGGTGTATTAAACCTGGGGCAAAGCGCATGTATTGAATTACATAAGTACCTATACATTTTAAAGGGTCCATTTGACCTGCGTATATATTTTTGTTCTTATAATTAACGCGAACACACACAAATTACCTCATGAATCGATGTCTTAGCACAGCCTACTAAAACTTAATCCTATGAAATCCTTCCTACTCATATGTAAACCACTATCTAAAATTGCGACAGAGTAATATACAAATAACAGCATAAACAAAATTGATGCAATACCAAGAATGTCCATACAAAGTCCCAGTAAACAGACATTAAGTTCATTAGAGGTAACAAGGGGCAAAGAGGCAAGTTGAGGAGCTCAAGTGTGGCCAGCGTGCGGCAAACCTAGCTGTCCCAACTATGTCCTGCAGCGTACGGAAACCGCGACGGTTAAGTCGAATTGTTCTGCACTCCAATAAATGTACCGTTTTATTTGGCTGCAAGTGTTTTGTTTGATTTTTGAGTTCTGTAGGGAAATTGTTCTGTGCATATCGGTGAAATTGTAACCAATGTTCTATTGCTCTGGGGAATTTAGTTATGCCCTGCGGTTTTGTCCGCGTGATGAGGAAATACTTCTCGTACTTGGATAAAACGTTGCCTATGTATAATTTAATTTATGTTCAGTAGTTGTGGCTGAGCTACTACCGCATTTTATATGATTTATAAAACCTATTAGGAAGGATTTGCAACCAGACATAGGTGGGCAACTTTCGGCTAATAGAAGACTGGTTTTACGTCATAAACCTATTAGAAACTTATAAAGACAGTAAAGCTTTCTGATAAAATTCTTTGGTAATTGGAACAAATCCTTCATAAACTTTCTTCTTTGATGTTTTTTAAGACAAAGAAGAACTACAGAAATGCTTACCGTCGTGATTTTAAACACGACAACCCAACCCAGCAACATATCCTTCCCTCTCGACATCACATCACTATCTGATCAGAAAATCGATGTTAAATATATACGCTATATACATTTGGGAATTAGGTATATCCGCGACAAGACTATTACATTATCAATAACATAGGATATGTTTACCTTGTGGATAGCGTCGCTTGTACCATTTGCAGCAGATAGCAGTAATCTATGGGAATTATAGATTGCATTTGTGCATAAGCCTTGATTGATGGCCAGTCTGACGGTCTGACAGCAGATGACATATCACTTGGAAATAAAAAAAGAATGATACTTTAAGTTCAATGACAGGATAGTGAAATGGTCATTGTAACAGTCGTGAATTAAATATGGAGGTACCATTTGGTTTTAAATTAAATTATGGATAAAATAAAGCTAGCCTAGCAGTGATTAAATTCTACCAGGAAACATTTATATTATGGTCGCTTCAACTGTGTCTGTTAATTTTGTGAGAACAAAGAACGGTGGTTAAAATTCTACACCAACAATGTTGATGAAGCAAAACAGACACTCGATTGAAATTGGGTGAATCAATAAGACAATTTAACATTCCATCGAAAATATTCAGCGTAAATACCTACATTGTCCGTCGGAGCGTCTGAGCGGAGATTCCGAGGTTCGATTCCCGATGCAAAGCGATAAAACGCGTGAAAGATTCATCACAGCCCCCGAGGGCCCGATTCCTCTTCAAACTTGTAGCCAACCCTGCCGCGCCCTCTAGCCCCGTTATATCATATTTTTCAAAAATTCGCCTCGACTTAGTTGTGAATTTTCCGGCCAGTGCGCCCCCAACTTCTGACATTGAATTGAATTGTCGATTCGTTTGATGTCATCTATGCGATAACTTACAAACTATATTGGGACGGTTTTTGTGTGTTCCGTATTTAAATCTCGTTTTCGTCGCCTCTGTGAATATTTTGTTTGTGTGCGAGCTCGGGTATAGTCACTTGTGACTTCTGCTTTCCTGGTATTTGTGGCGAACATTTTATAACTTTGTTTCATTTGTATGTTGGAGGTTTTTGGATGTTACTGCATAATTAAGTTATATTTTTACGCTGCGTTAGGTTCAAGTTAACAAATGGCGTTTTTTCGAGTAAATTCTTTACAGCATTTCCTCGAAATGTTCAAATACGTTAAAGCTGCAATAGTTCCTATTTCAAAATTGATAACTCCAAGCAACGTCTAATAATAACAACCTACTTACCAACTGAAACAAAAATATATTTAACAAAAATACAACCCAGAAATCTTTCAGCAAAAAATCCAATAACTCACAATAGGCTCTATACTGGTCACTAAAGTGCATTTACGTGTTGCATACACTGCATTTAATTAATGCTGAGCCAATGTCCCGGCTTTCAACTGTCGGGCCGTGCCATATAATCCGTATTAACATACATACACACGGCTTGTCCGTCTTCGTGTCGGACTAACAAGCCGTCTTAGAACGCGTTTGGACGATTGGAGATGGTCTGTGTGTATGTATGTCTGTGATATTGTTCCGCTGTTGGCCAAAAGATGAATGAGCAGATATCGTGGTTTGATGGTTCTAGTGTGTGGGCGTTGACTCCTAATTTTCTTATTATATTTAATTAAGTATGTAGGATTGTACATCATTCAAGAACGTTTCGTAATAGTGCCGTTTCTGTTTTAAACCGACGATGGTTGATTGGTATACAAATGTAAGTATATTGAATATTTTAGAGCTGAAAAGTTCTATGTTTTATTTGATTTAAATAAATCTTTTGGCGTTAGCTAACCTAAATATCTAGGAAAGCTGCTTGTTACATACGAGTATCTATCTTCTACCGGCGGAAGCTATTGTCAAAAATAAAAATACAATCACCCAAAATAAAATACACCTACTATATTTTATCAAAAAACATACCTGCCCATTGAGGAAAATGCTAAAATTATAAATGAATTGTCTTAAAATACCTGTAACAATGAAAGAAACCCTTTTCATTTTCAACAATATTTCAGGCGTCAATAAAACAATCGTTATGACGTCACAAGTTAGTGACGTAAGCAAATGACGTAGTTAAGTAGCGTGAACAAACGTCCCTTGCATAATATATTTTATATAATAATAATTCATGTTTGTAATCAGTGAGTTTTCTGCTGTAAACCGCAATAATTAAGGCTAGGTAGGTAATATTTTTCAAGTCTGAGTAATATGAGTTATAGGCACATACAACGCTTTCGTAATTTAAAAGGTTTATGGTTTAAACTTTTAAGTAATTGTTTTGGTGCATAAAATAGTTACATTGTATTGTAAATTCTATAAGCGTAGCAAAAATTTCATAACTGGAGAGTTACAATTATTTTTAGTTAATATACCTTTTTGTATGAGGAACGAGGAAAAAACAGAAACTCGTCACGACATAGTGGTCGTGGCGGTCACCCATATACGAAAAAACCGCACAAAGCGTTGCTTAACCTTATATTCAACCTATCCGCACGACTGTTCCTAACAAAAGCTAGATAATGAGTCCCACATTAAACTTAGCAACACATTCCATCTGTACCGCAAATTCCTTTCTATTCAAATGTAATCGTAAACAATAAACGTCGGCCATAATACAATTGTGTCAGTGTGCAGATACTAGATATAATTTGGAATATTCAGCCTAGATCCAGCTCCTCTGCTGTTGTGCCATCCAAATCCCGAGAGCTTTAATCATAGTCGTAGGCGTCACACAAATCTATTATCAAATTGTGCCGCCACATTACTTGACTCGGTTTACTTAATACCTTGAGGATTTCAATGTAATCACACTGAAGATTTAGTGGTGTAACATTATAATATTACATCACGTCGGTTTTTCCCTGAAGAGTTTTGAAGAACCTGTGGAACTGAACTCTGTGTTATATATTTTAATGCGACGATATAGAATGAAATCGTGGTTTTGCATACTCAATAGAATTATCTGACCCAGATTTTTAAAACAAGGTAGTCATTTATAGACACGTACGACAAGGATGGTTTTGTCAAGGTCGAGAGGAGGAAGAAGAAGAAACCTCCTTGTCGGAACCAGTGCGGTACAGGGCTGGCGGGGCCCAATATGCTGCTCCGTCCAGCTATTCCAACGACGCTGCTGTACGTGTCCAGGCTGCACCATTCCACGAAGGTAGAGGAGATCGTGGAATATCTGCGCGTTAAGACCAACTGGACCTTGAGGGTCGAGAGGTTGGAACCGCGTCACAACACGAATTTTAATTCGTTCGTGGTGCGTGTGCCGACACAAGGTCTCGAGAAGGTCCTCAAGGAAGATTTCTGGCCGAAAGGTGTTGTGTACCGCCGGTTTCGTGGCCGGCTACGTGACACCAGTCAGCGAAACACGACGCCGACACATCGTGTGCATTAGTTTTAAGAATATTTGTTATGTATTTATAGTATGTTTAAGTGTTTATAGATGTATAGTATTGTATATATTAATATGGATAATTGTATGTATTAGTTTATAAGTATTGTTATGAATAATATGTGTGTATTTGTATTTTTATGGGCCCTAGTTGCCTGAAATAAAGGAATAAATAAATAAAAATTTATAGCAGTTAAAAATGGTTGTAGGGTGTTACTACTTACCCACGTTAAAACACGCCCCTCGGTCCCCTAGTCCATCTAAATTTCTCAACAATCTAAAACAAAGTAATGTGGAAAAAATGTGAACTATACTATATACTGAAATTCAGCAGTAACCGCATGTAAAACCATATCAGTTCGATTTATTAAACTTCTTGTATTTTATTTTACATGAAATTTCTTTCTATAAGGAAAAATATTTAATGGCTGAGTTACAAGTATAGAAGAAACTAGATTTTAGACCAGTTTTGGTACTTAGTGCGCTCCTATTTAGCATTATCTTACGTACCGGGGTAGCACAAAATATGATATTGAAGGCATAGTCTAGTCAATAGTTTAAGGCAGTTAAAACGGCATGATTTATAACACTTATACCTATATGTACAAAGTACTTATTACTCTACAAATCTTCCAAAAATCTACATGCACTGAACACTTATTTTTACTTTATTACATACGCGGAGAAGTATTTCAAGTTAAAATTGTATTCAAATCAAGAGTAACAAAGTTACACGCAAATACAACCTTTGGAGATATAAAGCCACTATTTTGTAATGCAGGTTAAAAGTCGATTCCGTCTAAGTTTATTTTCGGTCGGTTACATCAACGAACAACCAATTTTACGACAGAAATAGAACTTTCAAATAAGAATTATTCATTTGACATATGGTATAGTAAGTTCAACTCAGTCGTGCGCGCGGCCTTTTGTGTGGGTAATCCTTGTCCATATACAGTGACTTTGTGTGCGTGACAAGAGGTACAGTCAGGTACAAATACAGTTATTTCGGGGTTGTATACAGGTGTTTAAGAAAAATAGTTATAACGTAATTTAGTGTTAATCTTTTTATAACGATTCTGAATCGCTACTTGAAAAATCAAATGATGAATTTTTGGATTCGCTACTTTCCAAGGTGAATTATAAATTCTGACTCCATGTCAAAATGTCTATAGTATTCTTCTTTATTCTTTTGTACATGTCGACAAGTATTATGCCACATCCCTTAATCAATTTGATTTAAACGTTCATTTATGAGTTTCATTATTTCCGTCTTATTTTGGTCGACATTATGCGAAGCAATATAATTTTTTAAAATTCCCCACACATTTTGTTTACATTATTATACACGATTACGTTTTTTTTACATTCTTAGTCCACACTTTTATTTATAGTCCGCGTACCCCGAGCTAGAAAATATGTAAGGAGTATTTAATTCATCTTAGATATTTCACGTCATTTATTTCTTAGACACTGTCAATGTCAATTTGAAAAGACGTATGAGAAAATAATGAAAAACTGTAAAATGTTATAATAAAAAGCTTTGAATGTTTCATTTTTTGAAACGCTACCTGACTCCTTTGAAACATTTTCTCCGTGAAGAACTAGACATTTTCGTAAACGACTGTACCCATAACAAAAAGCGATAAGAACACGTCATCCTCGGACGACGTCACTGTCACACGAATGAAAGTTGTATATTTACAAGCCGACGCACACATAGGGCCGCGCGCAAATCTGAGTTGAACTATCTATAATGATTTGAAATGAATTCGATGTAAAATCTTTACGAAGAATAAACATAGAGATTGGACATAAGACAGAAGAATGCTTCTAAAGCTGTATTTTAGAACAGAAAAGAACACAAGTCGGTACATCCCTTTGTATAAAGTTTCACACTGCCCAGTGCTACTATATTCGATTCTTTATCAAAAATATACCATTACAAGATTTTTCTAAAATTACAATTAATATCGGCGTAAAGCCGAGCCATATCGATTTTCTATGGCCGTGTTGACTTTTTTGTAATCTTTTATTAGTTAATTCAGCAGCCTTCCAACCAACCTTTTTTAAACAAACGTCAGCTTCTTGAGATATACGTGAATAGCTCCTGATATATCAATGTAGAACCTAATCATGTAATCATAGCCTCAAATGCGATCTCCGTCTGCAAGAGGTGTAATATCGCTGGGAGCCAAATTGTGCAATGGCGTTTACATTGGCAGGTACATACATACGTGTCTATATGATATGATATGATATGCGTACCGCTTACGAACGCTTTGATGCATTTTGAGACTTGTAGGAGCAAGATGTGAAAATTGTGTTATTGGAGAATTGTGCCAATTTTAAGTAAATTATGAATTGAACGGTTTTTAGTTTAGGTACGTTTATTTAATTTATAGTCTCAGGAATTTCTACATCCCATATCTGCTAAATTTTGCATCGCTACACTTCGATATGAGGTGCTGAAATAAGAGATAACATCTGGTGATAAAATCTGTTCAAAGATGACACTGTTAAAATATCATAGGTACTTATAGCTTGTGCCACGAAGATATGTTTCTATGAAATAAGGACTACGAATATCAGAGTAAACTTTATAGTGCAGTGCATTACGTCTTGATAGACTGGTAACTCCATATCCACACGTTTGTCAGATAAAATGGCAACTCCACTGCAAGACCCCTACAAAAAAATTCGCAACACAAAATTAATTGATAACGAATCTAATAAACCAATAGCCGGCAATCCTGTCCAGCGGGGCGAACGCACCAGTAACAAGACATTAGCACGGACGCCACTCAAATTGCCTGCGCTCCTTGATTACAATTAACTGGCGAGTCGTAGCCGGCGGCCACAAACTGCCGGGCTAGGATCATCGTGTGAATTTACTGTACAAGTGTTCTGATGCTAGTAACTAATTGGTAACATGTTAAAGTTTTGCGTGTGGTGCTTGAAGATTGGGGCGACGTCATATCTTGTACTTTAAGGTATATTTTGTTCCTAGTTGTCTTTCCAGAATATTTGCTTGCATTTTTTCTGTTTTTTCAGAGGGTGAGTTAATAATAACACCGTCGTGTCAAAAGTATACTGCGTGTTTTCTTTATTCCATTAGTAGAGGTATAATGTCCCATTGGTACTGTGCCGATAACAGTGGAAAGTGAATATTGATTACCTCCTTATATTGATTGTTTATTCCTCAACGCGCGGAAATTATGTTATATCTATTATACAAATTTTACCTAATAAATGAAAAGATCTCCCAAAACTAACTACTTCAATATCGAAATTGGTATTGAAAGCCCCTCAACTCACACTTACTTAACCTCAATCATTTATAAGCGGACACGTGTAGATATTCAGAAATTGACGAATAGAATTTCTAATAACTAACGATTTACCTTTCGCTCTGACATCAAAGGCAGAAATAGTCAAAGAGACCAAATGTGCTAGCTAATATTTGAACAAGAAATCTTATAGTATTAAACTACTAATAGTGGTGCCCTGGTTTAACGACTGTTTGGTATTAGCTATCCTGTTTCGGTTAATCCTCAATAGTTTTTTTTAGAAGATTATTGAATCACCCTGATTTTTTTACTCACCGCTTGCTTGCACACCTGACACTTTATAGGTATCTAACTGATAAAATTTATAAACATGCCACAAAATACAAAATTAAGATGGTTTAAGCTATAGCTAATGTTCCATTCTTCTACTTTCATATTGCACTGCAAAGAATAGTTTATACGTCATATTAAAAATAATAGCCGGTCAGCAATCATTGACTGCTTTGATTCAAGTATCACACCGTCTATAGGCCATTAAATTGTCCCCCAAAGGCCTTAAAAGGTAATACGAAACGTTCTGAACTAGTAACCTTACAGTATTTAAGTGTGACACGTATTACACATTTGTTTTGGCAAAAGTTCAATAAATGGACCAACTGCCAGACAGGACAGTTGATTCAGGAATATCGGGCCGATTTTTTATTGTTCTTAGAAAAAATGGCGTGGTCTGAAAATGTAAGCTGTACTATTTAGCATAAGTACTTATTTTACGGTTTTTAAATAATAGAAAAACATTTGCTAAAAGAAAATCCGAATGATCAATCTATACTAATATTATTAAGCTGAAGAATTTTCTTTGCACGTTTGCTTGAATGTTCTAATCTCAAGAACTACTAGTTCCATGACTTCCTTAAAAAAGTATTTCAGTGTTGATAGCGCATTTATCGAGGAAAACTCGGGACTCGAGAAAGACCACGGAAAACAGCTAGTTTTCTATAAATCGGTAAACGATTCATTATTATTACTGTCGAAATACTCCGATAGAACGCTTAGAAGCAATTGCTCAATTTAAGCCTTAATTGATATAGATTGATTGATGTACGAACGATTTTGTTATAACCAAACCGCAGGCATATTGTGTTAAAATCCTAACTAATTAATAATGTATATTTGCTACATTTTCGGAACTAAAATCCTTAATATATTTCACGGAATTGTGTTCAGGATTGAAGGAGTTGGTGGGTAATTTTTACTCAGATGGATGCAACAATCTAAGCCGCGTAAAAAATGACATCAGATATATACCTATTCATCCATCCATTTTACAAAAAGTGAATCTATAACCATATTCCTTTATGCAGAAACTAAGACTCGAATCGGGACAAATAAAACAGAACGCAGAATTTCATTAGTTTTAATACTTCTTCTGAACCAAAGTCCATTCATAATAAAAACTAAATCTTTCATAGATAAATCTCAAGTATTAATTCCAAACTTTAATTAGAGCTGTAATAAATGTTCAAAGTTTTATATGAAGAGATAGCTTAGAGGTCTTTTTTCGAAGTTTTTAGTGTATCTTAACAAGCGTGCCCTTGAAGATGAGTAACAAGTACCTACATGCAACCATAAGAAGGGGCCACGATGGATCCAGCACAGACCTAAACCTTACTTACATATTATCAATGCGAAAACTCTATCTGTCTGTCACGCTTTCACGCAATAACTACTGAATCGATTTAGATGACATTTGGTACACAGAAACAATAGTCTCGCTCGAGTCTGAGAAAGGATAGAGTATTCTTTTTATCTAGGTGCTGGAACTGTCAATTGGAGAGCGAATCAAACCTCGGGAATCAGCTGATTTTATAGCTGTTCAAGACCAAACACTATTGTTTCTATAGGTACTAACTACATAGAAACACGTAGGTAAAACGTTCCACTTAAACCATTATTAGCAGAAACACATCACGCTTCCTAAAAGTTAAACAACGTTCATTAAACAATGCATATACAGTGATTAGATACCACAGACGCACAATCAAATTGCGATCCCGATGCGCAGTTTAATAAGCATACCGGGCTTAAACTAATAAATCATACTGATTTGATTATTTGCTGCCGACTGTTTGATGTAGGATTATGTTCTAATATCTTGCTTGTATAATTATATTATCAGGCTTTAATGGTGGTGTGATGGGACCCTGAATCAGTCTATGTACCGAAGAATATGCTAGGTTTATAGATAAATAGATATGAGCATGAGAACAATTTATAACCCTATGCAAACCCGATTCTATTGTTGCTATGGATAAATAAAAAAAACAACCTTCCAAATAGAAAAGATACCTAGATCGCGGATTTTATATGCCATCTCATATCTTATTCTCTCTATTTTTTGTAAGAGATGAATTCTCACTCAATCCAACAACAAATTAATAAATTAAAACAGCAATTCCTCGCCAAATAATGACTAGGTATATAACAATTTCCTATGACATTTGCGTACAACGTACAACGATGAAATCAACTGAAAGTCTGTAGCAAAGGTGACGGGAAGCGGAGTGCAACGGAGCGCGGCGAGCAGCGCTGACTCAGGATAGAAATACCACTATCATGTTAACTCGAATATAAATCGAGAATGCGAGATAACAGGTATTTTGTGATACTCGATATCTCGAATGTGACAGTAAAGGTTAAAAGTTATTTGATGTATTAATCACTGGAAAGTGCAACATGTGAAACGGTTAAGTTAGGCCACAAAGGTCAGCTAAGCAACATGTCGAGGAAAAACACTCAAAGTAGAGCCTACCGCAGTAAGTCTATGTGACAATAACTTTTCCTATTTTCAGACGGAAAAAAGGTTCCTATTCAATAAATATCAAAACCCATATTTACCGACATAGACCGCGCTTTGACGTAACAGAGTGTGTCGATGTTTGAAACCGCTAAAAACTGTTTACCATGTGAATAAATTAAGAGAGATTTTGAACAAAGTGTTGCGTCGCGCGTCACTACACACTGTTAAATCTCTTTTAATTTATTCACAATATTCAGGCACAAAGTGTATGAAACAAATGTTAGTGGTGTGGAGCCGCGAGTAAGCGATTTGGCACATTGCGCCCGAGAGCGGGCGGGGGCGAGCCACGGCATAATTACGTACCTACGAAATGTGAGCTGTCGTTTAAATCTTGCACTGCTTAAATTTGAAGCGAACTTCACTGAGGCCGTGTTATTAATTTAATTTTATTCGCCTCTCTTCGCCCAACACGGCCATTGTGCTCTAGCTCACACGTGCCGCTCTATACCCGCCTCTAAATTACCCCCAAAACAATCCCTTTTCCAATTTAGATACGATGTTCTTGAAAGAAAAGAATATTTATGCTTAAGGCCTTCGCAGATAAAGTCGCCTCAGCACTTATCAGGAATCTCACCAAAAAAACACAATATTTTAGGCGAACCCAAAAGATTTGGACTCTTCAAGAGCAATAATGCCACATTCAAGATGAAAGTGGACGAGAGTAGACTATTGCCCGAACGCATTAGACTACCAAAGCTGAACAATTTAATGACGATTGACTATTCATACCACATTCAAGCGGTTGACCGCTTTGCTACTCTTGATTTAGAGTCTAATTATTCTGCGATCTCAGCCGTAGCGGACGCTTGCAGAGTACGTAATGAGAGGGGCGAGGCGCGCGGCGCGGGGGGCGGCGGGATGCAAAATGTTGCAATTGCATTTCCCCGTCAGAAAAACAGCTTACACTAGCAAAAATAATTAAGAGTATTAGTGGAGTCGGCGAGCGGAGTGTCGCGCAGTAAATAGTCTGCTAAATACCCACCTACATTTATTGGCGCGGGACTTTGGGGAGGCCAGTGTAATGGCGGAAACAATTTTGCCTTTTAAAACAGTGAGCGCCTTTGTTTATAAACGCTTCCGTTGAACAAGTACATAACTGCGTGTTTCACGTGATTTAAGAGCGTGTACGCTCGGCGCGCGATGTCAACTTTAGGTAATTCAACGCAAAAAACCGCGCAGACTAGCGTCGCGGCTGTGTGCGTGCCTATCATACTTCACGTATAGTCACACAAACCATTTTGATCCTTTCGAGTGAAATTGGTAGAACAAAAAATATAATATTATTTAGTAAATAGTTAATAGCGGGAAAATAGTGTAAGTTTATGGATGTCTAAAATATAAAAGCATGAAAATAAGTCGTTAATACTTACACTCTTTTTTGCAAAAAAAATCGGGCACCTATGAAAACCTTGGTTTTGAGGACTTTCTGTGTATTACATACAATTTTCAAACCAAAACCAAACAGTACTAAATAGTCGACTGATGATTAATGACAATGTTAAAAGTTTCTGTATTTTAACCGATTTCAAAAAAGAAAGGAGGAGGTTTCAATTAGATTGTTTTGTGATTGTTCTCAATTTGATTGTTCTCAATTTCTCAAAGACGCCTGGACCGATTTGAAAAATTGATTGTTTATATGAATGGTCCAGTCCATCCAGACCGAAAAATTGTGGTCAAATAACAACAATTGCCGGAAAGCCAAATATTGGTGAAGAGCTTGGGTTTACCATTGCAAATAAAGTTTTAAGTTATCTATCCTATATGCTTCAAAAGTTATTCGAGATCAAAAGTCAAAATTTGGGTACATCCAAAATGAAAAAAAAAAAAAAAATTATAGCTCGATTGGTAACAGACATCTGCAATAAGTGATTTCTAGCCTAAGGAGTCCGCCATATTGGATTTAGACTCGCGACACATTTTTTTTCGAGTTATTCATAGCAAGCCCTTTCATTTGATACCCATATCGTAGGAATGCATTAAAAACATTTTTTTCTCCATCTTGGGTATACCGCCATATTGGATATAGAATCATACATTGTCATTAAAACTGAACATTCAAACAAAATTTCAACTCAACCGATAAAAAAAATATGCTTCAAAATTGAGCTTTAAATAAAATAGTAATGTATCAAGATTTGTTGGTCGCGCTTGAAATGTACTCTATTCTCGGTATCCACGGCAGAGGTTATTCACCCTACGCGATGTGACGGAGCGACACGTCCTCTCTCTGTGAAGCCTTGCGGCGGTCTGGTTTGAGTTGAGTCGCGTGCAGCGTTTTATAGTAGTTTTTAAATAATTTATAAAAAAATAAAAACGAGAGATTAAATTATAATGTAAAGTTTATGTTTAAAAAAAAGAGTTATATTACTATAGTTAATAATTGTTATATTAAATTAAGTAAGATAGATAGGTAAAAAAAGCATTTGAAATTCACAATTTTTCACATTGTTAAAATGTTTTTTTCTGAAAGATAGAGACCTAAATCAAAAAATGTTTTCAATTAACTATAGGCATGGGGATTTCGTCTATGAGTAAAAAAATAAATATGATTAGATTTGCCACTGTTTTCACATGAATTTAAGCTTCGAAATAGACGCTGAACGGGAATTTTATAAAACATCTGTTACGTTATAGGGGTTTTAAGTATTTAAACTACACAAATTGAAATTTATGTTCAATTAACTATATAGACAGTGAAATAACCTTGCGTTATTAAAAAATAACATAGTTATAGGATAAGTAGTTACTGAGAAACAGTGGTTTGAAAAGTACCATTTTAGGCCAAATGGCGCGCGGTTGACGTACACGCTCTTAAGTGATGTCAAAGTGAAAATAATGTGACTCGATTTTCTAAATGGCAGTTGGTAGGTACCTACGTAGTTAGACCGTTATTCAGCTTTTGGGACCTCATTAGTCTTTGTTACATCCGGAAATCACAATAAATTGTTAAAAAAAATATATGAATAGGTAAAAATTCTCACTATGTACTTAGGTTCTTAGCATATAAAGGACAATGCTCATGAAGTATGAGAAAAAAACCCAAGCCCGGCGCAAAAGAAATGTAACTCAAAATATAGGTAAAAATAAGTAATTAAATATTACATAGGGGGCATTATCGAAATCAGTGGCTATATGTGTGAAATTGCTATTCAAATGTTAACATTTGCGGTACATTGCTACTCAAGATTTTAAAGATAATAATATCATAATGTATTAGTAAAAAGAACAGCAAACAGATACAGTTGTGGTTTAAGAGTGTACATAATGACATGTTTCACTATTCTACCTACTTTTACAAGATAATAGGATGATACAACTAAAACACGATATGAATGTACTTTTCATTTTAATAATAATGCTTAAAAGTCATCGATTCTTTATTTCTAACACGAGATGATCCAAAAATGTTGTGGGATGCGCGAACTGTTCCTCATGTCTAGCCCACCCTAAGTAATAAAAAACGCTCATGACGCGATGATGTGGGCGCTGCAACCCTATGTTCTCCACCCATGAATACAGGAGCGGTAATATCCTGATATGCCATTCCTGCCATTTTCCCTCATATAAAGAATTTAGATGTAAAAAAACACTGCTAAAGTGAAGTTAACCCGGTTTGGACAAGGCTTGCGTCGCATCCCAAAGTCCCGAGCTGTTCTTCGGTATTGCTTTATCTTTTTGGAGAGGCTTATTACTTGCCATATTACTTGTTTGTTGTTTCAGATAGCACTTTAATTAAACTATAAGCCCCAGCTGCTCATGTTACCCCTTTAAAAATCAAATAGCAATTTCATACATTTAGCCATTAATTTCGATGATGCCTCCTATGCAGCATTTCATTACTTATTATTACCTATAATTTGAGTTACTTTTCGTTTGCGCCGGGCTTGGGTTTTTTTTGAGCATTGTCCCTTGCAACATTACATTAATTTACTACCAGATTCTTGCAAAGGATAAAGAAAAGGAAGCAAAGCAACAGAGCTAAGCCCCTCCATCGTGCCCACAGCTACATCACTATCGAGATACCCTCTCTCTGGGGGCTATTACCCAGATATTTTTATACTTATCACCTGCCTGGACGTTAACTGGTGCTCATTAAACAATCGGCGATGCATCATTTGTCGTCTGTCGTGCCCCTGACAACGGTCCGACCCTACCAAAGCGGAAAAAAGATAATCCTCCAATTAAATTGAATCACTACCCATGAAATTGTTTACCTTTTGAGGTAGGAATTTTTAGAATGAACCGTACCTACCTACATTTTGTACGGACAGTAAGGAAATATTTCAATGTAAGGAAAGGAAATCATTATAATGATGTATCTGAGAGAATAGGGGTACGTAATAAGTATCTACAATTCTTCCGTGAACAAATTAATTGGTATAAAAAATAATGAATCCCTGATTGTGATACATTTAGGTACACAGCTTCAACAAGTTCATATTTTGGTATACCTTCTACTTTTTGGGTAGGTATTTAGGGTAGGTATAGCTGTCATGCCTACCTAGTCTATATGTATACTTAGGCAGATACCTAGGTAATTCCCACTTACCTACCTATATCCTAACAAGAGTGAAATATCGCGAAGTGACAATCATACATACAAAGGGCTCGCAAATCCAGTAAGAACTTTTAGGACTAGAAAACCTGGAACCTAGGCATTATAACCTGCCGAAATTTTACTTTGTAACATAACGTTTTTAGCAAACAAGAAAATATCTATCAAACATTTTACCGTCTATTACAGCTTATAGATCAATGTCTGGTCCTTGAGGTTTTTTATCTGCCATCAATTCATCACGCGAGACATGTCCGGGTCTACCGTACACCCGGACACGACAATGGGTGACGGGACCCGCGGACGAAACCTATCGTCAGCAAACGTGCTCAAACTGTAGCACTCCCTGTTATAAATTACGATTCGACACTAATGTTCTTAATGGAAATGTATGGAGAACGCTGCGGAATTTTTAGTGTTGTTTTGGGGTTTTTTTGCTGATAGTAGATTTGTTTTGTTGCAGCTACTTTTTTTAAGTGTTTAGTGATAGTTTGGGAAGGATAGGAACGTAAGAAAAAAAATCCATATTTCGATTACAACAACTTGAAAGCTGAAAGTGGGTGCAGGTTCTTTTCAGGTACCAATAAAAGTGATCAAAGAATGAAATAGCTTGGTACGTCTCGCTTAGTTAGATTTGCCGTAATTTTTGTGGTGTTTTGCTGCATGCACAAGCCTTCATTATGTCAAACCAAACTCGAAATCAAACACATCCACACGAAGAAACTACCAAAAACCTTTCTGCACATCTGCGAAAAACTAATTAGGTCAAACATTTTAAGCAGATTGGAGACGTATCGAAGAATTTATTGTAGGTAATTAGTCCGGTCCGAATATGGGAACATTTACGGGAGCGAGTTGGCATCGGGGCGCCGCTGGCTGGCTCCCAACCCTCGGAGAGAAGTGGTCACAACGTTTACCAGGCATTTGGCAGTCTTTCACTGCATAGTAATGTGCGTTCAATTCATGTTGCATCATTATTGGTTTTGAATAATTTTGTGTCACCTCTATCTTTCATGGGTTTTGTAATTTGAGACCTTTAACGCTGAGGTTGGTTCGTTGTGACAATAATTTCGTAGACACGTTATTCAATTTCCTCAAATATTTGGGAATAAAGAAGCGAAAATCCAAAAGGGTGTCGTGATCACATACAGCCGATTTTAATTACTTATCTACTTGTGGATTTGCTAAATAGAGTTAGAATTTCGACATTGCTTGTTTGGAGCAAATGTTAAAATACTAAATGAAATTTGACTTTGATGATCACAACCAAGAATTTTGAAGTGGGGTGATTCCAAATCACAACATAACTAAGAGACTCATTATTACGTATCATTGCTATGTTGTATATGGATAGAGTTCACAGAAGAAAAAAACATTTTAATAAAAAAAAGCTTTATTAATAATAATCAAATAAATACTTAAAATACTTAATAATTACAATAAAATATAATCTGAATCAACGGAATGTATGTAACTATAAAATATTTTTGTGAAATTATGATATGTATAATTTGTTATATAAATTATTGCTATATTTATTGCTCAAAGAAAGGGGTTTTTTATGATATTATGACTTCAAAATAACACTGTTGCTCATTTACTCAAATATTACAATAATCAGGAATAAATTTTTTTGCTGCTAGTTTTACTGAATAACTTTCATTGAAAGTAATCAATTTTCACAACATCTTGAAAAAAGTGGTGATGTGTTTTTGACCAGGGGACTTTAGGAAAAAAATGCTTTGCAAGAGTATGTATCTTGTAATGAATTGTATAACTTTGATACAATTATTCACAACAATTTTCTACGTGCTTTCAAACCATTTTATGAACCTGAAGCATTACCATCATAATTATTTGATTCAACACAGGTAGCTAAATTCGAAAAAATACCTACACGCATATAAATATATAGATAACTTCAACCTCACATCAAAAAAATAGTAAAATTAACTATGTAATTGTATATTTACCTAACAATTAGCAATTGATTTTAACTAATAAAGAAGAAAATCTAATATTTAGAATTTCAATTTAGGTACACTTTCATATATCACAATTTCGTATAACATTGCCAATAAAGAAATGACTAATGTCTTTGGCACTGTACTATATATTACAATTTTATTTACTCTTCCACATAAATGCGCTGGCGTTAATTTAAATAAAGAAATTTTAATATCAATGTTTACGTTAAATCTCAAGAGATGGCGCTTCAAACGCTTGGCCCTTTTGACACCAATACGTACATATAACAATCTGTACAAAATTCATTCGTTGGTACAATTGGACATTTTCTTACTTACCTTAAAGGTTTTAATAATATCAAATGGCGACATCAAGCATGAGAATCACTATTATTTCATACAATTCTATCTAGTGGAGTAGCATTTCAAGATGGCGTGGGCACAGACAATTACAATTCAGCATATGAGTCTTAAGAAGACTTTCAAAAATATGAAACTGCATGATACCTACACGAATCACAGACAGACGTCTACTCGTGACGTAATACGCTTAAAATTTAAAATAATAAATAAATAACAAATTAACATTTTTCTAAACATTAACAGATTTCTTGGGCGGAGGCACGCGCGGTGAATGTGAGTACATTTTCTTGAATAACTCTGGTATGTTGTTGTCGGGGAACAAGTTTGTTAGCATTGCTGAAATAAATGAAGACTAATTAGTACTTTATTCATGAAAAAAGTAATATATTGCTGACTAGAATATCAAATATCATCGAAAACGTCATCCTCCTAGCTTTTTTCCCAACTACGTTGGGGTCGGCTTCCAGTCTAACTAGATGAAGCTGAGTACCAGTGCTTTACAAGAAGCGACTGCCCTATCTGACCTCTTCTATCCAGTTACCGGGGCAACCCAATACCCCTTGCTTAGACTGGTGTCAGACTTACTACTTATATCATCGAAAGCGTAACCAACAATAATGTCTGATAAAGGGATATTAATTGAATAATAACTTACTTTCTAAAAGCACAAATATCAATCTTCTATTGATTTCTTGATTTTGAAAGAGATCGAATACTGTTAGCAAACCTCTTCTTGCTGTGTCAGACCCTACTATGTGTCGCAAATCATCTGAAAATAAATAAATAGTAGGTATGAGTAAATTATAATTTAATATGCCTTCTAAAGTAAGTTTCTAGGAAAAACACCCACATTAGTAAATGTCAATCGATTGTTTCAAAAATGTGCAAAAACTTTAATATTAATACCAGCTGGCAGTTCGAATACAATCTTTGTGCAATAAATGTTGTAGTTTATGCCAAAGTTAATGGCGGCTCGGAACACCGTGCGCAGAAACCATTTTTTTAGGTTCTCGCTCAAAACTTAGCTGCAGATTTGCGAAAACTATTGTTTAATAACTACTGGAATAAACTGGAGAATTGCTTAAAAAAAACAACAAAATATAATAAGTATTTGTAAGCATTTACCTGAACAAGCGGAAAGCAATGCAACTTTAGCGGCCACTCTCGTCCTAGCTTTGGTTGCAGCGTCTCTATTGCCGTAACTCGAGCCGTTTCGACTGGTCAACCATTGTCTAAAAACAGTATGTTATTATTAGCCACACTCATAAAACCAATGCTTGTATGATAAATTATAAAAAGTATGGACTTACTTGAATGTCTTCAAATACTGGACTACGTTTCGAGGCGAAGTTAGTGACGACACAAATTCTAGCACCTTTCTGTAATAAAAACATTACAAGGAATCAATATATTTATATAAACGATTTTAGTGAACTTTAACCTCGAATATCTCAAGACACGGACAGTCAAAAACACACCGTGGCACGAGACCCGTTAGTATATTACAGTAGTTACAAATATATGTGGCTTTGTATTTGTGATACAATATAATTATTTTTTTTTAGAAAGTCATAAAAAAAACATTTTTTTCTTAAAAACCGGACATAAGTCTCATTATATCTACAAAAGGACCAATTGGTTGATACGTACTTATTAACTCTATCTGCAATCAATGTCCTTATGGGAGCAAGCAAGCGTCTTCTTAGCCATAACCCTCTTATACCTAAAACTTCTTCAAATAACTTCAAAGCTACGCTTTCGTCATTTTCCTGAGAACATAAAAAAAAACATTATTTTATTCTCCATTAAAGTCATTCTTATTTTTAAATGGTGGCCTAGTGGTTAAAACCTGTGGTGGTACATACATATATTATGTACCTCACAAGTGTATGGACACCAATGACGAGTAAATGTGAAGAAAAACATCTAGAGGAAATCTGGACTTTAGTCTGAAATCGCCAATTCGCCTTCAGCAAGCCCGGTGATTAACACTCATTCCTTTCACTTTGAGCACCAACCATCCATGGTTTTGGCTAGCCAGCTTCTATCCACTATCTGGACTTAAAATTAATTATTAAAAAATATTTGTACCTCTTGTCCATCAGAAGAATTACCACTTTTAAATCCGTCGTAATAACTCTCGTCACTCTTGCCTTGGAACACTTTTGAAATACCTGCAATATTTTATTAATATTTAGTTACGAGTCTGTGTTAATATTTTGTCAGCTTTCATCCGTTCAAGCAGCAGGTTATTTACGCGTTTAGAAGTTACAAGGTTTCGCACGTATAATATGAGTATTTTCAACTTACCATCCATTACTCCATCGACTGTATTAGCGAACTGATCAGGCATATTCTTCAATGTCCTCATTCCAGCTCTCAAGGAGTTCACAAGAAGTGCATCAAGCTATGAAAAGAAGGAAATCTGTATAATTTCACCAATAAAGTTTTAATAAACGAACGGAAATTGAGAATTACTCATGCTGTTTAAATACAAGGGAATAAGCCTACATTTTTCAGCCTTTATCATTCAGGAATAAAGCTAATAACATGCCCAAACATAATATACTTAAGGTGGGTTGCACAATTTAACTATAACGATAACCAAACTATAAATAATCACAAATCGGAGATTCGATTGACGGAGTCTATGGTTTGATTACATTGTGCAATCCACCCTTAAATCCATATCCTCAATCTGAATGAAACTAGTGTGAATGAAACTAGTTTTTTTTTAATTAATCAAAATATATCAAAAATCAAGTTTCATTCTTAAATACACTTCCTTACATTAGAACAAAACGAATAGCGGTTCACCTTTTAGTTGGAAGTTGACCTAACATATAAAGGTCAGAATATATAACATGCAAAGGTATATCCACATTCGCATCATTACAGCTCTCGATAGACTAGAATGTCCTATCATAAAATAAGAAACATATGTATTATGCCTTATTATCTTATTTGACTGTGAACCTCAAAATTAAAAATGTGATAAAGAGCACACAAGTACAGCGGTAATGTTACAAATTAGGAAACACCTTTAAATTATTTCGCTGCAAAAGACCAAAAAACACTGGCATACCAAACCGCTTCAACAGAAAGTATGTATATTATTAAAAGTACAAGAGATACAAGATACCAAATAATTAAGATGTTAGTATTGAAAACTTACCGTATTACTATGTTTCTCAGTCTGATTTTCAGGACTAAGGAATCCACCTAAATAGTCCGGCGATAGCAACGTCATATACTTAGCATCTCTCGACAAACTTGCTAATGTTTGAAGGTAACTATTCAACATCCGTTTCCGACTTTCTAATACTGTTCTAGATGTATTTTGGAATGTTTTCTTCCCTGGGAATGGAAGACTACTCAACTCTGGCCACTGTAAATAAATTTCAACCTTATATTTTAAGACTTAAGGATCAAAATTCAATGTACGGGGTAAATAATCTTGATAATTTCAACCTTATGTTTTAAGGCTTAAAGTTCAAAATTCAATGTGTGGGGTAAATGATTGATACTTGCCTTATCCTTAATAGACGCGTGTAGATCATAGAAATCACTATATCTCCTGTAAATGTGCCATATTTCATTGTCGGATAGTCTTGTGACTGCTATAGCGTATATCCCAAACGCCCTACCTTTGTCTTGTACTAACGCTATAAATATGAAGAAAAAAATGTATCAGAATACTTGATTTATAGCAGAACAAATCAACAATACGATTACAACAAATGATAAGGTACATACCAGTTTCAATAATGCACGCTGATAAAGGCGACATCAAATTTTTCGCGTTTCTACTAATTTCTGAATGAGATAGGGATAAATTACTGCAGTTTGCTGATGTTAAGTTGGAAGGTCCTGGAGAATATATAAAAATATTATTTAATTAAGAGAATAATAAAAAGGCAAAGCATATTCAAACTAAAGGAATGATGTAATTTACGACTTTCACTGTTTCACAGTTTATCAGAAGTAGAAACAGCAAAATAATTTCAGCCTCAATTTACACCGCCGCGGTTTAAGATCACACAACATTGTGAACCTTGTGCCAATCGTATAAGGTACAAACTAGATACGAGCCATAAAATTCGATCTTTTCTGCTTCCATTTAATTTCGCTGAAGATGCGAAAATAAAAACAAATAAATGATAACCTGAACTTTCATTGATCATCCTCTGCGCCAGATTTCCAACTATATCGGACCTCGATCTATTATGCCTTGTACCAGGAACTGGCAACACATCGCCTGAAAATTTCAATCTTTTTTTAACACATATCTATGTAGAAAGTACTAGAAGTACTAGTACGCACACATAGAAGTGCGTCAGAGATAATCTGTAGAATCTACACTATCACATCAGTTCGCTATAAAGATTTAGAAAGAAATATAGGTCCTGTTGCCAGCGAAGTAAGGTAGGAAAAAGGTGTGTTAAAGGCAGGGTATTTTTTCAATATATCGATACACAATTAACTATAGTTGCCACGTTTACTCGAAAAAGGGGATCATGCAATTTCGGGCAAATTATGGAGTAAAAAGTTCCTTCAAGACTTTTGTTTTTTGAATGTTTTGTCGAGGCCTTTTGATAGATTCAAGCCACCTCATAAATGTGACCAATATTTTCGACCAAAATCTGATCTCATACATTTTTTTTTTTGGAAATCTATTGTAGAAGATAATTGAGAATCGATAAGCAGGCGAGAAGGGAAAACTTCGCTCACAACAGAAATAAGAAACAGAGTGACTGAAAAGAAGATGAAATATAGGAAAAGGTCTAACTAGCATTAACAGGTAACCAAGTTGCCGATGCAAGGATCTACTATACGCATACAACTATGTGTTAGGGTCTAGAACTTCACTTTGTAATATTGTAATACCAAACGCATTGCATTTAGGTAGTGTGTGGTTCTTGTTACTTGGTACTCTTCGCGTGAGGGACCGGGGAAACGTCGAAGACTTGTTCGGCAGGTCATACTTGTATTTCGACTTGAAGAACAACTTTGGCAACTGATTGAAACATGACTTCATAATTTTCTTGCATTTGTCTGCGCATTTTGGATGGGTTTGTATGGTAAGTTGGGGCGTTATGGACAGTTAGAAAGAATTAGTTTTTATTTTATGATTTGGGTTTTTGTGTAACTTACCGCTGTATTTCCTCGTGTCGGTTTTTTCGTCCTTTTTAAGTTCACTGGAAGGAAATACAATGTTTATTATTTTAATATTCAGACATATTGATCGACATGTGAAAGGTATCGTTAAATTAATTAATTATTACCTGCTCTTTTCAGATCCTTCTTCGCTATCCATCATAAAATCCGATTGCCATGACGGGTCATCCTTAAAAACAACACACAGTTGTCACATTTAAAGACTCTCAATTTAGATCAAGATAGTATAGAGATAATAGACTGGGATGTGGAGCAATGAAGATCATATCGTGAGAGAGGGAAATATATTATGATTATGTGAAAGACGATATGGCTGGAATAAAGCTACAGAATAATATCAATTAAAGCTACAGAAGAAGGATGATAACGTCGACTGTAAATGGAATTGGAATAAGTGTAGCGGGTTAATAATGATATGAACATCAATACCCACCTCTAAAGCATCACAAACACACTTCTGGACTTCATCAAAGCAAATAACGGGGCTGTTCGTGAACTCTTCGCCTTCCATAGTGATTTTCCTCACTAGTTCCGCATAACAGTTCTCTGGAAGACCCATAACGGCCGGCCTGTTTGGAGCTAGGTAGAGATCGCATAGTTCTAGAGCCGATGAACGCAAGTTGTCTAATACTGCTTTTGACGTGTGAGGTGCATCTGGAAATATTTTTGAAAATACATGACAGTAATATACATTTTATGTTTTTTTATTTAAAACTTTATTACCAGGCATCATGTATGTTATATACAAAATTATAAACCTTAAAATATGGATGTGTATGTTTGGTACTAGTTCAATTAACGGACTTTCAATTAGCAGAAATACAGCTTATACATTGGAAACTCTTTTAACTCGGTACAGGAAATAGTTCCTTCAGGACGCTTATAAAACCGAGAGCAATTGCTAATTTTTATCCTGGTGCGGAAAGCAGTTGCATCGGGACGATAGAACCGCGGCGAACCACTAGTTGTATTGTGTTATTTTTTACTTTTTAGTACAAACCAAATACTTAGTGTTGTTTTATGGTAAAATAACTAACTTGGTTATTCAAAACTCACCAGCCTCATTCAACTCGATTTCCAACAAATACTGAGCGTTTGATCTCCAAGCGGTGGTCGCTCTTAGAAACTTCAATGATCTGGATACTTCTTCCGATACTTTATCTACGTTAGTTGTGTGGGCCAGCCCTTCTTGAGGCCCTAATGTCGCCCGCCGCGCTTGAATGATGCGGCTCAAGTATTGTAAGGAAGAAAGCTTTTGACGGTCCTGTAGTTCCCATTCGCCGGCGCTGTCTCTGGAATGCTATAGAAGAAATTATAACATTGATTTGAAAGATGTTGCTTGCTCGAATATACATTTTACATAAGTGAAATAAAAGGTATTAAATATTATTGAAAATGTTGATGTTGCCTTTTTATTCGTGATGACAAAAAGAATCTGTACTTCGAAAATTTATTACCAGGAGATAGGTACTTTGTACAGTTATTTTGATAATAAAATTGGTTTTTTAATTGGACACCTTTCTTACATATAAAAAAGAACTCTATCTAAAAAGGTCTAAAGGCACAAGTTCCTTCGCACTTTCAGACATAGAAAAAAGAACCTTATTCAACCGTGTAAAAGCACAAATTCCTTCATTAGTACCTTTCAAAATACTCCTGAGTTATTAGCTAATAATGTATGAACTTACCAATTTCTGTATATCCTTCTGAACAAGTTCCACAGTAGCATCCAACTCTTCGGCGTCGGTACAGCATCGTATTACCACTAGGAACAGCTCTGATGGCAAACAGGAGTCTCGACAGCACTATCAATATAAAGGAATTAGCTACATGTACTTATTTAAAAATAGAGAAACAGGAAATAAAAAGTAGGCGAGAGATCAGGTGCAAGACCGACATTTACATGCTCTCCGTTGCCTAGTGAATCAATCACCAACTTCCAACCTCCAGGGTGCTTTGTGAAAGTAATGTCAAGTATAAATAAAGGAATTTTTCGTGTGGTTCGACTCGGACGAGTCTGGATAGTCGATTAAATTCTATTCGTTCGGAGCTTTAGCCGCGGTCGCTTCTGAAGCATACCTTATGCGTTTATCATTAAAATATATACATATATTTCCCAGCTAATTTCGACTACAGTGACTGGTTTTAATTAATATTTATAGAAAACTTAAAATGATCAGTTCTTTTATGCGCCCTTTGATGGCTGCAGTAACCAATTTTATGAAGATACCGTCGACGTATTTAAGTAAAAGTGCGAAAAAAACATCAAGACTCACACTTCTTAGAATGGTTCTGTTGATATTATCAGGGTCGCTAAGCAAGTTAATCATGGGTCGTAGAACAACAGCTGATAGCAGTTCTATGAGTATTATTTTAAGTGCGTGACATCGCCAGGCCTCCTCCGGAGCGACTAGATACAGCACTGCTTCGGAAACTTCGCAAAGTAATTCTGGAAAAAAAAGAATTTCTATAATAGTGCTTGGTGTATGTTGAAATGTTTAGAATAGATGATACTTATCAGTAATATCACTTATAGGTATATCTAAATTTTCTCCAATTGTGGGAAGTAGGTAGACCCCACTGAACGCGAAACCGCGGACGAAAGATAGTTCAAAATATGTATAAGCAAGTATATTATAATTATAGTGTTGAATTATATTCAGTCCTGTGTAAATAAATACCTGAATCTAACAAGAAGTTAAAATTTAGGTTGATGTGGTATGATATATTAAGGCTTGTACAAAATAAGCCTTTACTTATGACTTAAGTTATTAAATTCATTAATTATGGCTGTAAATTTTCGTTCTTACCATATTCTTTTTCAGGGTCCATACAGTAAATATCTCGACAGATCTGTCTATTCTCTATGGAGCACTCCAGTTCAAAAAATATATCCTTGAGTGTCTTCCCACTTATGTTCTCTGAACTATCGTAAAATTTCGATTTCCCAAATGTTTGAGCCTCTGCAAAATTAATTAATTTCTTTAATCAGATAAAAAAAAATTGAGTAAAAGTCTACATACATGCATTCACAATTGATACACAAAATATCCTAACTAACAAAATCATACATAAGAAAAGAAGTGCCCTGCTATATCTAGCTTGATCCAGCTAGAAGTATGTTTAGCTGCATCTCAGGTTTGTTTCCTAACATATACGTAATACTCAGTCTCTAGCACATTCTAGAATGCTATTTAAGTACAAACAATAGTTTTAAAAACATAATATTACCTGGGGGCCAAGATAAATCAGTTTCACTTTTATTTCTCCTATGTGTCTTCTTTTCATCTTGTTTCTTAGGACTTGGTCTAGATGAACCATTGGACACTTCTTTGGCACTCATCAGATCTACATGTTTGAGTCTCACTCTTGACTGTTTAAACAATTTCAAATGAGTTGTCAGTTCCTCTGGAACACGGGTGGAGAGCAGGTGGATCCAATCCACGCATTTGACTCTGTAATAGGTACTTTTGTAAGTAGGTTACTTCTACACAAATTATTATATGTATAGAGGACTAGCTTCTGCCAGCGGTTTCACCCGCATCTGTGGAAACCTCTGCACGAACCCGGATAAAAAATAGCCTATAGCCTTCCTCGATAAATGGGCACTGAAAGAATTTTTCGAATCGGACCAGTAGTTCCTAAGATTAGCGCGTTCAAACAAACAAACTCTTCAGCAGCTTTATAACACAAACATCTTGACCAAGAGTGTCCCTTTCTTTTTTTCTATTAATGTTATCTATTATAATTATAGACAAAGTGCAAATGTTTTTTAAAAAAAATTGAATATATTCTGCAGTAACAGAACGAGTTTAAATATTACTTGAAAGCTAGGTCGAGAAAGTTGTTGTGATTTATATATCTGATTTCTAAAACCCTGGATGGGATGGGATATCTAGTTTTTAAACCATATATTTATTGTTTTACTTACCTATTAGCTACATTAGCACCAGCGGCCAGCACCAATCGTTTTATAGAATGGTTTGTAAGTTCCTCGTCACTTGTTAGAATCTCATACCATGGAGTCACATAGTCATTAATGATTATTGTTATTATCTCATTGAGGAAAGAGTCCACAGTCTCGCTGCCTGTGATCCGGTTATCATACTTCGGCAAAGAAGTTTCCTTTTCAAATAGTTCTAATACCTGGACAATTGAAAAAAAGTTTTAGTTACAACATAACTTAAGCTCAGCCTTTACATGATTTTGAAAGAATATTGTTACACAATTGGTTAAATAATTTTAAAAGTATACCTTTGGTACTTGTATAGAAAAGTTTGACTGTTGCAAGGGGTCATCTAGACAGTCCAAATCAACTGGAAATATCTTCTTTTGGTCATAGGAGAAATATAAAATTGTTATTACCCTGAAATAGTAAAATAATGATATGAATAAACAGGTATCATAACCACCTCGGTATTTAGCAATTATGTAGTAAATATCGTTGCAATTTGTATAAAACCCGATCTATTGTCAAATTTCGCTGACAATAACTTGTTATGACGGTGTCCTACATACCGACACACAAATTCATACCTCGTCTTCATTCCCAGTTAACAACACTACACGATTAACGCATGAAGATAAAAGTCATAACATAGCACCCCTAACAATAATATTATTATTTTAAGTACGATATACGCCTTCTTATCAACTTACCCAGCCAGAAAAGAGACGATGAACGCAAGAATCGTTAAATAGAAGCCAATACCAAACAATCCAGTGATGATAATAGTTACTAGACCGAACCAACTGAGTATTCTTCTAGCCATGTTTATTTTCAATAGGGATACAACTACAATTTACAATATAATAACAAAATAAAAGTGAAAACAAACTTCAACGCCTCGACTCTTGACGATTTATTTTTGTTAATTTGACATTTCTCATCCGTCAAAAAGTTTTAGTGATGTGCATTTCTTTTTAAGGATACCATACTTACAATCGATACATTACTGATACTCCTTTGAAGTAAATGAACCGAATACTTGCTTTCCAATAATTGTTTCAAAAGGATTTTAGTAATTATTTTTAAAACAAGACTCTCGATTATCCTAAGACAATATTATGGATAGCTATTTATCAAAAAATACTGAGATTAGATAAGTGCACGACTGAATGTGAGGGCACAACGTCGCCGCTTACTGTGAATGCCGAGAAACTATAATTATTTTTTGTGTATAGTGTTAAGCTAACAACTAAATAAGTAAATAATGTCGGGACACTTTTTTACACACGGTCGGTTAGCCCCATGGTAAGTTATTAAGTAACTTGTGTTATGGGTGCTACTAACACAACTGATAAACTACATATAGCTACATATATACATATTGTAACACCCAGACCACGGCCAACAAGCATGCTCATCACACAATTGTTGACCCAACCGGGACCTCAAGATCGGCAGTCCGGCATGGCGACCATTGCGCCATCGAGGTCTTATCCAACGTAACTTATCCAACGTATAGTTACCATTAAAAAGAAAATTTTACCCGTTTACAAACTACTTACTCAATATGCTCGTATTATTTATACAATGAATGCGCTATAGAATAGTGTAAAAAAAGTCGCTGAATCAAGATGAACGAATTCTGATAAAAATACGAATTAATAATAATCGAAAAAGATAACAAAATCAACATTATTATATGTATGTGCAACATCCCTAACTTTGACGTGCCAATGACGTCGAATCAGATGAGTTTACGAAGTTAGCTTTCAAATGAAACAAGTTTCAAAATGACCCCGAGTGAAATTAAACAACTTATCTTTTTGGGAAAAGGTTTCAAGGTAGTAATCAAACAAAGGTATGTTTTAATTTGAAAAGAATAGGAAACATCTTTAATTCCACATGCAAATTTAAAACATATGGGCCAAAAGATACGGGCGGTCCCGTTTTCACTTTAGATACAAAATCCTAAAAAAGAGATACTATCCCGAAAGGCGCTTTCACACAGGTGGGTTGTGAGCGTTTGCGGGCCGGAGCGGGAGCGCAGCGAACACGCCGCGACTGTGCAGCGAATTCTTTGTTATCTACCTGTACTTTTATTTAAATTTTGAAAATGAGAGAATGACTACTTGCTATAGTAGATTAATGAAATAAAAACCAATGATGCACAACAGCATTTTGATTTATTGAAATACAACACAATCACATAAACTGTTTATACAGTAGGTATAGATAAAATAGTCTTGAGACTACCTAATAATACTAGTACAATAATTTTATTGTCAAACATGTCAAATAAATTATTTAAACATGATGGTTCTTTACATAGTTGAGGTTTTTGCATCTCAAGTATGATTTTAGGCTGACAAAGAGCACTCAAGTGGTGCAGTCTCAATTTAAAAATTAATGAAGTATAGACATAATTTTAGAAGATTAAATCGAATATTCAGAAAGTGCGTTAACAATTTTATTACTTATCAAAGTTATCAATATGTGCACAAAAATACAATTTCAACATTCATTGCCAATTCCATCGCCAATACACATAAACAATTTAATTGATTGCTTCCCATTTATTTACCCACTCGAATTCAGTGACCACAATTCTTTATTTTAATTAATATGCGAATAAAATATAATCGAAGTTTATAGGGTATTTGACATCATAAGTAAAAAATGAATTTAAAGACTATGTAGAGATAGAATAGTCATAGAAGACAGATTAAGTAAAAGTTGTGAAGTGTTTACAAAATTGTCAAATACCCCTTTGTTTTTTTTTACATATACCAATTAGGTACTTCACTAATTTAAACAACATTTTGATACACAACCTTTTTATTATTAATGTGTATGTGATATAAAACAGTAATATTCATGATTAAGCATTTAAGCACTGAATATATTTCATATGCCTACATTGCCAGCTGTGATATTAATTTATACCAAAACAGGTTGTACCATCTCTATTTTTTTAGGCTATGGATAAACTAAATTTTATCGAATGAGGGAAAATACAACATCTGCGTTTTCACACGTGATTAAAATAATACTTATCATTCTATGGATCTCCCCATTGATAAATTTTTATATTGCATCATGGATACTAAACTCTGTACAATCAAGCAACAATGATAGTTGCAATTTTTGGTGTTGTGGATTTGTTTCAGAGCGGTTGTAATTAAACATTTTAGTAAGTTTTTAATGTTTAATTACAACCCTCAACCCGTAAAATCGCAACTCTCACAGATACTCATACTTTTTGCTACGAAGTTTTTATTCAAAGTTTTAGGGTCAAATAGTTTTACTCAAGAATGTTGTTAGGTCTCATTGGGAAGCGAGACAAGTTATTACCTACCTCTTAATCAAAGATGTAATAATTATTATCACATTTTCATAAACATTGGAATTCATTTAATTGAAATTACTTAAGATACAAATTGTGAAATATTAATTATGTTTAATTTTTTCAGTGGTTCACATCACGCTGTGTTTAATTGACTATGAAATATATCGATAATATTTTTTGTGACAACACTGAAGGCAAAAGCATCCATACTATAACAATTGATATTTGTATTGAGCGATTATAAAAGTGTAATAAAGTATATTGATACACTATAAAGATAATATTATTTAGTATTAGTATTTTTTTTTTCATGAATGATAATAATTACTGTAAGATTTTGGCCACCATAACATATTTTTTTTTTGTATTTTATTCATTTTCGTGTAAATAGTATTAGACACTTTTACCACAATGTAGGTATTAAGTAGATATTTAGTATTTGAATATAAAAATAAACTGCAAATTTTTAGAAAGCAAGATATTTAAAGTTGTTTCATTTGACGGATCCTTTCTTACCAATTGATTATTATTATTATCAAATATAACTATACATTTATGTTATTATATTATTCTATTATAAATTAGTATTTCGTTAACTATGGCATTACAGACAAAAGATAGAAGCTTTATTGCTTCAAATTACACATTTTATAATTCCATTAACTATACATTCAGATCTATTTTATTTATTAACATGGCAATAAATAACTAATTTAATAATGTTGCTGTATTATGCATTTTGTTATAAACCCTTTGAAAAACAGTACATGTTTACACATTTTTATACATTTGTATATATGTCAGTGAAAACAAGAATAACATCAATGTAAAATATTAAGTAGACATTTGTAAAGTAGAACACATGATACTATTAAATGTTTAGATAAACGAGAGGTTACGCACAGCGCCCAATACGCATATATTCAAAGGGTCAAACATCTTAAAATAGCCTCTACATAAATAGAAACTTTAAATAATACCGTATTTCAATTCGTAATACAAGACTTGGACCTTCATTCTGAAATGGACTTTATGTGCCACGACATAAATGCCATTATCGTACACAAGGGCTATTCAAATATAACTTTGCACTTTTATTTTATGCGTTAATTTGTTAGCCTGTAAAAATATTATTGCTTTGTCATATCCTACAACGCGTTGTGTACATTAGACTAACTAGAGCCATCCGGTCGGCGCTCAAACTGAATCAAAATTGAACTGAACGTGCTGCGAATTCGAGCAAAGTATTAACTCCCAATTGAGGACAAATTGAGGTGACTGAACCATGTTCAATTGTCATCAGTTTATTGGCCAGATGGCTTATACTGTGCTCTTTATTAGCTAATAACCAATCTACATAAATAAGCGGCCTAAAACCGGCAGATTAACTTAAAACATAACCTTCAACATAACTCTTAGATCATAAATTAACAAAATGTTGTCCATAAATAACATAAGAAATAGAAATAAATTAACGAATACTTATTTCCCCGTTTGTTATTACTCAAAATATACACTCATGGCAGACCCAAGATTAGTTTTCCTATATTAAGTTGTAAGTTTAGTTTCTATACATTATATTACATCATACTCAACAAGAATATCAACAATGGACTCAATAACTATAACTAAATAAATACATGTACTTACATACAATTGTTTTGTATATTACGCATACCTAGGTATATAATGCTTACAGTTGAGAATTAGGTAACATCCCGGTAGGTAATCAGTTAAACACCATGGAGGCAGATCTTGATCCCACTGTGAAATCTTTGTATTGGGAGAAGACACACAGCTGGAAAAAAACATAAAACATACATTTTAAATACATTACAAACAACCAACTGTTCCATAAAGGGTAAAATATAGTTATCAGCACAAATCTTGAGCTCTGACCTTCACCTGCGCAGAAGTAATTTATTGGGTCCCTTTTGTGGTATGTGAGGCGGGGGGGGGGGGGGGGCGGGCTAAAGCGGTGCGGTGCGGCCCACAGTGCATCGCGTCATAGCCGTCATTCGGAATTGGTTCTTTGCTAATAAATCACTTCTGCGCAGATGTAGGTCAGAGCTCAAGATTCGTGCCGATAACTATACCATTGATATCAAACATTTTTTTTACTGGTAAATAAAACGTTTTCTAAATTACTTCTCAAGAATATGCCAACACCAACATACAGTCTACTTTTTTTCATTTTAGAAGATGGTGACCTCATGTAGCTTTGTTATTTGTTTATCGAATTTGATAATTGATATGTATATGATTACGTCTTACGGAGCTACCGACGACATGAAAAAACCATGACGTAAGCTGTTTATCATTAATCAAACAATTCACTATCTTAAACACAATAATAAAATCGGCAATTATCCATAATTCGGCTAATTCGATTATTATTTAAACTGAAACGCCGAAGTCTTATCAGCTGAGCCATATGTTATATCATAACGTCAAGATAAAAACATACTGATTGCAAACTTCCTATGTTACTGCAGATAAGGAATTTGGGTATATTAATGTAGGCTTGAAAAACCTGAAGGTCCATAGAAACAAATATGTACTAGTTCGGTGAGATAAGAATGAGGCAGAAACTTTCGTGTTTATAGTAATACTAGGATATGATATCAACAGTAATAACATACTATTGTCCTATATAATTATGTACTTTAAAGATAAAATTTATAAAACAAAACATCTACAAATGATTTGTTTTTAGTTCAGGAAGTCATATTTGCCTTGAATTTACTGTTATTGCAAAAAAAATAGACAGATAAAAGAGAGATTAATTGTGAAACCATCACCGCAAATAACAAGCCTAAACAGCCTTGCTTTTCAAGTATGTACAATATATAATCTATTTAAAAAAATAAAGGTGCAATTTACCTTATCCTTAAGTTGTTGACACATATGGAGTGCTGCAGTCAACATGAACAACACGTCACTCAACCAAGGTACCGCACAGTCCGCCTGACAGGAGTCAATTCTCATAGTGCCATGCACCGAACTAAGTTGGTACGCAACAAATATAAGCTTGTGCGATTGTATGTAGAAAGATATTGCTAAGTCTTCTGGTAGATTTGGCGATAAGGCCTTCTGAAAATTACAATTTTATTTTTCCACTTTACATGTCATGTCTCATCTAAGATTTCATAGAAAAAAAAACTTGAAATTGGAAATTAATATTTTACAGAATATAAACAAAATGAAAAATACCATATTTCTACTCTTCATAAGCTCATCAATTGCTTTTTTCTTAGGCAACACTAATGCAGTCCGAGCTCTCTGCAGTGAGCCGATCAGACATTGGATTATATGGAGCACCTCTTCAGATGATCTACAAAATAAACATTATATACTTTTATTAAGTTTAGCTAATAAATATTTAATAAGGAAAGACAAGTAATACATGTTCTTGATATTTTTCAAATAAGGTTAAAATGGTGAAGGAACCGGTCACATTAAATAATGAATGGAAATTCCATCATTAATGGAAATTTTTGTGACATGACACAACTGTTTGATTATTAATTAAAGTTACTATGTATATTATTATCATAAATACATAATCATTACCCAGTATCAAATTATTTTTATGAATCAGAAAATCATATCTTTTATCTCAATTTTAGTACCTCAAATAAAAATATCTGAACATTAAAATTAACATGACAATTAAAATCCTTCACACATAATGTTATGTTAAAAGATATCTTATTCAGGTGAAATAAATATAGGTACATAACCTTGAGTTCCTCTGTCATGTATGTTGAGGTCATATCAGCGTCTTTCATGTGATGTTGTTTATTGTTATTTTATGCCATAGTAACACAATATACGGAATAAACACACACTATCACAATACATATGTTTAAAAAAAAGGATTTTTAGAAATTAAGAAGTGAGGCACATGCAGGGCTACATTCTCTCCTCAAAAAAGGTTGTATAAGGAAGTACACAGGTGTAGAGTACATAAAGAAGTGTATAAGTAGAGTATACATAAGGGAGGACATATAAAGAAGAAATAAATATGATGTCACAAGTAAATATTAGCACATAATATTTAGGAGAATATCTGAAGTGAAAAGGCTGCCTAGGAGACGCAGAGCAGAGAAGAAAATTAACATATGATTAATACATTCACTGAATTACTATTTATTTGAATTATTAGTAGATGAATTGTATTTCAGGTGTTGTATTCCTTCAAAAAAAATAGTTTTATAAATAATACATGTAGACATACCTGAAAACATAATGTTTATCCACATTGTCAATATAACCAATAGCTTGCTGTAAATGATTGGCAGCATCCTGTATCTGTTGCAGTTTCCAAGGGCCATCCTGGTTGATTGACGTACGGCATATTGTGTGCATCTGTCGCAGCACCTTGAAACTTATGTCCTGGCAAGAGGGTTCATATTATATTACATCACTCAAGGTCCTGCTCACGATTTTATTGTAAACATAAGGTATGGATGTGTGTTGACAGAAATATAGGTAAGAAATTGTTTCTGAGTGGCACTTGATATACTGAGAGATTATTTTTCAGATTACTATCAAGGGTACTTTTTTATCTTGCAAAACATGCACTTTATGAGTACAATCATCAATGAGCTGCTATTGCTTATCAAAAATTGGGAATCCTTGAATGATCTTCTTTTAAGTAGCTTTGTTAATAATTAATTAGACTGATTACTTACTGCGTGGGTAATACTGTCACCAGTTAAAGTCACAATACATTTCAATTGTTCAGGCTGTGATGTCAATATGAATTTATCTTGCTTTTGGCCCTCATTACCATACAAGGGCACCGGAAACCGATGTGCGCATTCCTAAAAAATAAATAACGGTTCGAAAGAATATAATCTAATAGAAAATATGTTTAGCAGAAAAAAAAAATTGTGACACTTACGACTAAAACAGAGTGGAGTTGATGTAATATCGCATGTACCTCTTCACGAAGTACCCATTCGAATTCCTCTTTCTAAAACATATCACACATTATGAATATTTTAATAACAAGTCAATGATCATGACAAGAAATTGTTACACTCGATCGTTTCACAACAGATGCAAGACATTGATTGACTAACCAAATTCGCTGCCTCTTCTTTTTCGTTATCACACATCTCAATGGAATTTTGGGATCTCTCAATTGAATTTTCTCTCGTTTAGATCAGGCAAGTAACGTTGCCTTTTCAATTCACGAGAATTCTTCAAATCACAATTTGAAGGGGGTAAAGCAAATTCAGGAAACTGGGGGAGAGAGGGGCGGGGAACATTTCAGATTGTGACTGATGTAACTTCGTTCAGAAATAACAGCTTTGGTATAGTTTGGTAGAAATAATCTTTCGTCAGAGGTTTTTTGGTACACCACCTATACCAACTTTCTTAAAATATGACACAAAGAAAAAAAAGAACATCAGCGTTTTACTTTCAAGGTATCTGACGGACATTCACTGTCGATAATAATCAGAATTTAGTGAAAGTAAATTGAAGCGATCATTTACAATGATATTTCCAAAGGACCTCATACGTTATTACGACCAAATTGAAAATTTACTGAAAAATGCTGGAGTTATTGCCGGGTAATCTGAAAATCAAATATAGTCATAGTATTTTATTGCAACCAATCTTTCTCCAGTTTTGGTAGTCTGACCTCCGCGTTTTTTTTTTTCAAAATTTCGATATACATTTTAAGGGGCCTCGCAAACAGCGTGTTCTGTTCTTCGTTTACAGTACCTTATTATTTATTACTGATGTATCACTTCATCTATTCGGGAATAAATGGTGGTGAATAGAGTTTTCTAATGAATACTTGGCAACGCTACAACAACTTCTGCCTGCATAGGTACAATAACATGTTTTTATTGTTTCAGAAAATCTGGTCGACATATGAAATTTCCATATACATTTTCAGCAAAAGTTGCTCAATTTCCGTTATTTTTTTACCTAAAAAATAATTGGATTTGGATGCATTATCCTCTCGGTGCATTAGGAGGCTTCTGGGCTTTCAGTAAAATTCATAAAGTTGTCAATTCCGAATCTAATAAAAGAAGCTGGGCAGATTCCCAAAGAAGAGCTGCTGAGAAAGAAGAACATCATTAATTAATTATCTTCTGGAAACTACATAGTATGCCTTCTTCGGTTTATCTGAATCTAAGAAATTATTAATCTAAAGTCATAATATATGAACTCACATTTTCACTGCATTTAAACTGCGAATAAATTATACAAGTGATTTGAGTTTTTGGTTTTATTTTAGTAGATGCTTAAAATGAAAAATATAGTAAACAAGAACTAAAATACCAATATAAAAATACCAAATAGATTTCTACAAGATTTCAACTTTTATGAAATGTTAAGTATATTATTCTGTTCAGCGCTATATTAAATTGACCAAAATAGGTATTTTTTTTTGCGGAGCTTGTATATGAAAGGGTGAAAGGGTCATGTTTCAAATCAGACATTTAGACAAAATGTCAATAAAACAATTAAAAAAACGTAGTGTCAAAAGATATTTGTTGTTTGTGTGATCATCTTGGTAAAAATTGTTTTTGAAAACATTTTCGTTGTTCTAACGATGATTGTAGTAATCAAAAATTAATTAAGATTTATAGACGGTATTAAGTGCATAATCGATATGTGGGTTAAGCCTCAAGAAATTTTCATAAAAACTGCGCTTTGGTAATTATGTTTACGATGGCCGCTTATCGTAATGAATTAAACTTGATTGTGAAATTGTGCTAATATTTTCGTACAATCTATAGGGATACTGATGAAACGACTTTGTACTTCGTCCTGCAGAGAAGGAAAGGGCATGGCAAGTCGAAAGGTTTCTCCTCGCTTCTCGTTGGTACTTTAGATAGTGTTCGAGATACAAAACCAGCGCCCTACCGAATTTTACATCAGACACCTAACTCAGAAGTATATTATGGTATGCGTTTTATTCTACAATAAATATTTATGTAACTACTATTTAATTTTATTAGGAATCCAACCACTGAGCAACTATGTTAAGGATCTTTGTACCAACTCACACACTAATTCTATTTGGCTATGCTTGTCAAACAAATATGAGAAAATGATAATTATTCTAGCCACTATAATTTTAATTCTTTTATTGAAATAGTCATCTGTTTAAACATGGGTACAGCCCTTTATTTAAGAGAGAAATAAGTGTGTAAATAAATGCTTAAAAGTTGTGTGCTAATTAGTGATAAACAAGGATAATACAACTGATATAATTAAGTCACATTAATACCTTCTACAGATATATGACTCACTATGTTATGATACTTTCCTTATAGTTTTTCTGTGATAATATTGATCAAGATTTTATTATATCTATAGAAGATATAACACTTCTATCTAAACCATAATCAAACAGGATATGCAAGACTTTATAAAATAGTACAACTTGTCTGTGTTCAAGTAGCCTAATACTATTACAGTGCAGGGCAGTTTTAAAATTTAAAATGACATTTTAGCTGACACTTCCCTAGCTGACACTCTGTACAAAATGTTCTTCATGGAAATGGTCAACTGCAGACTATGTCACCCGTTACACATTGTATGTCAGAGTTCAGATATACATGGGACATAAATTGATTTTCTATTGTTTTACAATAAGCAAGAAGTTAACCCATATTTAAAGGTTTTCTATCATTAAACATTTATTCCAGTGATAGCCACTGCTCTAACCGAGCCAGAAATACGCCAGGATTGGCAGTGGCTGTTCGAGAATGTTTGTCCGACATTACACTCATTTGATACCGAAGAAGAGGTTACTGAGTTTGTGTGCTGTAAAATAAATTCTATCATTGCTACGGAACAAGAGACTTTTACTGAGGGTATGTCATTTTATTTTGTTTTTATATAATTAGTGGAGTATATCAAACATTATCTATATAAATACAATAAAGAGAAAACATTTTTAACTTTACTTACATGTGCTCAAATGCTCCAAAAGTACTATACTGATTCTAAAAGCAGGTGAAACTGCAGGAAAACAGCTAGAGGCTGTATTTTTACCTGAGTTTTGTGATGTTCCGTGAGAAAACAGCTAATCTGATAGCAGCGGAGCAGGTTTAGGGGGGAAATTATACTAAAAATAAAATATACATTGTTTAATTATTATGTTTAGTAATATTTATAATGTTTCAATTTTTTTTTTTACCTCAAACAGATGAAGACACAGTCACATACAAAAATGTGGACTATGAATTCCACGAAAGGTTCCGTATGCCCAAAGATGAGAAATTGGTCTGCTACTACTCTTGTAGGTGAGTAACAGTTCCATTGTTATTTATTAACTGTCTTCAATATTAATTGGGAAAAAACCTTGCTCATTGATGCCTACTATTTGTTGTTAGGGTGAATCATACTAGCATTTTAGCATTCGCCCAAGTTTAGAGTGGCATGGACAAAGACTTGCATAAATTTTAGGTAACGCACGCGAGGTTCGTGCTTGCAAACGTTACCTACGATGTTTCGCGTGAATCATTCCTTCATGTGGTTAAATTGTTTTGTTTTTTTTTTTAATAACTTTAAATGAAAAGAAAAAATTGAAATTTAGACTTTTACAACAACTATTAAGTACGTCTTTGTAAAAGCTATAAATCCTGAAAAAAGAAACATGCTGCATACATATTTTATACGATAATATTTTCTCTGAATATTTTTTTATCGCCGTAATATTATGTATGTTTGAGCCTTAGACGACCAGGCCACTATATTCCATGGTAATTTTACAGTTACTGGAAAGGCAAGATGCCCCGCCAAGGTTGGATGTACCTATCAGTCCACTACATGTGTTTCTACTCCTATATATTCGGACGAAAAACTTCTATCAAGATCCGCTGGGCTGACGTCACGGAATTGGCGAAAACCAACAGTCTTTTGTTTCCTGACTCGATTAAAGTGGTTACCAGGGACGGAGAACATTACTTCACGCTGTTCTTGAGGAAGAATGAGACTTTCGCTTTGATGCAGCAGTTGGCTAATATTGCTATGAAACAGTAAGTTATTATTTTAACATTTATTTGTCAATCACTGTCAAATCGTCTTGAGGAAGTCTAAGTACACAGGCGCCAAGCGACTTTCATCTAACTGGCAGGTTGTTTGCTCTTTTTGACCAGGCCGATAAACCGCAGAAACAATGAAAATTTTGCGATTGTTAAGATCGAAGATTTTAACTGGTTACATAGCTAGAAGTATCTTCTGAATCTGGAATTTCTGCAGATTATTTTAACAATAAGATTACAATAACAACAGCTATTGAAATATTTTCTGCTTGTTTATAATAAAAACTAACAAGCAATTTCCGCTATTGTTCCCAAATACTGCCATTATTTTTCTAATGGTAAAATAAATGGAGTAGGTATGTACTTATATTTTCACAGCTGAGTGAATTACGTCAGAACACATCTGGTTTTCCGTGTAACGAATTAGAACTATCTCGGCTGGCCTCTATTTGCATACACATCTAATCTGTTAGAACATTGTATTAGACTGTACAATCTAACCAACAGTAGATAAATTGCCATTCATTGGTATTGGTACATGAAAAAAACCGGCTAAGTGCGAGTCGGAGTCAAGCAAGAAGGATTCCGTACCATATATAGAACACAAAAAATATTTTTTCTTGTATAGGAGCTGCCCAAAATATTTATTTTATTCTAGTTTAAGTACCTACTTGTTGTTATAGAGGCAACAATAATACATGATCTGTGAAAATATCAGCTGTGTAACTATTACGGTTCATGAGATAAAGCTCGATGACAGACGGACGGACAATCAATAACGAGGTCCAGTTTTATCCATTTGATAAGGATCCCTAAAAACTATCTTCGTAAATATATTCAACGGGTCACCTCTGCCAACTCCTTTGTGGGTTTCAGACTGAATAATTCGGCTGTGAAGGGCAAATGTATATACTTTTTAACCTTAATTAAGCTGGAGTGTTTCCACTGATCTCCATAGGGTGATAATCTGAAAATAATGTTGTATTGTAGGTACTGATAGATACAGTTTTGTAGATAGGTAGGTAGATTGCAGTGCATACTGTGTGACTAGGATTAAGATAATGTTGTTTGAAGAGTATACTACTTGCATTAGTAATTTACATTGCATTGATAACTTGTAACGTCCATGGTTTTCTGCATATAAGATAAATAAGTGCATAAGTTTCACTTCCATAAAGAATAGACCTGCGTACCGTAATTTATGAGGTCTTTAGCAATCTATTGAAAATTCGATGCTATATTTGACCACCATTTCATCACCATCACCATTCGATGCAAGCAAAATCTCTTGAAACAAAATAGTATTTTTTATATTCCTATTTACAGTACGTTAGTCTTTTTACTGTGAGCCATTTTTACATTTCAATGCTCGCTTGATGGCAAGGTCGCAGGGACAATTATTTTCAGAAGCTGAGAAAATTGCTCATACGCGATCTTCAAATGTACATCAGTCATGTTGTTCGTTATTAAATCAAAGATTGTAGACTTGTTGTATGTAATTATGGCATACAAGATGAATGAAAATTACGCGCCCTTTTTTACATACGACCGCCTTAGTCGACCTTCAGGGTACATTCGACAAGGACAATCGATATTTGCTTATCCAAATTGCGGCAAAATACAGACAATGATAGTGCCAAATTCCTCTATCTTCAATCAAACTATCTACTTGATTATAAATAACACAAAAACTATGTATAATTTGAGTGAATTGACAATACATGTGGCCATGAATTTGAAGATAGGTTCAAATAAAAATTGTCTGGCTTATGAATCAGCCGTTATCAACAATTTGATACTTGATACTAGAGCTATAATTTTATTGATTCGGTTTTGTTTTGTAAAATGTGCCTAATTTTAGTATGACACGAGCACTTAAAATGTACCTATCGATTTTGCTATCTAATGCGGAACTAATACTGTCTAAAGCCCAGACTCCTTCAAAACTCAACGGAAAAAGTTTTTAAAGAACTAATAGAATTCCTCTGTTCAAGGATGGAGATAAAATTTGGAGTTTGGGCCAAAAAGTTGTACCCTAATTCGAATTACTGACTTCATAATTCACATTTACGAGGACGTAAATATCTATTACCTCATATCCCAAGTACGCTCAAACATTTTGATCACCAGAGCCTTATCTTTCCAGATTAATCGACGATAAGTCAGGATCCTTCAATATTGACAAGGATCTGTTGACGAAACTAAGCAAAAACGTGCCAAAGAAGCCTTCGTTCCTGAAAAGAGATTTGGACGCCAGGAAACAGTCCAACCTCTTTACTCTGAGATTCCGATTACCACAGAATGAAAAGTTGGATGGCACGGAAGAGTGTACTCTATGGACTCCTTATAATAAGAGACATAATTGGGGAAGATTGTATCTATCGCAGAACTTCATTTGTTTTGATAGTCGGGTAAGTATTTTCTTTATTTACCATTAAGAAATTATAGGATCGTTTGTAACGATCAAGCAGTTTTTGATTATGTAAATATTTTGTTCAAAATCTATTTGCGATAGGTATACTTTTTGCTTACATCGTGAATACGAATGCATGTGCTAAATACTTAAATGCATGCAAATGCTTCTATATGCTTAGTCGTTATATAGATAGGTACTGATAAGCAATTTGCCTGAGCGTCATCCTTTATGCAAGATAAGCGTTTATTTACGACTAGAACATTAATGCAACTTAAAGGCCATTAGAAAAAAAAAACGTAAAAGTTTATGAAAGCCAAAATTCCCCACATTTTCCATAAAATCGATAAACTTAAACAATATCGATAGCAGATCAATCGACATAATAGATATCGTAACTGATACAATTGCAGACAATGCACTGTTCCATAATAACAACAATAAATATGTGTTAAATACAATAGCACAATTATTATTATGAAATTCATTATCATTTGTAACATTTCACATGCAATTTTCGACCTTATGTCAAAGCAATAAGGATGATTTAATTTTGAGGTGACGTAGGCTTATATTATGTGCAAAGTAACGAGTTATTTATTATACCACGTTTGTTATCATTGCTTTTGTGAGTCAGGAGTAGTGTTTATATAACCTTTGCTGTTCTCATTTATCGAAGTACGTTTATTTGGTTAAGACTTAGGTTTTGTTGATATTTGTTCTAATGATTTTGCCTATTAGCTTAATGTTATGTAAGTTAAGTTAGATACGGTAACCATTTGCTTCTTAACATGTCGTTTTGAGGAAAACGGCAGTGGAAATGGGAAACAACTCGTTGATTTTTTTAATACATTTTTATAGACTTCATTACCGTAGGTATACCAAGGACGCTTCTATGCCTAACCAATTGTTATGTTTCTATGAAATAAATTGGAACCATGTGGTTTAATCCTTGAATTTATTTACTAGGTATTCCTCTTTATAGATAACAACTAGCTTCCGCCCGCGGCTTCGCCCGCGGCTATATCGCGTTTCCAAGAGAACTCATCAAAAGTCCGGGATAAAAACTATCCTATGCTCTTTCTCAAGGGCAACTCTGTACCAAATTTTATTAAAATCAGTTCAGTGGTTTAGACGTGAAAGCGTAACAGACAGATAGAGTTACTTTCGCATTTATAATATTAGTAGGGACATAGTAACAGCCTACCCGTATTTTTACATTTTACACTTACCTTGTTACGTTCCTATAGTTCCCAAATATCATTCTAGGTCCGCAATCTAGTCCGTCTCACAATACCTCTCCGTAACGTCCACCAAGTGGAGCGAGCTGACTCCGGAGGCACTGGTTCCTCGGGAGATTCTGGCAGCATCCTCATAACGACTGCTCATCACACCAGCTTTCTGTTCGGCAATATATCTGATAGGGACTTCTTGGTGCATAAGATATCGGAACTCCTTGCTAAGCTGCCCAAGTAAGTGTCCGTTGTTTTTTTTGCATGGCAATTTTGACTAATATTGGTAAGTCGTTGTAGTTTTCTTTCATTATTAATATTATCTCTGGGATCATCGTAATCTTTCTCTGAGAAAACATTTTTCTAAGTGGGTTTGATTTAATTTTCTGTTTTGTCATCTCATACAGTTTTAGGGTTTCTGTTCTTTTAATAGCCTGAATTTCTACTTTGTGATTTTATATTTGGGATTACGTTAATCTTGCTAGTGGTAGCTAAGATTTAGACTTCTTAAAAAAGTCTTAGGAAAAACTGTCTTTAAACTTCTTAATTTCTAAACTTGAAAATAACGTGTTAATTCATTAATATCTTTACTGTGTTCTTTCTTTACAGTTTTCTAAGCATTTGCCTTTAACAGGGAGCTAACCAGCATGTTGAACGTTGCAGCCATCGCTAACATCGGTTTTCGACTTTGGGACTTATATATTTAAGGTTTATTTTCCCGTGTACTAATAGCAATGCGTGAATGTGCAGTGATGTGTACAGGGAGAAGGCGACTAAGGCCGTGGCTCAGGCGGAAGTCGAAGGTTGGACCCCGCAGCCGCCGCTTATGACTCTCTTCAGAACTCACCAGACTTCGCCTATTAAACAGATACAACAGAAAAAGGTTAGTCGGAGAATGGAGAGGTTTTTGGTGTATGTGACATTTATTAAAGGTTGATTATTTTTCGATGGATTACACTTGAAAAGGTTATCTAAAATATATAAACCTATTATGAGCTTTAAATACAAAACCCGCTAAAAATATTCGGAAAGCTAAATATTTTCACTTATTTTTAGTCATGTCACTTATTACAAATTGTCTTTACTATCTTTTAGTTATGATGCATTAGGTACATGACGTGTAGCTGAACCTCTTTATTCTATCTGTATAAAAACACTAGGCAAATGTTTTCACAGGAGAAGCAATGGGAAGACCATATGGCCGAAGTGGGCCGAGGCGTCAGCATGTACCAAACCACAGAAGGCAGCGAATTAGTCGTCGGCGGAATACCAGAACTATTAAGAGGAGAACTTTGGAGTGTATTCTCAGGTTCTATACTACAAAAAGCACAAAATAAAGGCCTATATGAAAGACTGGTGAATAAAGCTCTGTCGACTAAGAATCAGGCGAACGATGAAATTGAAAGGGATTTGCATCGGTCTTTGCCTGAGCATAGGGCTTTTCAGAATGACGTCGGTAAGATATAATTTTTTTAAAGCCTAATTACATAATATACATACACACATAACATAATTAATAAACAGTGAAAATCTAAGCATTAATCGATTTACCAGTATTGCTATAGTAATATTTTTATGATCCAACAACAACTTTACGATCTCAAATCGGCGAACGCGCGAGACATATTTAATTTTCTATTGTCTTGTAATTAACGGCGTAAAAGCGGTTAATAGACTTCACATACACACAATACCTATTTGTAAATTACAACTTATGATATCGACATTTCCATATATTTTCAGGTATATCAGCACTTCGCCGCGTCCTATGCGCATACGCACTAAAGAATCCACAAATAGGTTACTGCCAAGCTATGAATATTGTCGCTTCAGTATTGCTAATATATTGTCCTGAAGAACAAGCCTTTTGGCTTTTAGCTACCATATGCGAGACTTTGTTACCTGATTACTATAATACTAGGGTGGTTGGGGCTTTGGTAAGTTACTCTTACATAATATATTCCTTTACTTCTTCCTACACTCAGATAAAAATTTGCCTATGTCCTTCCTCGAGATCTAAACTATCTGTCTACCTTTAATTCAAATCATCAACTTGTATTACTTTGGCTTGAAAGACAGATTAAGGCTTTAATGTTACCTTAAATTCCTTTAATGAAAAATGTGAGGCATAAAACAAGATAGGAATTAAGATAAAAAGAAAATTAGTCCGTTCATTTTATCTTAAAACTTGATCACTACAGCTAATAACACAGTGTGATGAAGAAGAAAATCAATTCGAATAAGAATGCGCCTTTATCAGATATAAATATCTGAATAGCTGAAAGCACTTTCTTTTTGGATGAACTCTGACAGACTTTTGATCTTGCAAATGCTGGGAAAGTCAAAGTCAAAACATTTATTCGCGTTTGTGACGCATAAAACCAAATACATACATGAGAATTTCATTTGAAAAATTATAATCAATGAAACAAACATTAAAAAAAGATCCCGACGAATTGAGAACCTCCTTTTGCTAAATCGGTTAAATACTTATATCATACATAATCCTCAGGTTGACCAAGGCGTCCTAGAAGAGTTGACTGAAGTCCACTTACCCGAGCTTCACGCCAAGTTAGACGAGTTGGGCATGATGAAGATGATCTCTCTATCCTGGTTCCTGACGTTATTCATCAGTGTGATGCCGTATGAGTGTGCTGTTAATGTCATGGACTGCTTCTTCTATGATGGTGCTAAAGTTATATTTCAGGTTTGTTGGAAAATTGCACTTTTTGAACCTTTATTCTGTCTTTTAAATGTTTCGTTATTGTATTTCCTATTGCTTTTCATGAGGTATTCCTTCATATAATATGTTTATATACTCAAGTAGGTACATATATTTGTTTTAAATACGAGATGATGTTACCGACACCCGGTCACTGTATACATATAAATCCAAAATTTTTATTTAACTTAGGTATATGAAATTTAAGGTATACGTCACAATAACAATGTGTGCGCTCCATGTATCTTCTTTATTATATCTTCAATTTTAGTTTTGTTTAAACATTTCTTTTTCTTATTATAAATAAGTTATTTATTATAAAATCTTTATAATAAATAACTATTCCACATAGACTTATCATTACCAGTTTTTTTGTGCAATGTTTTTTTACCTTACCCAACACTTATTTTCTATTCACCAGGTGACTCTCACAATACTAGATATAAACCGCGACAAACTCCTCAAATGTACTGAAGATGGACAGGCTATGCAGGTCCTGAACGACTACCTCCAAGGCATATACAATGAAGAGGCTATGGCTTTGTCTACGGAACCACGGACCGCTGAGAAGGTAAGTTAAACTTATTGAAAAACATTTTCAATAGAGATTGTTTACTGAATGTAGGTTGAATTTATGAAGTAGGTGTACTATTGAATGTAGGTTATTATAAAAATGTTTAATCACCATTTAATTTACGGAAGGAAAATAAAGACAAAATTATAGGAAAAGGAAAAAATAATTATTTACTCGATACCTAAATTATGTATTTATGTTATTGTATGAAACACGTGACTCGTCTATAACTTATGTAATCTAGGGTTTGCACAACAACTTTGAATTTCTAAATCGTGCAAATATGTACATTAGAGGAATCCTATATTTTGCAAAGGCCCACGTTCATCAACATAATGTAAGTTTTCTTAAAACAACTCTTATAAGAATTTTGACGTTTAATATTTAAAGAAAACAGTTGTTTTTCGACATTTATGTTGTCAATGAAAAATGGGTCTTTGTAAACTGTAATATCACATAAGCTGACAATAATTTATAATTTTTCCACAGACAATAAAAATCCAAGAGCTAATATACCAATCCTACCGTTCATACGGCAGCAGTGTTTCAAGCGAGAACATAGAACATTTGAGACTGAAACACCGATTGAGGGTAGTTCGACAGTTAGAAGATAGTCTGGAAAAGAATACACTCAGAGCTCTACAACAGGATAAACTTCTCGAGTTGAATGAGTTACAGGTTAGTATAGTTTTGAAAAACTACCTATTTTTATTTATATGGGACTGATCTAAAGTGGTGGAAGGTGAGTGAACGAGAAGGAAGAATACAGGTCAGAGAATGAGAAACATATAATTGTTGTTTTCACAAAATATATTCTCTTATTTTTCTATAAATAAATGGTTGCGATGACTTATACAATATTGAGCATGTAAGTCAATCTGTGTCTAAGATTTTGGTTTTTTGCAAAAAACATACCTGGCTACTCAGCATAACTTAAGTTTTATGCACCTTAACAATCTCAAATGCCTATTATTCTCCCACAAAAATACTATAACCATATTCTTCTCCCTAGGAACTACTAAGTGCCATTCGCGAAGAACTTCTCTGGGCTAAAAGAGTGCCTTGTGAACGATTAGAAGCGCCCTACGAGTCGTATAGACTGGATTACACGCAGTTCAAGACTTTGTACTTCGCGTTGTCACCGTGGGCTAAAGGAGATTTTGCTGAAGCCATCACTGCTAGGATGTTTAAGGTAAGGCTAAGAATTCTTAAGATTATTGGTATGATGGTCATAGAAAACCCTGTTCGAAAGAAGATATTTTGGCTTGTATTTTTTTAAATAATTTGTCGGAACTTAGGATTTGTTTAATACTTATTTATTTATTCATAAAATTATCTTATTATAGGGAAATATTAAAACTAGGTATCAAAATATTCTTCCGCATCGCTGTCAGCTGGGATCGTGCCCAAAAGGCTGGCTGCATTGCCACGCTGGATGGCAATGCATATCCTTTGACCGAAGTATAGGCCAGCCCTTTGGTCACGAGTGGACTCCACTAATCGCTTACTAATTTCTCGAAAGAGTCTGTGGGCACTTGGGTCCCAGGGTTTCAACCCCAAACGGCTCAAAAATGCAATTGCCGGCGAGGTTTACATATTTGTGCCGCTTGAGGTTTTCCGCGGCTGCAGCAGCTGCACCGACACAGCTCGCCGTACTGGGAAGGTGGGAAGGTGCAAGGGTGTCGTCGCAGGTTGCGTCCCACACCAAAGACCTTCCCATCTTCCAAGGCATTATAGACATCCCGTCTGGTCTCTTGCCATCGTCGCGTGCCAAGCCTCTGGGTTCTAAAATGGCTGGCACTCCGGCGGTGACAAGAGCACGACGGATAATGTCATTTATGCTGGCGTGTCGTGCCATGCGACCAGCACTTTTGCTACAGGAAAGACCATGGTGCCCAAGGCGGTCCACAGATTCACCGCACTGGCAGCGATGCGGAGCCGCAGTGGGAGCGCCGAGGCGTAGGCATGTAGCGAGCCGGAATGTAGTGTCACCCAGCATGGTCCCAACGCTGGGTGACGGCAGTGCGTGAAGCCATAACCCTGACTCCCACTCTCCCACAGCCAGTAGGCGGGCACGCTCAGCAGTATTGACAGATGTTTCAATTAGTTTATTTCTCGTCAATCTGCAGAGCGGCTCGTCCCACTGTCTCTGGGAAGCCGGGTTTTCAGGGAAGGCTGTGTTTGGGCAAGCCACTTTCCAGGCGTTCATGCCATCAGTCAGACACGGCACCTCAGAATCGACCAGTGAAGGGGCTAAAATTTTTCTGGTCAACTCCTTAGTGCCGCAGACCGAGGATAGGAACGCCGGTAGACTTAAACTGGAAATTTTGCGGACACCGAGGCCACCGAATCTGATCGGAAGGGTGGCTTGAAGCCACGCTCGGTCGTCCAAGGCCAAATTAAAAACAGATGTAAGAGTAGTACGGATAATTTGGTCAATTCTGTCTAAAAGATGTGGCTGCTTCCATAAGGGAGAGGAGCGAAGGTTGTATATAAATTTGGGGCCAAAACAACAGTATTTTACTAAGGTAAAAGCCGAATGAAGATTAATTTTAAAAAGTCTGGAAAGTTAGGATTTGTTTGTGTTTGTAATAAATTTCCCTAATGTCCTCGTTGGTCAAGTCGGCAGTATCTCGGGATTGATTCCCGAGTCCGGTGTCTGGAAGATGGTGATTGATATCTGATTATATCCGTGCATAAGAGAACATGTTAATGTCGGTCCTGGTTGTGATCTCTCTCTTTGGTAGGGTCGGATTGCCGTCCCATCGAACTATGAGAGTAGAGGAATAGGGGGAGTACACCTGTGTCTGCGCACTGTAATATGTGCTGCGAATTCTTGTGCACTGTAATAAGTCCTGCGCAACTGGCTAATCTCCTTAGAATAGTCATTACGGCCGATCATCGGTGTCGATGGCGTTATTTTTATTATTTATACTTTTATCTTCCTTCCAGCTAATGGACTACGACGAAGACGGCCTAGTAAGCGCTCGCGGTCTCAGCGTAGCCCTAGGGCTATCCACCCGCGCGGAGGCGGCGCGGCGCCTGCGGGCGCTGTACTGTGCGCACGCGCCGCCGCTGCTGCCGCGCCGGGACCTCAGGCCCACGCACTTCACCGATACGGGAGAGGAGTTAGCTACCGATGCTATATCCTTCTTTGATACGTAAGTCTTTTAAAATGAAACTTTTATTATTATTACATTGTTCGATTTTTTTTTTTGGTTGTGCATTGTATTTCGTTTGACATCGTTAGGAGTAAACCCGAAGCCAATATGGCGGCGTAGTATGTATCGTCTTAAAATTATTGTTGAGTATTATGTACATATGTGTGGTTCAATAAAAATGTTAGTTCCAAACCTAGTCTACCTTTATCATTCTCATTTCCAAGAATGAAATTAAAATTGATGATGCGATTTTATTTGGTACTTGTAGTAAAATGGCAATGGACAATTCCATGACGATCGCCTTTTCCTTACAGTGCTGAAGATGAGCCCGTATCTCCGGAGCCGGGACCACTGCAGCGTTCTATAAGCGAAATGTGCGGAGATGGCCTGCCGATGGACAAGAGCGATTCTGATAACAGTCAATTGGGTAAGTAAGCTATGAACACTTTAGGATAGAAATGAATTTTTAAATAAGGAGTCAATCTTGGTTTATTTCGTGGATAATAAGTAAGTAGCTTATGTAATATTCTGATGTCGGTATGTAAAGGGTACATTACTGATAAGTTTCATCAGAATCTGTTCACTTGTTGTTACATTTGCATGACGTGTCTTATGATCATTAAATATAATTGACTGTAAAGTGTCTGTAAATGTAAAAAGTTACTGTTATTTTACCAGCATAAAAAATATTCCTCTAGTCGTATGTCCAGTGGAAGAATTTCCCTCCCATTATCAGCCACCATCACTTACCATCATTTTTTTTTCCACTATCTAGGCACGTACATAACAGCGGAGAGCGTACGAGCCTGCGGTCTGGCCGGGCTCGGCAGCGGCGCCAGCACCCCAGGAGCAGCGCCCGCCGCCCCCGCCCTGCCGCGCGACCACTTCCTGCAGCTGCTGGCCGTGCTGCACGACCTCACGCAGCGACAGCCTGATGTGTACGAGGCTGTGGTGCTGGCAGGTACTGCGTACTATTTACTTTATCTATATATATAAAAATGAAACCTGTTTTCCGTTGTCACGACATACCATGAAAACGGCTTGACCGATTTGCCTGAAAATTAGAGGGGAGGTAACTTAGACCCGGGACAAGGTTTTAGGATAGGTTTTTGTCACCATCCGGCTACGGGACGCGGGTGAAACCGCGGGCGAAAGCTAGTTAGATTATAAACAAGCTTCTGCCAACAGTTTCATCCGCGAAGCGAGGTAACTCCTTCCAGCACCCAGATAATATATGGCCTATAGATGTTACCCGGGGATAGTGTAGCTGACCAACATTGAGATTCTTTCAAATCGGTTACTGAACCGTGAAGATTTTTTTTTTGTTTGATCCCCCAAAGTCACAGAAACTACTGAATTTAGATGCCTTTTGGGGTGCAAAAAAAATGTTTCCTCTTTATTATATTAATATAAAAAACACTACTGTGCGTATGAAAGTCGAATGATGAATATTGTACAACCTTTCCCAGGCTACTATAAAAAGAGTAAACAAATAATTCTTGTTTCACAGGTACTCTTCTATTGCAACTGGGTGAACACAACCATCGCCCGCTGCTGGACCGCGAGATCTCACAAGACAGCTTGTTCCTAGCTGCCGCCGCTAAGCAACCTGAGGTACAGGTAAGTTCATCTTCAAACGTCTTTCTAAACCAAAGAACCGTATCAAATCAAATCAATAATAGAGAAATAAGCCCTTTTATTGCTGTGAGGGCAAAATTTTTGAGATGGGTGCATTTCTATGTTTCGGAAGGCACTTTAAATTGGTAGACCCGGCGGTCATTTGGGCATCGTCGGCAGTCGTAAACTTTCTGATGTCTGATAAACAATCTTAACAAGGGGTATTGGGTTGCTTCTCATTGTTTATTGCGCTAACTCTCGTATATTTTTTATTTTCTATATTCGTGATTTAAATGTTCTATTAATTCCGTATCTAGCTGGATCCCAACGGCAACGCAACTGAACCCGAACAAGAAAGCCAAAAGCCCTCACCTTCCAAAGAAACCGAGCCTGAAGGGGTCTGGTCGATCACTTTAGAACAATTCCTAGCCACCATGCTAGCCCAGTCTGCTCTCGAAGAGTTCTTCAATGAGAAGGTGTCTATTCTACCAGCTTTGGAACTACTGAGACAGAGGGATAGGTTGCAGTCGGTTTCATAGCTGGTGGAGATAGCCGGGTTGCTTGGAATAAGCCTTTAGACCCTGCTAATGAGAAGTGGATTATCCGCTTCTAATTTCTGAAGGGAGTGTTGTCGATAGTATAAGCCGGCTAAAGTGAATAGTAATGTTACTAAATACAATGATTATACTAAAGCTGACACTTGTATTTAGCTTTTTAAGCTTCTTGTATGGAAGTTATTTGATTGGTTAAAATATAGTGCTTTAATTTGATCCATCTGCTGTCGTCGACTTGTATGATTCTACACGAAAACGAGTAAAAGCCAATAAGCAATTCAGCCGGTTTTATATTGATATCAACAAAATGTTTGACGACTATTTCGCTTTGAAGGTTTTGAACATGTATTTAATCTGTTATGGTCTGTCCTTTTTAAATATATTTTAAATTGTACATCAAGAATGAATCTGTAACAACATTTGGAACTTAGAGCGTTATCGTGAATTGTTCAAAAATATTAAATGAAGGAACTTGTAAACAGTCGCGATTTGAAATTGCCTTAGTATGTGTTAGATTGTATGTGTTCACCTAACCTGCTATATACCACGCAGTTATTTTAAATAGCTTATTTTGTGTAAACATATTGTATATAGAGTTTAAGTATATAAATATAGGTACTGGAACAATTGCGATTTCTTTTCAAAATTAAGAGATATGTGGACTTTTTATATTGTTTAAAATGTTTGTCTTGTCGATGGAGATACAATAAGGCCTTGATTACCTGCAGATAATTTTATATTTAAAAAAAAGTCAAAAGTAGACAGTAATATCATGTATGAATTCCACAGAAAAGTATTTAAGAAAATAAAATTAAAAAGTATTTTTCAAGGCAAACATTTCGCTGAACATTCCAGAATTGTTACTGTAAGTATTTTTTTTTATTATGATTTTACTAGGTATTTGTATTTATCGGTGCTTCAAGATATGGGTATGTTACAGGAAAATAATATGTACACTATATTTATAAACATCGCCAGATTAACAAACGGTATTGTTATTTTTGTACTTACATTTGGACAAATGTTTTCTTCATCTGACTTTGAGAAATATAGATTGTAACTCCTCGATTCAAAAACGAAAACATTATGATTTATAATCTTATCTACCAGTACCGAGTAGTTTATTATAAATATACCTACATATACATAGCCATATTAATTGTAAGTTTAGTCTAACATAAACAAATTAACCTTTGTACATAAACTACTAAAGTGTATTTAAAAGAATTCTCTAACCATGTAACACTAGGTTTAGTACAAATTAGCATTTTCTGTATATTATATAGGACTTATATTGATACCTTTTACTTAGATGTCAGCTTTGCTTCCAAATAAGTTATTTTCATACGCTTTTAAAGCAAAATTTTAGAAAACAAAAAAAAATATACCTTTTTGATTTGTATGTATAGAGGTTGAGTGTATATTCATAGGATAAATAAATATGTATATGTACATAACAGTGCCTATATACACCGACACGATTATAGTGCTTCAGAGAATAACGCTTTGCAATGATGTGCTTGACTATAATACAAATATTCGTAGACTTGAAAATAGATAAGGAATTGCCTCAACATGAGATACAAACAAAAAGCTAATAAAATATATATAACAAATAAGGAAAGAGATTTATACATGAATATTAAATGCTTTCATATTTGTGATACACATAAATCAACTAAACAGTGGCTTGCAAAGTGTTGCTTGACGCTTTTACAAGATGTCCCTACAAAGAACTATGAAAGGGACTTTGTAAAAACAAAAAGGACAAATTACTCCAAATGAAGTGCTTAAAGTAATATTAGCAAATTATATAATATATAGATTAGATATAGTCCAAATAAGCAATATTTTTAACAAGTGTATATGTATTAATCATATTTATTTTTATATGCCACGATATCTTATTTAACTTTGGGTAATGTAACGAATTTTGGGGTACAACGGTAGAAGCTTTTAGGTACATTCAATGGCAGAAGGGAGAAGTCCGTCCGTAGATATTATTTTCTAATACCTTGATTTATGAATAGACTACATTTAAATAAATACTTCTCACTTCTGTTAGAGACTGTACAGCAAAATGTTTTGACAATACACATAATATTTTAAGCATTGTCCAGCAGTAAGGCTTTCAATTAATAAGCTTTCAACTTCCATTTTTCTTTAATATTTGTGTATTTTATATCACTATGATTCTTAGCAAACCGGTAATTTTGTTAAAAGTGTGCAGTATGTATGCCATTTTAATCTCTTCATATTGTGGTGAATATTTATAAATGAAAAATAACAGTCTACCACGCTTCGCCTTGTCTTCGTCTACTCTTAGATTTCATGTTATTTCCAACAGTACTTTCAAGCACAAAATGTTTAACATACTTTAATTTGTAAGATTAACCATGTCCATGTAAGTAGCGATATCTGAACATTATACAAGTTTCATTGAATACACTTGTTTGACGTTATTCATGAAGTTTTATTGACCTTAAATTTTCAAATAATATAAGGGAGTTATAATTTTAGAAATATGAGAAGTAATAAAACAATATAATTTTATCTACCCGACTGCACCAAGAGGGTTGTTAGTAAAGTATATTTGGTAGTTTTTATTTCAAAGTAAATTTCAGAGTCCATGCATTTTGAGAACGAACATTGGCTTTGTTTGGCAGCTGTATTGCGACTTCTCCATTAGTTATTTTCCACTGAAACAAATAAAGCAACAGTTAATATCTTATTAGGTCAATGATCTTAATAGTATATTATCAGCTAAGCACCTCTCGATAGGTACATGATACTCATATTTACTTACATTCAAGTGTTGTCCTTCATTGCCCAACATCTGCACTACATAAGTGCCACTGTGAAGACAAGAAGTCGCATCACTAAGCTTTAGAACACTATTTTCTGGCCACTGAAGTATTATAGCATAGATTGCAGTAACGTTATCGTTTTCCTGCGGAGGGAGAGTAGGGTGCATACCATTGTAGGTCGTTTTTCTACAGGTATACCAAACTTTACCATTTAATGAGTCGCTTTGAGAATGCCATGGGGAACTATTGTATATAGCCTCGCCGTTTATCGATAACCACTTTCCCAGCTCTAAGAGGCGTTCTTGGAATATCGGTATTATTGTACCCTCTTTAGTTGGGCCTACATTGATAAGGGCATTACCACCACAGCTGACAGTAGAAACAACTTGATAAAGCAAATCATTAATAGATAATATTTGACTGATTTGCATATCTCTTCTGTAGCCCCATGATTTACTGTCAACTGTGAATGCATTTTCCCATTTGTGATCCACCAATTTTCCTGAAATTACAAAACAATTTTTTTTAAGTATTAGGAAAAAAGCAAGGCCACATAACTATCAAATGAATTCATAACACTCACCAGGATTGTACCTATCAGCATGGTTATAGAAATCTCCATGATGTCCAGGGATGCCAATACCCCATCTATCATTCACAACTATTTCATTTTTCACGGGGCTATCATTGTACAACCAAGCCAACAAGTCGGTAGATTTCCAGTAATCATCATAAGCCTCCCAGTCACCATCAGACCATAGGACTGATGGCTTATAATCATTAACTAGCTGTTTTATATCTGGCCATAATTTTGTATCAACATATGTATGAGTGTTAAACTTTGCAACTTTATCCTGGTTGTAAATGGGGTTGTACCACTCATACAAAGAATGGTATACACCGAACTTTAAGCTGTGGTTCCTCACAGCTGAGGCCAGTTCGCCGACTATGTCCCTTCTCGGCCCAACTTCAACTGAATTCCAGCTGAAGGAACGCTTGGATGGGAACATAGTGAAGCCTTCATGATGTTTACTTGTTAAGACTATGTACCTGAAAAATATAATTTAGATAAGTTCAATAATATTTACAAAGGCTGTTTTTCAGCTATGATTTAGTCTAGATCTAGACTAAGAAATTTTTTAATAGAGGAATAGTTAAAATAGTCATTTACTTAGCTCCAGCTTTTACGAAGAGATCTGCCCAAGCATTAGGATCAAAGAACTCAGCTGTGAACAGGGGTGCAAACTCTTGGTATGTGAAGCCTGGTGGGTAATTCTTTTTCATGAAATCTATGTACTTCTTGTTGCTGTCAGATGCTGGAAAATGGAATTGTAGTTTATCAACAAGGTAAAAGGTATGTACCTATCATAAAAATAATTTCTGTAAATTATGTGTTGACTCGAGTTGGGTACTATATAAAGGTCATCAACTTTAGTCCATTCAACAATGTTGATAGGACTGTACCCAAATACATACCTATTAAAGAAATAAACAACTATTTATAATGGTCCAATTTGTTAAGGCATTTTAGACTACTGTATATTTATTGTACCAATATTTTAAAACAGTTTTGTCAGTGGGTTGTCTTATTAAAAAAAAATTGGCGATGTCAAGTAGGTGGTATCTAAACATTTTTTTCCATGGTTAGGAGTTAGTCAGTGGGTTGTCTTAGGGGCAGAGCTTAGAGAGAGAGAGAGAGAGACTAAATAAAATGTTCCTACCTTTCCAATTAGCCCAAAACCATTCTGACCCAAAGCTTGGCACCGCATACACTCCCCAATGAAGGAAGATGCCTATTTTAGCTTTGTCATACCACTCTGGCAAAGGCCGGGTATCCAGATCACTCCAGATTGGACGATATCTTTTATCAGGAGCATGAAACACATTTATGTCGTTGCTGACGATACTAATTTCGCTTATCTTAGCATACGCCAAGCAAAAGAATACTGAGATGAGTAAGAGCTTCATCATTCTGCGAACAAAAAAAAATTTCCTAAACAAACATTTTCGTTATAAATTATAGATATGTAGTACGGTGTGGTGCGCTTAAATAAAAAAGTAGCCACCTCATTGTTATCAGAAAAACTCTATTTACCAACACAATAGCTGTGGAGTTGTAAATAAATAGTAATTCTCGACTTTGTTGACTGACATGACACTGACACAACTGAGTTCATAGTTCGCGCGCAGTCGCGCACTAAAATGACGAATTATGGAGGAAGGAGGTCGTCTATCTATCGAAAATCGAAACGTATTTCTTATCAACTATTTATTTAAAAAAATAAATTATATAATAAAGTAGAAAAGAAATCAGTCCGATTTGAAAACAATTATGTGGTCCAGAAATCTGACTTTCTTATAAGGCTCGGCCGGCCGGCGCATTGTCTTTTTTTAATCTCGGCATTTTAGCAAAGGCCCAGTAACGTAATAGGAGGTATAACGTCATCTATGATTTCCTTGGGAACTATTTTTTTTATTTAAAAAAAAAACCTCCCGTTATGTACCTACATATAAGAAATTACTGCTTAATTTCCTATTTTATAAAAAAATCTTACAATCTATTCCTATTAACCTTTGTAGTGATTTGTGTTATGTTCAGGAATTTGTATCATCTTTCCATAAATGTAGTGAAACGCATAGAACTTTGAAACGTACCTACACAACTGATCTCGAACTTAAACTAAGTGAGGCCTACATCTTCGTATGAGTCTGCTATAGCTAGATATCAAATATCTAACACCCTTAACCGTTTCACTAAGTTGGTAGGAAGCAGCACTGCTGTGGGTAGCTCTGCTGATATTTTTAACGTATCTGTGGAGTTTCTTGCCGGTTCTTCTCCATGAGATGAGGCCAACTTTTTGGCATCGTGCAAATTGATTGACGTTTCGAAAGAGCTTTCACAGGCCTATTTGAAAAAAAAATGACTGTGACTAGTTTCACGCAGAAAAGCAATTGTGATTTTTTAAAAGGATTGCAAATCCTTGCATTTTTCAGCCGTTCGCCAATCAACTGTATCTTTCCTTGCTCAGTGACCTTTCTTATATGCGCCATATTCAGAACATCTTAGTGTCTTTAGGTACCTCTTTATAATACTTAAGTAGGTATACTTACCTCATATAACGAGGACGAAGTAGTTTTAATAGTACATACCTAGAGACAATTTAATCTTTGTATCGCTCGTATCCTAGGAATCGGTTGCAAAATAAATACAGCGGAAACCGTTTAGCGTTTAAAAAAATATCGAGTTTAGGGTAGGTACTTAACATAAAAATAAAATCAACTTACATGCTTGATGTTCATCTGAAAATTCAGGAAATAGATATAAATGATATAAAATGTCCAAATATGTTGTAAACCACACTTTAACACGTTAAAACTACCACATTAATACATTTTCCTCCTAAGTACCTACACGTGATAACGACGTGACGATTATTATACCAATTAATTTAATAACGTCACTACCACGTCAAACAGAAGTTAGATGGACACTGGCGACTGGTCACTCGCTTGGACAAAAGTCAGTCAACGTTGACCGTAGGTAAACAAATGATATGCGGCAAAATAGTTCGTGTTATCGGGCAAGTAGGTAAAATAGTTCAAAACTGGCGATAGGAACCGGTCCAATACAATAATACTAAAGAAATTACTTAGGTAGGTACTTATAATTAAATATTGCTGATGCATGGCCAACAGCCATAATTATACGATTTTTATGTCTTGTAACGATGGTTTTCAGTTTACTGCAATATGAAAGTATGTACTTACCTAACACATTTTTTATAGTAATTATATTTGTTCCCATTATATTTTACTGCTGAACTGTTTGTTTGGTTGAGAGAGCTTTTTTTCAGAGTCCACTGATCCGATTTAACAAATAATGTTCGATAACTAATAGTTACTTGCATCGTGTTCCAAGTAGACTATTGGTACGCAAAATGGGTGCCTCAGGCCCAGGGAGTTATCGAAACCACTGAAAATAGGTAGACTTAATTATTACACAACAGCTTCTGTCTGCAGTTTCACGCGCTTCCTAAGGGGAAACTTAAAAAGGCTTATTATAACATTAATGATTATTTCACAGATACACGCAAATGGCAGCTCTGAAGTGGATAACAAGTGTTTTATATATATATATATATTGTGACTAATATTGAATTGTATAATTGTAATAGACAGCTGTGTTGCTGTGAAGTTTGTTCTTCACCACTTCTTCTTCGTGGTGGGCGTTTTGGGGGTGCTGTCCTTTGTATTATTTGACGTGAAAAAGTGCTAAAAACTAGCCTATTTTCAATAAACGTTTTTGACTTTGACTTTGAACCACCTCCCGCACCTAAACAGGATGAAAGAAGCCTACATGTCAGTCTTATGTCTATCTCTATTTATAGTTCTGCCAAGTTGCTAGCACGTAAGAAATAACAAACATACACCTACAAATTTTCGCCTTTATAACATTAGTCTACATTGTGCTTAATTACTATGCTATGTTATATTATGATTCGTAAGGCAATAACGAGTATTTCCTGGGAAGGTCATAATAAAACAAATAAAATATGTAGAGCTAGCTTATATTCTAAGTTCTTAGCTATATACAATATTTTCGTTGAGATCAATCGTTTCAATACTGTTAAATATTGTATTTCCAAAGTAGACGGTAAAAGAACTACATAATACAGTAAAAAGTAAACCAGGATGTTTCTATGCTGATTTACAAAAAAATACAATACATTGTATTACACCATGACTAGACTGGCAGTCTAATAATCCCAAAGTAAAGTCTATCTCAAATGTAAAATATTGAATTTATAAGTGTTGTAAATATAAAAAAAATGCTGTAATTATATCATAATACAATACAAAACATTAAAATTAAACTAAAATGTGATATACAGAATTGATTTTAATTGGACATGATACTTTTAAACTTATTGCCCAGATATAAAAAAATAAATGAATTGTCATTTACAGGACTTGTGTTCAATTTTCATCATAAACTTAAATTATAAGTTCCTTAAAATTACAATAATTAAAATCAATTAGCTGTCCAAGAATTTCTTTCTCCATATTTTTAGGTCTGTCTTTTCACTTTCAAGTAGTTGTGAGGACTTATTTATGTGGACTGCATTATAAGTCCATTAGTCAGCTTACTATTGCTTAATTGCTTATGGTATATCCCTCATTTTTATCCACTTCCTCATCTGGAAGTGGATGACACTGCTATTGAGTGTCAACTTTGAAGTTAGAGTAATGGCACGCACCATTTATGATAATCTCACTGATTCCTGTTGTAGAGGGTGTTTGGGATGCTGACAATGGCTCAATGTGAGCCGCAGTCGTCATTACAGGCGTTGTATATAACTTGCTACACAATTGTCCTTGTTCAGTCCTTGTTTCCCCAATCATTCCCATCTTCACATTAAATATGGCATCCTGTATTTTCTTCTTTGCTACCAAAAGGTTTTTCTCTCCTTTTAAAGAGCGGAGCTCATTAGCTATGTATTCCCCAAATACGGAAAACTCATCTCTGGGTCTGGATATTGTGGGATAGACAATTTCTGGCTTGACTGCGGGCACAGCTGGCTCTGTTCTGGAGATCTTGTGAGGTGGAGACAGACTGGCAAGTTTGCAGTCACTGACTGCATTGTCCGAGTGAGATGATTGACCACTAATTTCTGAGTTGTCCTCCTGAAATGAATGAAATATTATATAATTAATAAAATAGGTAAAAAAGATTTGTTTAGTGAATAGTTTTTTTAAGACATTATTCAGTAAATAGAAAGTGGTTTTAAACTAAACATGGTACTAAATTATAACAGGCATCAAAAGCTCAATCCTCACCGACTGTAAAACCCTGTACGGTTTGCTGGAGTCCTTCAAGAAGTGTAAATATTCGAAGGCGTACCAATTGCTGACATATCTATCGTTGGGGTCTTCAACATAAGCGCGCACTTCTCGCGCCGATTCACGGTTGTACTGTGTCCGGAGATGTTGAATTTTCTTCGTAACATCCGGCACCGATATCCCTAATATATCCGATATCAATCGCAATTCTTCGCGCCGCTTCTGTTTGTCTCTTCTCGTCTCACATAAAGACGGGTTCCAAAGACTTGCGTTCACTTGCAACAGCTCGATCAACTTCAATGTTCTGTCTTTCGACCACTCCATCGCCCGATTTGTATAACTTGGTTCGAATTAAAACATAAACACGACAGAGTTAGCGACTGATCGTTAGATTATTCACTAAACTGTTCGCTGTCCGAGTCGGTCGCGGAGTCAAACAAATTACAAACGTCAATAATCACAATTTATTCACTGTCAAAATTGACTGCGATTCGAAACCTTTGCGGAAAATGATAATATTTTTACCATAACGCTATATTTATCTCTTTCATTCGAAGGGAAAACCACTATACCGTGTGATTTATGCTTGACATATCCATTTGGCTGTGGAATGGAACGCTAATATCAGGGTTGCCAGAATAAACCGGAAGATGGTTTGTTTTTTGTTGTTGTTTTAGAGCGCTTTCAAACTAGAGCGGTATTCCTGCTCGATTTTACCGCGGAAAGTTCGGGCTTTGTCACGCGTTTACGCTTGACGTCAATTGATAAGTACTAATCCATTAGGCCTGGAACCAAGCGACAGGATTTTCTATTTTGTGCTGCTTGGAATTAGTCGTGCACTAAAAAACCCTACGAAAAAGGATGAGGAGATCCGCTACTGTGAAAGCGTTCTCTGATGTCCGCTTGTGGTATGGTACTGGAGGTTTTACCCGCATAGCTGGGGCTACTTTTACCCACATCTTGTGTTGTAGGACGACAGCATGTAAGGGCGGTTTCAAGTCAACCAATTATATGTGTGTAAACGCAGCTATATCGACGGGTAAAAGGCAAAAGGGGTCAAGCACCACAGATCAAATTGTTCAGGAGAGTAAAAAGAAAGTTTTGAAAAATAATATCTCTTTATTGCTTTATTGAATCACAACACAATCTTCAGAAAAGTTTACTAAAATACAATGTTCTTTAATAATTTTACATCAAAATAAGCCTGAGATCAATAGTTTCAAAGATAGATGTCGCTTGACCCCAGGTTTTAACCATGTTTATCGTTTTCGCAAGGGGTCAAGCACCAATATTAAATGTTGGAATATTTAGATTTTGGCCTAAGCTCCAGGCGCTGGCGCGCGCTGAGTGGATCAAATGCAACGTATAGTAAGTTCAACTCAGTCGTGCGCGCGGCCTTATGTGTGGGTAACCCTTGTACATTTACAGTGACTTTGTGTGCGTGACAAGAGGTACAGTCGGGTACAATACAGTTATGTAGGGGTTGTATACGGGTGTTTAAAGAAAAACAGTTATTACGTAATTTAATGTTTATTTATTTATTAATGATTCTAAATCGCTACTTAAAAAATCAAATGATGAATTTTCGGATTCGCTACTCTCCAAGGTGAATTATAAATTCTGACTCCATGTCAAAATGTCTATAGCATTCTTCTTTTTTCTTACATGTCGACAAGTATTACCCAACATCCCTTCATCAATTTGACTTATACGTTCATTTACGAGTTTCATTATTTCCGTCTTATTTTGGTCGACATTATGCGAAGCAATATAATTTTTTTTAATTCCCCACATATTTTGTTTACATTATTATATTTATTGTCTGCGTACCCCGAGCTAGAAAATATGTAAGGAGTATTTAAATCATCTTAGATATTTCACCTCATTTATTTCTTAGATACTGTCAATGTAAATTTGAAAAGACGAAAATAATTAAAAACTATATTTAATAATAAAAAGCTTTGAATGTTGTTTCTCCTTAATAATTTCTCCGTGAATAACTAGTATTTTCGTAAGCGACTGTACCCATAACAAAAAGCGATAAGAACACGTCATGCTCGGACGACGTCACTGTCACACGAATGAAAGTTGTATATTTACAAGCCGACGCACACATAGGCCCGCACGCAAATCTGAGTTGAACTATCTATAATGAAAATAAAATTATTTAAGAAAGGGGCCAAGCGCCAATTATGTTTAGTTGACAATTTTTACTATTGGTGTAAGCGACGTTATAGTTATTAAACAAATAAAAGAAAAATGGATACAAACGACATATTTACTTCTAATATTGTTTTTAAAATTATGCTAAATGACAAGGCGATAGAAAAACGTAATACACAAAATGGTCCTTCAACCAAGCAAGGTAAAGTTGGTGTCGCTTGAGCACTTTTGGCAAGTATCGATTTGGCACTTCAGTACAAAAAATTCTTTGGTGCAAGTGACTTTTTTTCATGCTAGGAAAACGATATTACGACCATTCGAAAGAGAAAAAATAGTGGAGTTGGGGTCAATAAAAAAGTTAAAATCGCAAAATGTGGCGCTTGACCCCTTTTGCCTTTTTACCGTCGATATGTATAATCATTGAGCGCGTGAAGGTGTGATTTTATAAAAACGTTATACTTTTAAGAGTGTGTGTATATTGTATACCTCATCACTAAAGAGAATTTTAGGTAATCGAAATGACGAATTGTGGCATATTTTTGTATAAACTACTGCTGTTTTTTTATTAATTACCTACCTAACACGAAGGAAACTAAATGAAAGACAACATCTAATTCATTCTCATTTATTTACAGACTATCATGTGAAATTCTATCACATTATAAAACAAGTTCTCTAAAATTATATTTACAATATTTACATAAACCATTTCCACATACAAATGCATTAAGTAAAATATACAATGAACTTAAATAGTAGGAGAATCCATCCATTCACATCCGTTCAGGAAAATACTTATAATCATTATTATTTAATTATTAAAGGAACCAAATAACAATAAAAGGAACACGAAAAGCGTCCGGAATCATGTGATCTTAAAATTAAATTATTAAAAAAATAACTTATTAGCACAGGACTACAAAGAATACTATTTACATAAAAAAAACAATCAGTTCATTTTATAAACCAACAGTACCTAATTTTATTTAGTTAAATAGAAAAGAGGCTTTCGACTTTCTTTCTTGTAAGAATATTATTTACTAGTTGCAACACTGGGTGGGCAAAAGACCGCGAAATTTTTACCCGCGACGTTTTTTTTTTTTTAAATTTATTCTTGGCCATAGATACTAGTCTTTCAGCCGACCCGCGACGTTATTTACTCAATGTTGCAAATGTAGTTATTGTTAGGTATACAAAAAGTTTCTTTTATTACAACTTATAAAACTACAATAAATTTTATCAAAGACTGGGGTAAAATAGTGAATGGAAAATTATTCAACATTAAATTAAGTTCACATAAATAACAACAACAATAAAAAGACTAATAAAAAACAAAACTAAGGTTTTTTTACAATGACGAATTAACATAATGTTAAAAATTGGTTGAGTATAATAAACTGATAAAACATTAATTTTTTCATTTTATTTTTTGCTGAGATTCAATACAAAAATTATTATTAACTTGGTACCTATTTTTTAAGGGGTCACACTGGGTAAAATTATTTCTCTTACATTTAGTTCACAAGCAGAGCACTTAATTAATAATGGAAGGTATACAAAAGGTATTGGTGGTTTTAAATTATAGGTTTAGTTAAAATACATTATCTACTTGGAGGTACACCAGACACCCAGTCAATCAATAAATTCAACATTATAAAATATAGAAGTCTCTATTTTCAACAATTGACAACAATTTGTCTATTAATTGTTAGATCTGGTGGTCATAATTTTATCTATAATACAAACCCAGCACAATCAGTTTCAAAAGTCAGTGGGACTCTTTAAAGGTACTCTTTCATACAATCAAGTCCCTGCAGCTTTGTCAATTACTCAGACAATTCCATCTACAATAAATTAACATCCCAACAATTCAGTAGCAGATAGATGAGCACTAATCTAATGTCGTTTACATTAGGCCTACAAAGACACCTTCTCACTTCACTCCTTTCTTCGGGTATAAGTCCGTAGTAACTAATCATTACTAGCTACCTATTATTGTACAAGTCCAAAAATTTAATTGCGGTAGACCTTACGTGACATCGAGCGGCCGGTGCTCACGAGATCTAAAGAAACCCTTCTCGGTGCGGCACTCGCGTATCGTGACCGTCTGCAGGTTGACGGTGACGTCGGTGATAAAGATCTGGTCGGCGACGGGGGAGCGCGCCATCCAGTAGGCGGCGCCGCGCCGGGGCGCCGGGGGCGGCGGTGGCGGCGCCGGCACTGCCACGGGCGCATCGCCCCACGAGTCCTCCTCTTCTTCAGGTTGCGGCGCGGCCGGTGGCGGAGGTTGCGCTCCCTTCGGCTCCGCAGGTGCTGTCGCAGTGGGCTGAGTCTCCGTCCGCCTTTCGCGCTCTGGAGGAGTATGGGCGTCAGCCTCCTCCGGAGAGTGTGGCGCCCGTCTGGGGCCCGTCCTAGGAGCTGCAGCTTCAGCAGCCGGCGAGGCGGGAGCGGCCGCCCCGCCGGGCGGCGCGGCCGGGGGCGGCGGCTGCGCTGCGTGCGCGGTGTGCGCCGCATGCGAGGTGCGGCTACCATTGAGCTTGGTGGAGTCGTGGCGCTTGGCGGCGGGCGGGCTCATGGTGATGGTGACGCCGATCTTGCCGGACTCGCGGGACAGCACCTCGGCCTTGCGCTTGCCGGGCGGCGGGTGGCGCTCCTCGGAGCCGCTGCGCGCGCGCTCGGCGGGCGAGTGCTCGCGCTCGCGCTTCCTGCCCTGCCGCCGCAACTCCTCGCCGCGCTCGAAGCTCTCGATGAGTCGCGGGTCTAGGATGTTTTCCTCCGGCTCCCACGTATTGTGCTTCGGCTTCCAGCCTTTCCATTTCACGTAATACTCCACTTTGTTCTGAAAAGAGAGAGAGCAGATGGTTAAATTTGGCGTATTAATTTAAACAAGGTGAGTATAGATAGCGGCCGGGTGTGTGCCCGTTCGCTGACGTGGCGCGACTGCCGGTGGCGTGCATAACGGCGGGAGGGTTGCACATAGCATTGCAGATTTTATTCGATGATAATATTACGGCGAAAACGGATATTTAGGTGCTACAGAGTTTGCTCTTCGCTTTATGAAATTGTGGCTGGGGCATGTTGTTAGGTACGTTGTGGATTAATAAGACGACAAAGTGGGTGTATCAGGTATGGAACCGTCTTAATGAAATAAAGAGTAATGTGTGAGAGCGTGCGAAGTGCCCGCGTATCGCGCGTGCATTTGGGGCGCACCTGCCGGGCCAGCTGTCGCGCTCTCTGGCGGGGCCACCGTTAGCGCGCCTCGTGGCCCTGGACAACCATTGCATGCACGACACACTAATAAACCGAAAAAAGCATGCACCAACTTATAATAAACCAGACCAAAACGATAGCAAGCGATATCATGCAATACCCAAAAAGATGATAAACCTACATAGGTAGGTAATATTAACAGAACATGCAGTTTCTACTTATTCGAAATTTGGAAACTTATAGAAAGACAATGTTCAGTTTACAATTGAAATAGATAAAGCCTTACATTTGACACTTTCCTCAAATGTAAGGCTTCCTTGCCAATTATCTCGTATTTAGGTACATTACACATGGTGTTCCGTATCAACAGCATATATAATGGCTGCTCCACGCTGCAGGTTATTGAGATTATACGACTGTCATGTCATTAAGTAGGTACGCGATAATATGACGAGCGATAGCGAGACCATACCACTAAAACAACTACGATATTTTTTATTTCGTGTGAAATTATGTACATTTAATTCAAAGACTAGGGAGGTGTTGCCGTAAAATAAGTCTAAGTAAAAATGAATTCTGACTAATTCAGTTGCATGAACGTTTACTGCGCATGACCAAAGGCCTCTTTCCCAAGCTCGCGGTTTATTCTAGTTTGTTTAAAAATATGTCCGTCTACCAATTTTAAACTTTTATATTTATACTGGGATTTGGATTGTAAAATTAGAGTGAAAAATATCCAGGCTACGTATAGGTCATAATATGTAGCGGGGGAAATTTTAACTTAAAATGTTTTTTTATTATGTTTTAACTAAGTTTATATAATATAGCAAAGCAATTTTTGGTGAATTTGTTTATCATCAAAAGTTACAACTGCCCTAATTTAACCAAAGTCTTTAAAAAATATAAGTCCTATGAAACATCTACGAAATTCTAACAGTAATAAAGTTGTTCTAACAATTTTGACGATCGACAAAAACATCTGTGGCGAAGTCATAACACTACGCTTGAGGACAAACCCCAATATGAAATAGCATATTTTATTACCAGCCTTTCACCTTAGCCACTTAATTGGATTAAACTATCCATTGAAAATTACACCCCAAACCCTTAGCAATAGAGTCTTAAATAGCCCGTAAACTTTGGTGTTTAGGGCGGTTCGCAATTGATGCGGGGATTTCAGACCCTCGCGTCTTATTGGTTTTGCAGACGGAGGGTGAGTGAAAACTGTATTGCAAGCGCTGACTTTGCAGCGACGTTCATTCGGAATTTAAAATTTTAAATAGGTACCGTTATTGTCATTTTTATTGTTATTGGTTTGGAAGTTCAGTACAAGTAATGAGTGATATTTTATGTATTATTAGAAAATACACACAATACACCTTATTAGAAAATATGTAGTAATAACACATTAAATGTGCAATAGGTAATGCGAAACATTTAGACATATTTGGCAATAATTTTACTTAGCAGATTTAGGAAGTGAACGTTGGCATATGGTCAAACTATTGAAAATACTTTGTCCTGTCCACCCACCAAAATACTTCATTATAATTCTTAACTAATTAAATACAACTCACTAAAGTTTCTCAAAATCATAACATTGTAGTAATATACTTAAAAGTTTGAAAGAAAAGCCAACAAAACATCAGACTCAAACAAAAGCCCCTATTGTATTCACCATACTTATAAATGCTTAACTCAACATTCAATTTAAACTACAAAGTCAGAAACCAAACAAAGACATAATCGTTAAAAAAATAAATAAAAAAGGATCCGCTGGGACGTGTGGGCAAGGTGAGGTCGTTCGGTTGTTGCGCGGTGATTGGCCGACGCGCGGGGCGGGCGGGGCGAAGGGAGAGGCACCCCACCCCCGCTTCGTCTCACTCCACCCCCGCGCGCCTGTGCCGTCCTACAACTTTACCTATATCGGCAACATGGCCCTTATGTGAAGTTGTTAAGGTTGAATTTGGTGTGTTCGAGAGTAAATGGTTGATGGGAAGTTTGATGGTTGTAATCGCGCCATGGGCGGACCGTGTCTCGGAAGCACAGACGCCAATTAGCGTTGATCGGAAGCCGTGTGGCAATTAACGTTAATCCGTATCAGCAGGTGAGATGTGCTGATAGGATCACTCCACTTGATAACCGGTGTGGATTCACTTGATAGATGTGGCGATGTTCCGCGTAATGAGGATAGACAGATATATTCTGTTAAGGGATAAAATGACGATTATGGGTGTACATGGCCAATTTATCCTGTTATCGGAAACCTAATCGATTTTATTGATAGCTCATTACATCCTCTAGAAAGAAACTAAGAGAAAAATCTTTTGGATCGACACTCATACGACAATAATCTAGATAAAGTCCAGTAGGTAAGATCGTTCATTTTTCTGAACACTAGATACCTGGCAAAACCTAAACTTATGAGTTAGTGTCGTCAGGTTACCATTCAACTCGCAAGCAAGGTATTGCCTAATTAAACCTAGGTATACATGAGTTGTCCTTGTTGATTTAGCTAGCGATGCTGTTGATAAGACCAAATAATCTGATGAAGACGTTAAGTAGGTACCTAAGTATAGAACCAGATCTCGCGGCCGATCGACCTGGACCGATCTGGTGAAATCAGCAGTGGGTAGCTGCGTCTCAAACCGTGCTAGTCAGTCATAGAGAGATGGCAATTCATTGTTATTCTGCACTCGTGATTTACCCTAACTCTCTCAAATCTCTCTAAGTATCGCTTTAAGGTTTCTATTCAATTCTTTTTCTCGCCGTTGTACATAGACTTTCCGTATTGTTTCTGAGTATTAAGTGTGCAATAAAGAATAAGGTTAAAGATGGCGGGAGATTGTAAAAAAAGCTGTGTCCGCTTCTATCACCAATGTAGACGCCTCAACGTTACCACGACTATTCTGCCAAGAGAGAAACGACAGAGAAGAAGAAGTATATCAACATACGAATAATAAACGATAAACGTAGGTATCTGAAAAGCATTCGATATTCGTCGTTCATAAATAAGAGTTAAGTGCATATGATGAGGTCCTTGTACACAAATTAGGTGCCCGCATATTCAAATTAAGCAGTGATTGTAACGAGGGTATAAATCATTTAAACGTTGCATGAACACTTATGGAGGTCAAATATGAAACATGCTCGGGTTTTTGTGGTTAGAAAGTATACGTGATAGCGAAATGACTTAGAGAACTTGCTTAGCAGTCGCAAAGGGCCGTTCGCCACCGCAAAGACGAAAATTCGGGTAAAAGATAGAAATAAGAAGTACGTAGGCTAAAAACATATTTATTTTATTTTTAATTAGATATGGAGCGAGTAGTGTTCATCTTATTTAGTCTAATGCAGGAACAATTCCAACAGGGACCCAAATTCCGAGTTAGGGAGAATCCAATTTACAAGAAGTGGTTCGCGGAAGCATAGCGGAAGCTTCTGAACTCAATGTCTTTGTAATAACAACTAATTTATACTGCGAGTATTCTGAGAATTTATGAACATTTGAAGACGTAGACTACCTACATGTAGGAAAGCAGTGCTTTTGCAATGCAACTGCGGATTCAAATACATTGTCACGATGAAGCCGCAACAACAGCAACATAGATTATTTATGAAATAGCCTGGAGTAATCCAGAGCTCGTGGTCTTATTTAAGTAACATCTATTATAAAACTAGATACCTAGAGAAGGTGATTATTTAAAAGCAACGCAATCATTGTTGGTTGGGAGTCCAATATTTTCATCATGTATTTTAATTAAGACAATACTAACTCGAAGATGACTCAAGGAGAGATTAAGTTTTCTCTAAATTTAATAATATTTTATGGAGATCGGATTAGATATCACGTTATTTTTAGTCTGCGTATTACTGAGAATTCGTGATTAAAAACAGAAATATACTAAGCATTCCCCGAATCGGGGATTATACACAAAGCGGTGTGACCGGCGCGGGCGAGACTATTTTTTTCGTTTTAATTTGATTTTCTTTTACACAGCTTTGTAATAATTGCTTCACGTGCATTTTAACTGAAGGCTTCATCGTCATTTTTTCAGACATGAAATAATGCCGTGCCTGCATTGAGTCGTGTACAATTGTTAAGTTTATAACACTAGTGCAAAATTAAAGCTAGTGGATAGGGCAGAGTTCTAAACATTTTTGCGTTACTTTTGATTACCCATCACTGTTAAGGAATGGTCCAACAGAATTTGTTGGTCAAGCTATTGCAAACGTCCATCTAAATACATCATGGGTGTTGTCTGATTTTGGGCACATTTCGTTATGTAACTACTTACTTAAATTAGAATGTTTAGGAGGGGGGGAGGGTGACAGTAGAGTGAGAAACGGTATCCAGACAGCAGAATGGTCAGTGTATGAAGAATTTAAGGAGGTGGAATTTAAGCACGCAACGACAATTATCGTCTATCTATACCTACAGGAAAAATGTTTGTAATCTACAATACTAATGACCATTGACTGATGATAATTCGTTACTTATGTCGATTACATATCCGTTTAAACATTACTTAGGAAGATAAGATACGCAATTAAAATAGTATATCACCCGATAAAGTATTAATGTGATTGAAGTTTTAGAACCAATAGCACGAGTATTGGATTAATCGTACGTAACTTTTAATAGCTTTGATAACAAATAACAGATAGATGTAGATATGATTAAACAAATATTTACACATATTTGAATTGTCTTTAATATGTAGGGGAATCCCAGCACATAAAGAAAGCATAAGCCATATAACACCACGAGACAGTAATGAAAACCAGAGTCCCTATTGTTCGAACATTCCTCGAGTTTCCCTCACCCTCACAATTATTACAATGCAATAACAAGCAGATGTCGCACCGTTTATTTCTTTTCTCCTCAATCCGCGCCCTGTTAATAAAAACGAACTTATCCCCTTTTATTTTAATCTGTAACAATAATCTTTTACAACGATCGCGTCAAAATGTCTTTTAATATCGTGCGAAGTGGAGACAATCTCGAAAGGATAGAGGGGATGTGAACAACGGAACACAATATTAGTAGTGTTGGCACGGAGCCAAAATCCGTCCGTGTATTCAACGAGTCTGCACTCAATAACGCCAACTGAAGCGAGAGAGAAAATAGCATAATAAATATCTACGGGGAATTTGCGTAGGTATCGATTATCGAGTGTTTGTTTGATGTAGATGCTAATGCTAAAACAAACGCTAGAAAGTCCGGAGTAATATTTATCACCCACTTAGAATTAACGAGCGCAAATGAAACAACCAATGCAAACAAATAGAGGTAAAGTTGAATGCTGGAATGGTGTTAAATGGCATTCTACAATTTTGAATTGTAGAAACTAAGTAAACTGTGAACTTCTAAAAGTTATACCTATAAAAGTTAACCTAAGTGGTTTGTAAATGACAGAGGAATATTCTATTCTAAAGAGAGATATAGGTAATAACGTTCCACAATAGCACGTTATTATATTAGTGAATCTTTATTTTTACATTCTGAGAGAAAAATGAAAAAAATCTTGTTACTGCATAGCATCAAATTGTCGTAAAACTACTTTGGTATCAAATATTTTCCAAAAACTATTCTGAGAACGACGAAGTTCAGCCTTTTGAGAGGTTCTATTAGACTTAATAAAAAATAATCTTTCTTCTATATTTTTACGAAAAATGCAGCCTTAAATCTGACCAGTCTATCTGAAATCACATTTCATTATCATCGGCAATAGAGATAGAATTGCTTGATTTTCCATTTAATATTGGACAACTAAGTAATTTAAGTTAATTACTCTCCTATCGATTTTGAAACGAACACCTATTAAACCTATCTTCGCAAACCAATCTAACGAACTTGATCAAAGTAACAGCTACGTACAATACATCGGGTCGTTCATCAAGCTATTGCAAATTGCTCGGAGCCATCGCCTCGTTCCGGAGAGGTCGCAGAGGAGGCAGGGAGGGTTAGATTAATGGTTCGAGCCCAGTTAGGAGCCCCACCCGGGACCGATCAGGCGTTTAAACATGAATCCTCTCAAATTGCCCGGACGACGCTTGCGGAACCGTGAAAGGGTTTGTTTGACTAAATGGAGTGCGATGCCGAGATGTTTGTTCATTTGTTTAATTAAGTTTGTAAAATATCCATATTGGGAAGCCGGCTAAAACTAACATGCTAAATTGCACAAAGAAGTCATCGAGGTAAAACTGTTTCCTATTTTATCGGTTTTGTCCCAGTGTTCCTTTGTTGTAATTACTATTTCTATTAAACATTTTATCTAGGTACTTGAATACTTGTCCATATCCAAAATTGTGATGTCGAGAGGAGTACCCACATTAAAGATTTACAAACTCTTTTTTTGAGATTTCAATCTGTCTGTAGGTGCAATCGAAGTCAATATGCGTAACTTCCCCATATTGCATACCATCAGTTCTCCGCTTGTTCCAGTAGTTGCCGCCAGTAATATGAATGCGTGACTGTTCAGGACAGATTGCTTGCCCAGGAAAGCGTGACATGTGTACGCACGACCTACGCTTTAACTGCTCATTAGCACCCTCCCTGTTACGGTACATATCTAACAGGACTGGAATTCTTGGTGACATGTCTTACTTTCAAATCAGTTTTGATTCTGAAGGATATGTCTCGTGATTTAGACCTAGTGTATTTTTTTGATAATGGCTGTTCAATTTTGGTATCAACGATCAGCAAACCAATTTCACGTTCATGATTGAAATTGCGGATTTCACAGTTTTGTATTTTTCGATATCGCTAAAGTATTGCTCATTTGGAGTACAAGTAAAATTCAATATACCTCAGCACTTTTAACACGGGTTCAGTGCAAGGAATAACAAGCTCAATATTTAAGCTCCCGACGGTGTAGATTCAAATATAATTCAATTGCTGCGTTTAATTTTGTAGACCGGGGGAGACTCGAAGCGTTAAAAAGGATGGAGGGATCCGGAGGGACTGGGAGGGTGAGGGTAGGTGGAAAAATGACAGGATGAATCTCGGGTCGCGAGCCGCGGGCGATTGGCGCAATAACGATGTCGTGATTCATTTTTCAGAGGCGTTTGGAGATGATTTGTCGATTTCTATTTGTTCCTGGCTTGCTGTTTGTATACTTGGAGAGATTTATGAAGTGCTGACGTCGTTTCAAAGGTTTGGAATTCGGGAGGAGAAAAACTTTTCAATATTGTTTTTATTGCTCAATAATGGTTTCTTCGTGAAATCGTGACAACAATATACTCATTATGCGATTACTACGTCGAAGTAGAGCCAATATCGGAGTGCCGATAAGTAGGTATGTATTTATAAGCATAAGATAATAATTAATACATAGAGCGAAGGACTGGCAGACGCTTTATTGAGCAAACAATTACTTAGCTTTGATAGTACGTCGTCTCGACGGGCGCGCGTCGAGAATTACAAACGGGTTAAATTAGACGATGTTCACACCCCGGACAACGCTTGTGTTTATTCATACCACGTACGGACCTCCACGGAGCCGGACGTGACGTACCCATCAGCGCCAATTTGCTATGCATCCGACATGCCAACTTTTCTATATGCGCACATCGACACCGCTTAATAAATTATACCTATTACTGAGTTTGCTAGGATTTTAGACTTAATTGCGATTTAGAAATCAAACTCTTCAATATCTTCAATCAACACGATCGGCTTACATAAATCCCCACTATCAAACAAAGTTTTCTCGTTCACATGCACAAAAAGTTGATCAATGTCATAAGAACACAATTTCAAAGGAACATGTTTTTTTTCTCTCTCCATTCAGATCAGCGCAATATCGCGCGTATTCTTTCGTAACTCAAATACCAGGAGCACAGAAATGCTGAACGGTGTACGGTTCAACCAGAGCTATGTGTGCGAAGAGAAAATTGATATGTCAGACAAGGTAAGCAAGTCTGGCAGCCGGCGAAACGGCGGCAAACACACGAGACAAGCCCGGCGTCAGTCGGCTCGTGACGGTGCTGCTATGCGGACGTGTCTCAGTTTCAACTAGCATCTCTCATGTTTACTATTATCGTTCTCAATGGGTGAAATAATAGTCATTCTTTCTATGCGAAGGAGGTGTGAATTGAATTTGTTATGGTTGTGATTACGGTCTCGCTTGATGAGAACGATTGATAGATATGAGAGTGTTTCAATTTATGCTCCAGTTTTTATTATTATAGTGCTGCTGTAAACACAATATCTTATTCCTTTGGGTAGGCATAACATGTTTTATTGATGCTAAAAGATGTGGTATGTTTACAGGCAAGTAATCAAAATCATCTTTCGCATACTAGAAAACTGAGAATTGCACCAGTTTTTTTGGGGCAGAGTAAATCTCCTTTATCATTATCTGCACAGGAAGTAGTACGTATTTTAAGTATACTCGTGTAAGTAACATAAATTGACATTGGCTGTATTTATTTGCCGGCCTAGAAAGAACAGAGTGACAGAAATAAACAGTGGTATACAATTATATCGGTATTATAAAACGGTTGTTCAGAACGGGGACTGCGCTTAGCGGTCGTACGGTCATCGACTCAGGGACAATTAAATCGACGTACTTGTCAAGTACCGATTGTCATCGGCTTCTTCACGCTTATTGCCACTAAGTGAAAACTACGAAAAAATGCATGGTCAAACCAAATTCGTGGATAGATGATTTTCTTGTACCCTGAGAACCGATCCGGAATGCCTAAACAGGGTTTTGTAATACACCTATGCGTATTGGGGGGATATTTGTACAAATTACCGGTTCTCGCAAGGTAAGCAGGTCCCTCGTTTGACACAAAGGGGCTTTCCGACCCTCGCCACTTGTGGCCAAGCCGGAGAGCAAACACTTGTGACTAGTTTAGACGAGGGGAAGTCGCGAGATTTGGCTAGTGGGCGCTCGATTCATTAAACTCAACATCTCTTACGGTAAATTGGGTGAATGAGAAGAAAGTTGACTAACTCATATTACAGGAAGGTATCGGGAGCATTTTAAATAGAATCCTCTTCTAGACGATGAAAACAATAACAAACGGAAGGGTGAATGAAAGATAAATTCGTTATAATCCCGTAATAAATACGTCAGTAATAACTCAATTAAGTGAGATCACACCCCACGGCTGGGTTCAGATAAGGGTTCCACGAGAGATAAGAAAAAAACACAATGATGACGAGCGGGTGGCTTTGGCGTTGGGGCGCTGTGGGGAGACAACAAATATTTTGTGATACCCTGACCCTCGTCTACCCTTCATAACAGCGCCGTAACTGATTACATTCCATTGTTATTGAACGTATTAAACAATGTGCAAATATTGTTGTAATTTGAGACTTGCCGCATTTGCACGACAAGTGACATGCTTTACGTCCCATTATTTGGTTTAGTCATAAATCGAAGTGCGAAATCATCATAGGCGTGGTGGCGTGCAGCGTAGTAATATTTTAACGAGCGCGATTTCACTGTCGAACAATGGCTAGAAATGTGGCATCACGTGGGAACATCTCACCTGCGGCGCCGACCCGCTATATCCTTCACTAATTAACATCCTTATCTGAATCAGATAAAGGTGTACAAAAAAACCACCGTCCTTTCCTTTTCGTTTTACATTTACATAATAATGCGTGGGGCATAACGACCGGCGGCGAACCAACAGGCGCATTATTATAATGACGCCAGCGGACCGCCAAGCGCCAACTTGTCTCTACGTTTTTATGTGCCTCCTCAATCCTGTAACGGTGTCCATATTCAGCTCGCTGCCGCCGTTCACTGCTTTCAAAAATGGTACGGACGTATTAAAAAACCGAGATCGGTGTCAATGATAAGAGTCGCGTTTCAAACAGACATTCGGAATAAAATCGATTAGAGTGGGCTTGTAAGGCGACTCGATGGAAGCGAGTTTCAATCGACGGGTATTGCTTTATCACCTGATCGTTAGTTCTCAACGGGGGCATTCGGCTGTAGTGTATAGGAACGCGAGCGTGCATGAGACAATGCAGACTCAGCTTTAATTGTGTGGGGTCCCCATATGACGCTTCCCCATACACTTTAATATTCCGAGCGAACGTGCATGCGATTAAGTATGCTTTCTAAATATAGGGGACCGTTCACATAGTTTTTTTTTTATGTTTCGAGGGGTGGCTTGTACCTACGTATTAAGTATATAAGACCCGAGGTATGTTGAACGATGCATGACAAAGAGTTCCGTGGAGTGCCGTTGTAACTATAAAAATATGATTTCATAGGTAAGTATAAGATATTGGCTAGCTGTGCAAAAAATTAACATCTGCCGGCAAATTTTTATTACAAAAGTTTTTTTCTTTTATTATATCAATAGCCTGCGTTTTACCACTATCTCACACGATGGTAAGCGACGATGTAGCCGAAGATGGCTACTTCGTTATTACTAAATAACTAATATAAATTCTTCTGTAAAACCCTGTTTGTTCTAGATAAGCTAAGTGGCGATGATTTATTTACTTATTGTTTTAAACTACTAACTACCATTAAAGGTTTAACTTAACCTAATGCGATAGGTAGCAGTTCTACAGATAGATACACCCTTTCTTTTCGTATCCTTTTAATCACCTTTATTCTTACTTGGAAATTGGGTAAATAGTGATTAGATGAATAATGATTTAGGCACCAAATACTTGTGACACCGAAAACCGGTGTAAATAAGACATATTTTTTTATATGCTTGTAACCACTCCACGGATCGCCCTGTTCCCTTGTCAGTTTTTTTATCCCATTCCAATACAGGGATGGATAAAATTACGGTGAAGCATTGTGAAGCGATTATTTATAGAAAATTTGGTGGCTTTGTGTCACTTCCGAGTGCACACTACGGACGAGTTTCGAATTATTATCGGCACCACACCACCATGACCCTATAACGGCTTATTTTTTGCGTCTTGTCAGAATTTTTTATATGATTTTGGGAAAAGGCCGTTATAAAGTTGGATAGCATGGATGTCAGGCCTTAGAATGCACCAATTTATAAGTTGTGTCTAATGATGCGGCATTTGAGAAAAGGAAAGAGTAGAATGTTATTATTTTCAATTTGTCAAACGTTTATAATTTTCCAGCTTTTGAGCAATTTGATCCGCGGTTTATCCGTTCAATGATTCCTTGAGCACGAAAAAGTTACCAAAAAAGGCACTTGGAAACTGGACAACATAGTGAGCTTCGGTGTTTCTACTTAAAATCTGACGAAAAATATGTCCACAAAGACATTTCAGTAAATTCTTTAATTTCAATAAATTTAGTATAGCGCCATCTAACAAATAGCCTTGGAACTATGTCGTTCGACACTTAGCTAACAGAGTGCAGAGTAATCCACAGTTGGTACGATGGTTGCAAAGCGAAAACCTAATAACAACAATATTAATTGAACGGAAACGTCAAGAATAAATAAAAACAAACGTTAAAAAAGTACTATTAAAATAAAAAACTAAGTTTAATTTGTATCGGTGTAACACACTACGATATTTTGCCGGCCGGAATATTGCTCGACGCTGATTGGCCGGACGGAGCGGCGGGGAGCATGCGCAACTCGATGGCTGTTCGGTCGAAGCCGAATACTGGCGCGTTTGCTCCGAGATACCAGGGCTACAGAGCTCTGTAGGAGTTTCTATGTTGACGCCTGGTAGTTAAACGAATTTATGCTTTATGTGGGAGCTTTAAAAAACATAATCCTTTGTATACAGATGTCTCGTTTATATTAGACCACGCTGGCTGATAACAAGTTGAGTAAGTTGTTTACGAATTTGGGCCTTATATCGTTGTAGGTAGAGCGGATTTTTGCATTACTTTCAATTTGTTTTGATATTAAGTAGTTTCCTAAAATTGACACGAGCGCTAGCAAGCGGGCGTTGGAAACTTTTGGCGGCGTAAAACCTATCATAATAGAGAAATTGTGGTCGTGACTTACTAATTGACTTGTGCTTCTTGTAATCTAATGAATCGTGATTTATGATAACACTCTGTACTTAAAATGAACTGTACACAGTGCAATCAAAACATGCTTAGCGCTGCACTTTACCAATATGAGTGATGAAGAATATTATGGTAGTCACGCTATTTTAGGAGATGCGCTAAAGACGTTAATAGGAGCCAAAATAACTATGCTGAGAACTTTAAAAACTTCTAGCTGTGAGAAATATTTTAATTGCTTGTGATTGGTTGCCTCAAGAGCTTTAGAATTGTAATGCGTTAAATGCGCCCATCTGGGATTTATAGCTCAACGTGGGTGGGTACACACTGTAGAGGGAAAACACTGAAGATCTAAGATATGTGATTAACCAGATGTAACGGATATTAAATGAAGAGTGCTAATGTAAAAGAAGTAAACATTTTACATACATATAGGTACGAAATGTGTGATGACTGATGATTTAAGGAGCACGTACTTTATTAGGACTTTACTAGACCTGGACCATTATGAGATAGGATAACTCGAGACTGAAAGTTTCGAAGTTTAAAACCATTGTATCTAGTCCGGACTTTATTAGCACTAAACTACATTATGAGAAGGGACTCTGATGGATATCTCAAGATTTTGAAAGTCTTGACATAAAGGACTATTTAATATATTTTGTTAAAAAAGCAGAGTAAGTCTTCTACAAGAGGTTCTCCGGGGTTCAAATGGAATCGTTAGAGTAAATGGAGCAAAAAGATTATTATAGAAGTGCTATCGCAATGTCGCAAAATCTCAATGCGTAGGTAAAAAACCCTACGAATGATGCATTTCGGTAGATTAGACTTTTCGTAGAAAAGTCTGTCAAAGAAAATGGAACCAGCATGGTGGTCCAGCAGTTCTTTTCAAAAAAGAAAGAGAATTCTCGAATTAACGAAAATTCTAGTTTACTGATGGATCTCTTGGTAATAAAAGGCTGGCTAAAGCACAGATGAACTTGGCACTCCTTTGCGTTTCATGATATTAATTGAGGTGGGTGTTTCGACTACCCACGCCTTCACTAACGTCATTGCAAATGCCTTGTTATTTCATGAGAAGGGAGGATTATGACTTGAAAACAAATAGAGCCAGACCTACGCAATATCATCACGGCTAATTAAAAAGAACGTCATAGTTTAAGAAAGGAGGCAGTTGAAATAAAGTCCATTTAAAAAGGTTGCTAAAAGGCCATTGACGTAGAATGTTACAGATATGAAGTAAAAGGTAAATGATATTTAAAAAATAGTAGGAAATAGAAATGTTACACGTGGTCTGTAGGCATATCGCTTGCTATCATTTCCTAATTTGATAATATGGTATGGGATAAACTATATAGGAAAATTAGCTCATAGTCTGCTATGAAGGAAATTAGTACTTAACCAATAAGTTGATCTAGATGATATTCATTTCGAAGTTACAATTGCCATCCGTACACTAGGACCAAATCTCTGACTGGGAGAAGTAAATTTTCATGATTATGCTTGTTCTTTGTTTCTTGTTATGAAAATTGATATTTTTAGAATTCATTTTGGCCCACCCTCTTTCATGTTATATGGGATCAAAGTCTGGTCTTAGTTTACGCATGGCACTTTTATAACTTTCACGATTGGAAACATTTGCTATTTGTACTTCTCGCAACTTTTTTTGCCTTCCTATAAATTGAAATAAGATCAGAGCAATGATTTTCTTCTAGGTTTTACTCTGTCTTTTCATTATCACTTGTAAGTACCAAGTGAGGAATCTATGACATAAAGTTTATAAGTTTGGAAATCAATGTATCCAATAAAAAAGGAAATGAAGATCAAATACAGAAATCTGAACAATATTATGAAATAAGCTAGATCCAGGATGACTGAGGCTATTCTGATAGAATGGAATCCGAATCTTATGATACTTATGCGATCAACTCAATTATAATTTCATTAAAAACAAGGATAAGCCTTAAGGGCAAAAATACTTGGCTCGGTCTTAAAGTCAACACAGTCTCGAAATTATTCTCGAAATAATTCAAGGAAAATACGACTTCCAAGGAACCAACCAAAGCATGGACAAGCCGTTAACATGTTCCTAGAAGACCTCTAGCTAACAGTCAGTGGACAGAAGTGAGTAATGATCCGACTATGTCCTGTAACAACATCGTTTAGTAATACTGTTTACTTTATCAGATCGGCCTAGCAATAGCAAATGTTTCCACGTGACTGACTGCACTTACCTTATCGGCAGCTCCTCGATGCAGACTTACCTTCACCGGCTTGTTGTTGCTGCACTTACGGACAATAGTGGGATTCATTCAAGTCATTCGATATTCTATAGCGATGTTTTCACTACTTAGATAGTGATCGTGCCAATTGTTTTAGCAATGACAGTTATAGATGATAACATGTCTAATGAACCTGAGTATTGTTTCAAACTTTTCGCTCTTAATTAAAGACTGAATGAACCCCCAGTGACCAAAACATGCAGTTAGGAACAGGCAATAAAAAACCAAACCAAAAAGCTGAATTTATTGTTATCAATATAGGGATCAGGTTAGTAACGGGGAAAGACTCAAGAAAGGCATTACAATATAGCGAGGTTACCCCTCACGCGGCTCGTCCAAACTTGTTTACTGTCAAAAACTTAATGTAATCTCTAGAAGGGCACCGATTATAAAGAAGTATTCAGTTTCTCACTGCGGCCCCCAGTCTCTATACAGTCTATGTAAGGGGACTCCTGATAATAATAAGAATTGAAAAACACCCGTGAAAAGGAACACAAAACCCTTGCGATAATTTCTGAACAGCTGCCGTCACATCACAATACTGGGATTAATAAACAAAATGTAAACTACGATCATGCGCTGCCATGCATTTTATATAAAGCATTATTAAAAGCATGTTTTGAAATTCGGTGCAAGCAAAAACAATCAGGCGTTCGCATGTTGCGAAACATGCAGTTTACAAATAAAGCCACGAATCGAACCCGCCACTGATATGTGATCTCGCATGCAAGTTTCGCAAGGTTAGAATCGGTTACGCCAATGTTTTGTAAAGAAATAAAGCTCACCTTTCTAATTCTCCTCTTCATGATACGCTCAGCGGCGTACACGCTGTCACCGAGCTCCATCTTATGCATCCCCAGTTTGATAGTTGAAAAAATGCAAAATCCAAATCCAAAAACACTGCAATCCAAGTATTGTGATCCAAATCACTGCATCCGTTTGGTAGCGCACTGCAATCCGATACACATTCTCTGTCACGGTACACTCCTTCACACTGTCACTGTTCAAAGTTGCCGCGCGAACGATCCTTTTTCGTGGCGCGCAGCAACGCGTCCTCTCTACACAACGTCACAGCCGAAACTGAAGCAGGGGGAGGAAGCCCTGCCCCGCGCGTCCCGCCCGCCGCTCTGCGCTCCTCGCCGACAGAGCGCGCCACGAGTTCACCAACACCCGCTCGATATTCTGTAAACAAGTTTTATTTTCATCAGTTTTATGTTTTCAGTGCCGATACTCATTATCTATTAGTTAATTATTATACATTTAGGAATCATAGCTTCGAATCTGTTCTTATTTAAGTTTTTACTCTTTAGGTATTTACAAGTACATATCTATTTACTATATAAAAAAGTATATAAGGCAGTACATACTTAAGTATATAGGCAATAAACAATAGTTGAGTAGAACAACAAGTCTAGACGTAGCCCCAAAACTAGTATCTAATAGCAAATGTGAAGTAATAATGATGATTGAGCGCGTTGTCGTGTCGATACTGTAGGTATATTGCGTTGGCAGAGCGTAGTGAATGCGTCTCGCTCGAGTCGGTGGCGCGGCGTGGTGAGCGCGGCACGGGAGCGCGGTGGAGGCACAATAACGCCGGCAGCGCGACGTTGCCGCTGTGCGCCAGCTGCGAGAGAAAGACCGAGCGCCTACCCTATTATTTACGCGCGACGTTGCCGCTCCGAACGGCCTACGTTGATTACGAGGACACCGCTTTTACGTTCGATCATCCGGCACAAAAATACTCTATTATCTCGCGAATCTAAATAGATATCGAAAATCTAACTTCACCACCCTTATTATTGCAGGTGGGGGCTTAGCCGTGCATATAATTATAATTATTACCTGAGATAATTAGCTGGTGGATGTCAACAAGTTGAAGAGGAACACATTTCGCGTTAAGACTGGTTACAAGTTTCGGGCTGACGAGAACAGTTTGGCAGTATTTTCGCTGGAAACGAGCGAAAGCGACCAGTCAACAATGCGCGCGTGAAGTAACTAAGGCATTTTCGGTCGTATCGAATCGGGTTGGCATTCGTGAAAGGTCGGTATTTTGGGCCTCGCGGGGCGCGGGACGTGAGAAACAAGATGAGAAATGATTGGCTGTGGAGCACAGGCGGCGGGCGCTGCGTGTAGCGGGCCAATAGGAGAGCGCTACGCGGTGCCCCGCCCGCTGCTGCTCGGTCGGCGAGTGTCTGCGTCCCTTTCGCACGGGTGCTCGGTCGATTCATGCGTTGTTTTTTACTGAGAGCGACTCACATAGAAAAATAAACGGACATTTTGGAATGGATTACGTGCGTGGAGAAGGGTCGCCGGATCCGGGCTCGAACACATTTATTTATTTTGTCTGTATTGTTGTAGGGAGAGATATGGCGCGATAAATAGATACAGCTTGCGTCGTCGACACGTCCGCTAGATAGCGCGGTATTATTTTTAAAACTGTCACGTTTGATGTATGAACCGCGGATTGAATGGCCTGTGTTGTTCATAGAACTGATAGAGCTGTCTACTTTTCTAATTATGTTATTGAACTAAGGACAGAAGCTTAGGAAAGATATGATATCAATGTTTTGACTTGATAAAATGGCTCTACGTCTTTTCAAACGCGATAACTGGCATTAAAATATCAAAAGATGGAGGTATTTTTTTTTTGAGAGAGCTACTTGGGTATTACGTGTAGCCAGTTACATTTATCTTTTCCTCATTTAGCTAAACAATTCAGACTACCAGCGACAGCTAAAGCAAATCTCATGTCTATATCTAGTCTAAGCAAGTTGCATTATTTCTAGAAGTTTCGACACGACCGGTCGGTGGATACCTACAAGATACGATGATGATGTCAGCCTGTCACAATGTGACTACATTATAGAAGTGTTTATCATGAATCAGTGGCTAATGGCTCCAAGCCAGCTCGTCACACCGGTGTATCATCGGCGAAAATACGCGGGACTGCTTGCTAATATGATGATACTTACGAATTCTCTGCTTGGGTAAGTACTGAAGATCAAGTAGGTAAACTGAGAAATTTATCGTTTTTTATTCATCCACAATTTTCTTGACTTGAATTATTATACTATACTCTCCCATATTCCAAAGGGAACGGCAATCCAACATGATCGGAAAGAATCTCTCAAGAATTAACTATGGCACTATACTTAGGTACTTAGTAAATTCTTAAGAGATTCTTTCCGATCATGTCGAATTGCCGTCCCATCGGACTATGAGAGTAGAGTCTGCGCCTTGTTTGCGCAAATGCTTGGACATTATCATAGATTAGGTATGTCCTGCGTAACTGGCTGGCTGATCTTTTTAGTGAAAACCGCCGACAGCATGTAAGGTATCTACGGATTCCAATTTTGACGAAAATGAAAATTAAACGTCGTGTTGCGCAGATTTAAGTTTATCATAAACGGCTGTAACAGGACAGGAGCTTTCAGACCATAAGTAGTGTATAGGATCGGCGATTCGTAAGAGGCCCGAAAAAATGTGGGGAAAATTCAACTGAGGTTGCCACGACACGTTCAAGTCGCTTGCCACACTTTTAAACAAGTTCTTCGCCAGAATCACGTAAGAAGTTCTTTTCAAATAATTTAGCTAAGGTTTCACGGGCGGGGCGGACCTTGAGTGCGGGTGCGGGGCTGCCGTGCAGACCATGTCTAACCTCATCGCATTTCCTCTGTGCTCTGAAAATTGCTCGCGCGAGGACCTAATGAGCGCATCCGGCCGTGCTCTCGCTGTAGCGACATATTGGGCTGACAAAGTGTAGTCCCACTATGTCATCGACACGAAAGAAGAAGAAGAAGCTAAGTACTCCGAAGTTAGCTACAAAGAATTTAGAATGTATGCGCAGTATGCTCTATTCACATGACAGATACATGACAGTTACTAGCAGCATCTTCTGCTGCGGCCGGAGTTTCATCCGTGCGGTGCACGCTTCTATTCCATGCGGTGGTTAAGAAAAGGTAATGCGCTGCACCACCAGAGGGACTACGCTTATTGACGGATCTTCTTCGCAAAGAATCCACCATCCTTTAAGTTCTATTTGCATGGATGACAAAATCACGATGACAATGTTGCCTTGCCATCTATAGGATCTTTTGGCCTATTTGCTCAACATCACGGACGCGGCAACACCGTTTCGTAATGCGTTTATATCTGAGCCTGATGAATGTCTTTCCGGTCCTGTCGGATTGATTATTATGATGTCCTCCTAGCTAGACGTTTCCGTCGACGGCGACACCCTGGCATATATTGGCAGTTTGGTTTCGTTCATGGGCTCGTACATGAGTCGCGAAACCAAACTTTGCCTTGAACACGCGGTCACAAGCAGCGCAGTATAGTTGCCTTTGCGCATTGTAAGCGTAGTTATAGGAGGGCTTAGGGCGGGATTTTTGGATCTGGCGTTGCCGTCCCATCGGGTCATGACTCATGAGAGTGACGGAATAGGGAGTGCACCTGTGTCTGCGCAAATGCTCGTGCAATATAATATGTCTGTAGCTGGCTGATCTCCTTAAAATGAGAAGAGCTGCCGTGGCTGAACGGCCATTACAGAAATATTTATTTAGGGCTCCTCGATTAATTGGAGCTTTGACTGAACAGTTTTTTTTCTCGTCCAGCAATATCTAAGTAGTCGTAACGATGAATCAATAAAGGTGTGGAGATTTAAAAATGTTAGTTAAGGATAAACATAGACAGGTCGAATATATAATAACAAAATGAGTCTGTTGCAGATTTTAAACGATGAGATCATGCATGACTCATCATGGCTAAAAAACTTTAAAGCAAATTTTAAATTACTCAAAGTACATAAGTATACCTATATTTTATATACATACCTACATGATTAGGTATAAAAGCCACAAAAACGCTATTGCCCTTCAAGGCAGCGCTTTAAGAGATCGCGAGATCCGGGCTTATTGAATTTACAAAATAATTTAGGTAAGTATCTATAGTTATGGTTAGTTGATTTTCAAAGGAGACAGCGCGGCGGAAGGCGGATGGATGAATAATTTTCTCTTTGCGGTGTTGAACACAAATTCAGACAGTTCAAATTAAGATTGTAGTTTAATCTGACCCAAAGTGCGGTGAGAATCTAACTATCTATATCTATTATAATAAGATCGATGCAGTAACGCTTGCGGGCGCTGGCGGCTTCGTATATCTTACTGATGTGCTATCCAATGGCAAATCTCCCTTCTCCTGGGGCATGGAAGTCTAGGGTAAAAATTTACGGTAAATTCACGGTATGGTATGTAGGCAGGCACAGCAGTCAGCGGTGTTCTATGTGTTCTAAAAAATATGTGTTAGATAGCTCATTTATTGAATATGGCTACTTTTTATCCAGGTTCCCACGGGATGCGGGTGAAACCGCTGGCAGAAGCTAGTGTGTAATAAAGATGACTGGGAAAGTTTTCCAAAGGACCCCATAAATGTGCTCATTTCGGTAACCGAGTCTTATAACGAGCATGCAGGTCTTGTAGACATGGTAGGCAAGCATTTAAGGAGTATCGAGTATGAGTTGGTATAGAGTACCTAAATAAAGTATCGTATCTACTCATACCTACGTGTGATATCGGACACGGTCTGAGGACCCAATTCTCCTGTCTTCGAAATACATGTAACGTAAGTGCGCATAAGACAAAGGGTGCAGAAATTACGTTTGTCCAGTCCGCCACAAGGGTCTTTTGCGACGTAACTCGGATCTGCGCACTTTCATAAAATGCGCAACCAGACGGCTGGCTAAAGCTTTCTCCAAGTACGTAGATCAGTTTACTACGCAATAACCAATGTTTGGGTTGAATGAGTCAGAAAGTTAAAGCTACTTTTGAAGGGGTGACATCATGGGCCATGGACATGTTAAAATATGTAGGTAGCTATAGGTGATATCTGCGTAGTTTGTTCGCGGGGCTGTAACCTACCTATAGCGAGTAGGTGGCCGCAGGTTGGGATATTCATTGGGGTAAAATGCGCAGCTGTCTGGAACGTTTTCTTCTTTTTGCAGTGTGCATCTTGTTTAATTTATTGCTCGCGATAATTTGTGGAATAAATTCAGTGTTGAATTTAGATTGCCTTCTTAAAAATAATGATATTATATTAAGGGCTGTTTCGTACTGCGTCTGATTCGAATCTGGCCGAGTTTGTGATCATAACTACTTTATATGTATAATTTTTTTCTAAGAAACAGGGAGGGAGAGAAAGATTTCTACTAACTAAAGCACTTTGCGTACCAGAGCCGCGGTTACTTTTTCGAACAAGTCCGATGTCCCGGCAGATTCCAAATTTTGCTTTCCTACATCTCTTTCTAGGGTGCGTGGAAGACCGCGCAGCCGACACGGGGCTATCGTTGCTAGTCAGATAGATGGCGAACTGACCATTGCTCGCCGTCCGCAGACACGCGCTTGCAGCGTCCAGTAGTCGTGTCTTGACACCCGCTGCCGCCCGTGGCGTCTTCCGCGTATTGCGCGGCGGCTGAGGTGCAAGGCCCTCCCTTCAGAAGTTCGTCGCTAGCATGACTGCTTCCCGGAGGGAAGCTATTAGGTACATCCCATTGCCTATCGCACTGTATCATGGGTTCAATCGAAGTCGGGTACAAGAGGCCGGCACGAAGAGACAAACTTCATCTCAGAAATGATTCCCTTACGCTTACTAGACTTATTTTGCAAGCTTAGAAAAGTAAAAAGCCGTTGACTGGGATTAATATATTTGTTCTATATGAAGGCCAAAGGTTCTCTTAAATCCAAACGACTTCTAAACCCGCAGCTTTAAATCCATTTTAATACTTATTACGATTTCTCTAACATTAGTCGTTGATATCAAATGTGGCCCACGCGCAGGTTGAGATCGTTATCGGACCTTCCCGAAGTGGTCCGAGCGCCGCCGAAGTTAATCGCTTAGAAAATTCGTAACGACTGTTTTTGAACGAATGTAATAAAATTTAAATTGAAGTGCCTGATAATGGAATTGGTGATTTGATGACTGTTTTGTGTTGAATGTAGGCTGTTTACTTAAGTTCCCCGGGTATCAATGGTTGTCGGCTACTAAGTTCGATTTTACTTTATAGGTAGGTAACGTAGTAGGTTACCTATGTTTCTCGTTTTTCACTTTGGTCAAAACTTAGAACAATGATACAATTCAATTTACATTATAGCGGAGATTCACGCAAAATAAATGCGATGGATTCTATCAATGTAAAAGCGTCTAGCCCGCACACATGCTGCATAGCGCATTGGGACCAAAATATGTACCTACCTAGTTTTATTTATGAACCCCACCACAATACATTTAAAGACATTTACAGTAATAGCCCACAACACTTTGCATAACAAGTACAACAAAACGACAAAACAATAACTAAAAGAAACAAAGACTAAAAAACATTATCTCATCATCTGTAATTATCTACCGGGACCAACTAATCATAACATAATGGCACGCCTTTACCGTCATAAATAAATTCTTTATGATCCTTCACCAAACTGGTTGCCACAAAAAATATGTGCTTCCACAAAAACTGACGAAAAAAAACAAAAGGTGCCATTGTAAATACCTAATAGACGGGATTTCAATTTTGAAGGCAATGGAAAAGGTTCGCGTGACAATGAAACTGAAAAGTCCCAAACACCTTTCTATTGAAGTTATCGAAGAGCACGGAAAGCGCTGCAAAGCTTGAGGCGTTTAGAGTACACCACACAAAAGAAGCGATACAGCGCTGTCGTAGTTGAAATTGGAGCTGAGACACCCGGAGCGAAATAACTGGGGTATCCCATTGATCCCCGCATTTCGAAGCGGTTCAAGCAAAAATGTACCTTGTGGCGTCGACTTTAAAGCTTAATGTAAAAACTGTGCGAATGTTATTTGTAATAACCCTGGCTTACATAATAGCCCGGTCAAAATAGACATATGAAATAACAAAAATTCCCACAGAGCTGATTTTTGGTGGAGAGCTAGATTTGATCATTATAAATAAAATACTAAAAGTCCCCATCGATCCCATGTGTGCGTCAAAAGTTATTCGAGGTCAAATGTCAAAATTTTAGGTTTTTTGATTTTTTTTCGAAAACGGTAAGTTTTATCAAAAAAACACATCAGACCAAAATTGTAGATCTTTAAATTTTCTACAAAAATGGCATTAACAGTTTTCTTCTAAATCTTACCATTTCTGAGATATAGCGATTCAAAGAGTCACACTATACATGATATGCACATATAAGCCACGTACATGCGAGGGCTGCCTTTAAGTTGTATCGTTTGAAATAAGTACAGACAATCTAATAAGTTAATACCATTTATTGTTTTTCAAAGAATTCTCTGCGATATTTAATGCACTTTAGCACGCATTAAACCCAGTTCTTGAAACATTTATTCCATTCTAAAGTGGGGGTAGTCAAATTGGCCGATTTGTACCTTCCTTCCAACCCCAGTCTTCTGGATAAAAATGGAAATGTCGAAGGAAAATAAGCGTGCGATAATTTTCTACAACTTTAAAAGCGCATTGTCGCGACTTCAGCGCTTTAAAAAAAATTGTTCTGTGTTTAATGATGCAGAACCATGCCTTAGGACTGCAGTACGCTCATATTTAGGATTTAAAAGTGGGCAATCTAGCCTTAGAGACAAGCCACTTGAAGGTAGTTCAAACCCGATATGACCCAAGATAATATCGAGGCTATGCGGCAGTTAATTGTCGCAGACCAACATGTAACATACCGTGACATAGATCCGTGGGCATAACGATTGTTTTACATTCCACAAAATTAAGTAAAGTCTTCGTGGTAAACTTTTCAGCACACCTGAAAAAGCTGTTGACTCATACAAATCGGCCAATTTGACTACCCCCACTTCAGAATGGAATAAATGTTTCAAGAACTGGGTTTAATGCGTGCTAAAGTGCATTAAATATCGCAGAGAATTCTTTGAAAAACAATAAATGGTATTAACCTATTAGATTGTCTGTACTTATTTCAAACGATACAACTTAAAGGCAGCCCTCGCATGTACGTGGCTTATATGTGCATATCATGTATAGTGTGACTCTTTGAATCGCTATATCTCAGGAATGGTAAGATTTAGGAGAAAACTGTTAATGCCATTTTTGTAGAAAATTTAAAGATCTACGATTTTGGTCCGATGTGTTTTTTTGATAAAACTTACCGTTTTCGAAAAATAATCAAAAAACCTAAAATTTTGACATTTGACCTCGAATAACTTTTGACGCACACATGGGATCGATGGGGACTTTTAGTATTTTATTTATAATGATCAAATCTAGCTCTCCACCAAAAATCGGCTCTGTGGGAATTTTTGTTATTTGACCACTACTTTTATGTCTATTTTGACCGGGCTATAAAGGGGATGTGAGATCTGACAAAATTGCGCGTTGTAATGACGTCCCGACAATAGGCGTTCTGGGAACCGACGATGTTTTTGCCGCGTCTGTGCAAATTTGCCAACTTTCGGCTTCGCATGTGGCTCAGGTCTGACAAAGGAACGAGTTGTTTGATAATTACACCAAGAAATGTGGAATTTTTAAAACAATGGCCCTGACTTTGGGTTTCGAAAGAATTATGTTCATTTCGAATTTTCGAAAGATGTTTTCGATAAATTAGCATACTTTCGGGACTCGTCATTATATCAGATTGTAACCGGGATTGGACAGCTGTGAATTTTAATGACATTGTTTATATTCATTTTGAAGTTAATGTTACAGTAAATGCTTCTAATACACATTACGAAATTATGTCTGTTAATGATACTTAAGTAGGTAGACGTGTAAAATAATTGTAAACCTATTGAAAGTATTCGTACATGAAAATAGAGAGTTACAAAAATTACACCAACACAATATGAAAACCTGTTACGAAAGCTCTTCTAAAGATTGGGAAAATATTTGGGTTATTTACATACTTTTATCCTCAAGATGCGTAGCTTTTGAAAGGATTTACGATTTCATTTAAGTTTGTTGTTACTTGTTTTTCCTTGTTCAGAGGGTTCCCATGAATTCAGACTATCTGGAACCTTCCATTTACGATCGAAATGACAAGTACTATGCGAAAGGGAATTCAGTTAGGAACAGAGTCTTTGGAGAAATTATACCAGCGGTAGCATTTCTTTCTTCCGTGAGCTGCATAGTTTTTAAATCATAAGTCTGTCAGTTTTTTTGGAAATATTCAATGTGGCATGATGTACCACGAACCTTGCCGACTTTATATGCTCCCGAAGATAAGAGGTCTCATAATGTAGAGACCCCTATCAGATCTTGCGAATGACTGGACCCTTGGCTATAAACAGCTACAAGTACTTAGAAATCTACGACCATCCTGTGTTCTTACACTTATTGAATATAGTACGTTACTTAAAATTCTTTTCCTACCTTTCTTTATCCTGATCCAATTATTTCTTCAGCTCTAAATCGCGAGATCAATAAATGATTTCTGCGTTTAATTTTAACTTGCCATTCTAATGAGTGACAGTTTAAGCTCCATAGATTAGAACTGAAATCAATAATCGTAAATGCCAGTTATTTTTGTGAAAAGTTGGAAAAGTACCAAGGAGGAAAGAGGATTATGATTTCATTAAATTGGGTTTATGGGTTTATTAGTTTATGTCTCATGATGGTTTTAAAAAGGAAGCTATGATTGAAAGTATAATGCTTATATCATTTTGCCCTTTACTTTAGAAAGTTTGGAAGTGAAGCTTGGTTTCGAAAAATAATAAATAATGGGTAAAAGTAAAGCTTTAAATGTATTGGTTTCACTGTTCCTAAATAGAGTTAGAAAAAAAAAATATCTTGTTTTAACAAAAAATCTGCGCATACCATTAAAATATTCCAAACTTATAAAACAAAATACAACAACCCTTTTAAAATCCCCCACACGTATCAGCATGCATGGAGAGATAAATATTCAGAGGCCGCGGCCGGAGCGGCGTTTTTAATAAAATTACCCCCGGGCCGGGGGTGGTACGGAAATTGAAAACATTGCCCGCCGCATCCACCCCAGTTATCTGTTCCACTCAGCGGGGCTCCGATGGATTGCCTCGCGAACTTATTTTAGTAAGTGCTTGTAATATTTTTTTAGAAGATATCTTTGGATGGGTAAAGGCTTAAGTTGGATGAAACATTTTTAGGGGATTCTTGATGACATAATCACTTCTATCGTTAGGTGTTCTTTGTTTTTTGTCATTTTCACTGTTTTGTCCTAACGCCTGATTTCTGTCCGTTTGATACCTATGCTTTATTTTTGAAATACGAAATATCAGGAATGCTAGGTTTCGATTCGGGGAGGCAAATTCTAAATTTCGTAAGTAGGTAGGTACTTCTTTTTAGGTCTGACTGGTTACAGACCAACAAACCCAAAATAAACCTACGAAGAAACTAAAATACGCGCATCTAAAAATTGCCCAACTGTTGTAAGATACATAGACGGAGGGAGAGAGGGAGAAGGCACCCTCCTTAGCTCCCTAGCTGCTTACCTCAAATATATTCCCTCGATGTAGCGGTCTGTTTGTTCAGAGTTAGTTCGGTAAGCCCGGCTTTTTGCTATCGACAATATTCATAATATATTCCAAAGCCTTTTGCCAATAAGTAAAAAATATTATTGATCTAGTTACTAGTAACCGAATACTGTAGTATGCTGTAGAATCAGTTAAGTAGCTTTGTCTGTGGCTTTGTCCCTTAAGCCAGAAATTTCAGGTCAAAAAGGTTTTTCAATAATAAGCGAAAAAAAAGTTTTAAAAGTAATAAGGGGTCTCTAAGTATCTTCAATGCCCACTGAATCATTTACAGCCATTGAGGAAAACATCGCGGGGAAATAAATAAGGAAAAGTGTTCAATCGCCAATCCACCTTGAGAGAGCACATTGTTTATAGAGTCATTAGTTCTATTGGTACCTAATAGTATTTATTTATAAGAAGAGGCCACTAATACTTTGCGGGGAAAAAATAATAAATGTTGTTATAGTCAGACCACCATGGAATTGAACGATCCTGAAGGCAACGTAACCTTTACAACTTATTTAAAGACTGCAACCCATTAAATTCCTGCAATCATAGATTTCATCGAATTAAGATCTCGAGAACTCCTGCGGCATTGTTCGAAAGAGATGGCCCTGGTACACAAAGGGCTCAAGAAGGAACATGGTTGGTTTTAGGTACCTAGTAATAGTCTGACATTCTCTCATGCTTCATCCAACGTGGGAGGGCTCGTTAAATGATTTACCACAGAAGAAAGATGTAGGATGGATCTCAATAGGCAATTTATTTGAGCTAGCTTCTGCCTGCGGTTTCACCCGCATCCCGTGGGAACCTCCGCTCGAACCCGGATGAAAAGTAGCCTATAGCCTGTAGCCTTCCTCGATAAATGGGCTATCTAACACTGAAAGGAAAAAATCGGACCAGTATGCGTTCAATTAACAAACAAGCTCTTCAGCCTTATAATATTAGTATAGATTTTTGACCTAGTATCTGCGACGAGGAATGGAATCCGTAGGTAGGTTCCGAGATAGTAGCAAATTAACGATATCTAATCAAGCCTTATCGCTAGTGTTAATTGATATTAGCACATTAACTACTTAAGTGCTAAGATCAACGTGCTAATCACATTAACTGATAAAGTCACTTAGTGATTTTTATGAGCTCCAATATAAAGGCATACCAAACTCTTAATTTTTTTTATGTGCGGAGAAATCTGCTCCCCGCAGCCGGCTGGTGAGGAAAAGTATCCCATGTCCTTCTCCCTGGTCTAATTTACCTCCCCTCTAATTTTCAACTTCATCGGTCCAGCCGTTCACGCGTGGATATAGGGATTCATTTTTATGTACACATAATTATATAGATAGATTAATTGATTAATAGGTCTGGAACAATAAACATCTCAAATCTTCAGAACAACCTCATTACTTCTCAAACCTTATATCTGTCAGGCAAATCATCGGTATCAGAACCAGAACGCAATAATGACCAACAGTGATGATCAGACGGGCCGCTCTGATGTAGCGCGTCGCTTTCACCGGCGCGCGCGCATGCTAGCGCCATTGTACAAGAGTTATTACTGTAATAGCTGTGTGGTCTAGCGAGAGAACGTGGCCGATTGTGGTTTATAGTCTTTTAAGAGTTTTATGTTCTGGAAATGTTGGTGAGGTATAATAAATGCAAGTTGTGATATTTTCTTCAACTTCTATGGTCGTTGTTTAAGTAAAATGTCATCTCAATTGCTTAACTTTATGATCGATCCACGCGTGTGGGTATAAGAACTTAGGCACAAGCCACTCATGAAACAATATTACTTACCAGACCACCGAACCTATAATCTCGTAAGAATTCAGAGGTGAATACATTTGTTCCGGTCTTTTACGAGCAACCCATAATATTGATCTGATCGTAAACGCTTCGCGGGCGAATAGGTACATGATATTGCAGAAACGCTGAAGACATTAATTTGAAATGCAAATACCTACTTTACATTCTAAAGTAAAAGTTCCAATGTACCTAATATTTTATGTATGTCATTAATAAATCTGAATGTGTTCTGATGTAAATGACTAGCTCATCAGTTGAAGCAAGACAGAAGGAATTAGGTGAATCTGCACCTGATCCAATAATTTCGGGAGCAGGCACTCTGGCAATAACTCAAATTTTATACCAAAGAATAATTTAAAAGAATCGCATGGTATAGTTGCAAAGTCTGTTGAAGAGAAATGGAGACAAATAAGATATAGAAGAATTTCATTTGTACACCATCAGCAATAATGAATACGGCTGCAAAGAAGATAAAGCGGAACACACATAACAGACTAAATCCAGACCTTTGTACCAGTAATAACTATTCAGACTGGCTTTTTAAGTATTTAGAGTATTTATTACTCGCTTATCGCTTATAATCTGAGCCGTTCGCAATATGTACAAGACAATGGCGTGTCGCGGACCGGGATAGCCATCTATCATTGTTGTCCATTGAAACGTCACGCACGCTCCGTGGTCTGTGGTCGTCTTTCACGGGCACAACAATGTATATTTCTACTTAATACACTTTAATAAAGAGGGTAGGTTTACAGGTTGTAGCTGGGATGAGAGAATGGGTCCATTTTTCATAGTTACCTGAGTCAATTGTGAAATCTGTGGTTGTCTATCACGGATTATGTAACGAGATTTCGCCTGCGACATCGTCGGCGTCCCGAGGAAATTGCTTACTTCCTACGTCTGGATCAGATGTAACTTGGTGCACTTTCTCCGTCTTCTTGCCGAATTACTTCTCAAACAGTTTAGCTGTTTATCGTTAATATATCGTATTTATTCGCGAGGATGCGGGGGGATCTTTAAGTAGCAGTAAGCAGAAATATAAAGATGATTAATTTTATTTGTTGAAGTTGGCAAAGCAGATTTCGGAAGAGACAATGAGAAAGGATCCATCCATCCATCCATCCACTGCATTATCTTGCTATAAACTTTTATATCAAAGTATACTCAGTATGTAGATACTCAGAGGTACAGACTTAAGTTCGGAGTCCTTATGTGTGTAACTATCTAAACGGTCGACTTTCGGAACTCAGCAATAAATTGATAGGTATTTTAACGTTGTAGGTACTAGCTTCTACCAGTAGCTTTACTGTCACCCGTGGAAACTATTTCACGCACCCGGATAAAAGGAAGCCTGTTAAGTAGGTATAGGCTCCATCGATAAATGGGAGATCTAACTGAGAAAATTTTTCGAATCGAACCGTGGATACTTTTGTTCCTGAGATAAGCGCTTTCAAACAAACTTAGAAAATTTTCAGCTTTACGGACGTGTCTTCCATCAGAGGTTACCTTATTGAAAACAGTGTAGACGGTAATATGTTTTCTACAGTAGATAAAAATTGACGAAAAAAATCTCTGATGAAGCTAAAGATTCTGTTTGGTAGCCGCTAAAGAACAAATGTTAAATCTCTTTCTAATCCGTATGTACCTCTTATAAGATATATAACATAATTCATATATCGTTTAAAATTATTATTATCTATGCACATGGCTGTTAAGATTCATGGAACACTGGTGGACCACCGCAAACCTATGATTGATGATCTTCGCCACTGATTTTAGTAGACAAGAAACTGATAGTTTTATTATAACTGCAATTTACCAAGGCCTTTAAAAAAACCTGTACCGTTTAAGACTGCCTCGTACCTAGGTCTAGCTGCTTCAAACACGGCCGCTTTGCACGAGAACTGGGATTCGTTTCCCGGTTTGGGCCAAAATCGCATTGTGGTTTTAGAAACTTTCACAAAGTAGTCCGAAGCTTGGCAGTTTACATGGCCCTTTACGGGGCCCCGGTATGGGTACGTTCGGTACGGCCGCGGGCTGTACACTACCTGAACGTGCCCCAAAAGGGTGATAGCCATTAGGCTAATCTGGGGGTACCGCACGATCTCCCGCGAAGCAGCTGGCCTACTTGCTGGACTGCCACCGTGGGATCTGGAGGCGAGGGTCTTCTTGCGCCTGTACGACTGGCGCGAGGAGGCTCAGCGCCGGGGGGAAACTCCGCTGCCGCGGCAAGTTGTCGCGCAGCGGGCGGAGCTCCGGCGCGATCTCATGGTGGCCTGGAGGGAGCGACTGTCGCAACCCAGTGCAGGGCACGCCACCATCGTGGCGGTAAGTCCCCTCTTTGAGGAGTGGCTCGCGAGGAGTCATGGCGCCCTCACGTACCGCATGACGCAGGTCCTCACCGGACACGGTTGTTTCGGGAGGTACCTGCACCGAATCGGTCGTGAGGAGGCGCCCGGGTGTCACCATTGTGCGGACAGCCCCGAGGACACGGTGGACCACACAGTCCAGGTGTGCCCCGCATGGGAAGGGCACCGCCGGGTCCTCGTCGAGGCTTTGGGCGGCGGCGACCTCTCGCGTCCGGCCCTGGTTCAGGCCATGGTCCGGGGCGAGAGGGAATGGGATGCCGTCGCTTCCTTCTGCGAAGCGGTCATGCTCGAGAAGGAGGAGGCGGAACGCCAGAGAGTTCGCACCTCTCATCCCGGCCGCCGCGCTGGACCAGGTAGACACCATGGGCGCCGGGTGTCGCGAGATGACTCCCAGCCACCGTAGGCGCGGGTCTGTGGGCGGTGAGTTCGGGTGGCTCATCGTCCCTCTGTCTACTTAGACGACAGACCCGTGTCGACGGCGCGCGTTGTTCCACGCGCTCCTCAAAGAGATGTCAGCAACCCCAGCGGGGCCCAGCAGGGCCAAAGCCTGCCGGGGCTGCGGGTTGTTCGAAAGAGATACCGCGGCCCTGGTACATAAAAGGCCTATGAGGGAACACGACGGTTTTTAGTCAGTAAGAGTCTGACACTCCCTCACCGCTGCTAACCCACAGCGGGAGGGGACATTTGATGATTTTTGACGTCGGAAAAAAAAAAGCTTGGCAGTTTAAGATTTTCTTAAAAATCAATAAGATAATCTATGCTTTTGATTGAAACCTAACTGGGTTCATCAGATAGTTTTGTACTCTATCTGGAAACTGGTATAGAAACTTCAACGAGAACCAAGTACCTATGTACATAAATGAACACATTACTCTATTTTACGTGACGCAATCGGGTAAAAATAAACCGTCTCTCAAACCACGTACAACTTTTTCTTCTAAACAATGTTCTACAGTCATATATTAAACTATTAGTACCGAAGACAATTGCCATTGTTATTGTAAAAGCCTGTAATTTGCCAGTAACTGGCAATGGCGGGCAACGTCTTCGCGCCATATGCCAGACATGTGGTTGTCTCTGGCCGGACTATCATTCTCTATGCTTCACCGCACACTTGAGGCTTGAGGTTCGAGTGTTTTAATAATAATTACTTACATGATTTAAATATGGTTTATGTAGGGTTTAGTCTAAACGGACACTTTCTAGAAGAGTTCTTTTGATTTAGAGCCAATTTTTTAATTGCCAGATATATCTATACTAATATTATAAAGCTGAACAGTTTGTTTGTTTGAACGCGCTAATCTCAGGAACTACTGGTCAGATTTGAAAATTTCTTTCAGTGTTAGATAGTTTATTTATCGAGGAAAGCTATAGGCTACTTTTTATCCCGGTACGGGAAGTAGTTTCCACGGGATGCGGGTGAAATCGCTGGCAGAAGCTAGTTTAATAATATATCTGAAGAATGTTTGGCGTCTTAACGAGTTTTGTGAAGAAAATATGTATATCCGCTATATTTACTTCTCTGAAAGAAATTAAATGACGTTAGAGAAAGACATTGTGCAAATTCTATATGATTTACTGAAAAACATGAAAGAGAAAATATCATTTCATCGTTATAGTAGATAAGTTTTATTCCAGCGACAATCATTTAAGTGCCAGAGTAAACATTCCTATTAAACGAGTCTCAAGTCTTTAACTGTCAACTATTTCTAATAGTCCTACACACATAGACATTATTGTGTACACTTGTACATACAGGGGTCACACACACATTGTCATATCTGAGGATATTGAGAGAATCAAGAAGTTAGATAAAACTCATACGTGATATATAATGGTTGGTTCTATGTGGAATATTGCCAATTATTCTACATCAGCTTTATGCGTCTTACTTACTTTACTTACAATATCGATAGCTTCTATTTGTCTGAAGTTCTGAACTAATGTTTTCGATAAGTTCTACTTTGGTAATTCTAGTTTTGCCATGAGATCTTAAACAAGATAGTGGAAAAATTTTCAGACTTGCCAAAATATGGATATTAGTAGAGCTCTTCTACAGACAAAACCTAAGTAGTTCTATTATCACAACATAAACGTACTTACTAGTATCGTAACTATACCGCTGTCAATCTATACCAATACTAATCACACACACGCACACATACACAACTATTTGTAAAGGCAGACATGCATCGCTAACGAGGTGCGCACACGCATCGACTGCGCCACCTAGCGCGTAATTCGGAGAAGTTGCACTTGACATTTTTGGGACTGGTATTTGCTTCTGGGATGACCAAATTTGGAAGTAGTGGCGTAAGTCCTTTCAACTTAGCTTGTTTGGCATTTTAGTCAAACCGGTCGTTAGGTCAATCCGGGATCTTTTACTACAGTCAATGTAATAACTAACACTCTACTCTAGCCAGAGCAAACCATGTTTTCATTCCCTTAAAATGTATACAGGCATTTGTTTCAGATATCCATAAGTACCTACTTGAAAGCCTGAAAGTAGAGGTTGTTCAAGCATTTGTCATGATGAGATGAGAACCTGCCGCCTACGGGACGGCTAGGCTACGGGATTATTCGAAACAAGGAACGAAGAACAAAACGAAGAAACACAAAGCCTCTGCACCCGGTGCCGAAGCATTTGATGATATCTCCAAAAGGGGAGTGATATTAATAATGTCGGGAACGTGTTTTTTTCCTATTACTGGGCTGGAAGTCTGAAATGCATGAAGGCGAGATTCCAACGGTCAGTGGAACTATGCGGAAATATCACTGTTATGAGAGTTTCCTCAGGTATATTTGGGCAAACCGTAAAGAATCGCTTGCAAAAACTTCTTAAATATCTTCGAAATTGCAACATCTGTGATCTAGCAACCTTGGTTGAACCTCTCCATACGGATTGCGACAATACCTGCTGTTTTCATACTTCTTCGACCACACAAACTAGCCTAATTAAAGTCTCGGAAGCACTCCAATCTGTATGCTCCTCATTACCAGACCCTCTTAAGGCATCAGCTACAACTATAGACTAATGATTGACAAGCTATCCGTCAGTCATTCTAATTGACTGTTTAACTGTCATTTCCGTGTCTAATCAAGCCTTATGTAATATGGCGATCTGGGCGATCCTTATAGTTTTCGATAGTGGTGGTTCGTTATTGGCTAGATTTGCATTTCGTTTTGGGAGACCTATTTGATTTTGGGTCTAGTATTATCCAAGTGGGTGTTCCAGGAGTAATTATGGCTATACGCCATTTCCTCGTAGCTACATTACCTTATCTAATGACCTGTTTTTCTTTGTTGATTCTGATGTGTGTACTGTCATTGTTTTATCTTGTAATCAATTGACTTACACCCTTTAGGTACCTTCATCTACTTACATAATGAATAAGGTATTGAATATGGAATGTTTTGCCTGAGCTCTATCTTTTCTTTAATCCTCTGACAGTTTGTTTCCTGTATTTTTTTTTCAGCTAGTGTAACATAGTTAATTAAACAAATGATGGACAGTCGCTCTAATCCACCCACAAGCTACATTCAATTAACAGTCAAGTTAGAACAGCCGTCACAAACCCAACAGAAACAACATTTCATCTAACATAATACGCATTCAAGTCACCGAAGGAGGGATTAATGCTAAACGCATAAATAATAACCGGACAAGTTCCCACGTCATCTCACGTCGACGTCTTTATAAACCATTCACACACTTGACCCTTTCAGCATAATGCCATCCGACGAGAAACGAATTATCAAAACGAATAAAACATAAACCCTCGGCGCACACATGCGAACCGATAACCTCATTCTGACGTATCAAATGTTTGAAAACATTCCCACACTGACGCAAACCGCTCGTGTTACGCGCGCACACAGACGTCCCACGGACCGAAAACACGAATTTTGTTGACGCACACATAGAGACAGTCGTGGGGCTTCGTATTTCAAACGCTGTATCGTTTCGGTGCCAGCGGCGGCCCTAGTCTGGAGTAGTTGCGCAGTGCGATTGCCGCGTGTATTTTTAGCGCTGATGTGTTTTTGCCGAGCGCTGTTTGTTACGCTAACGCATTACCGTACACTGGATGTAAAAATGCGCGGCCCGGTATTCGTGCGCCTAATGAGTCGCACATACTTTAATTGCACCGTGTATGGTCAGGTCAGTTTTTGTGGGATCAAGCCACCTTTAGTGGAAGCACACAGTTATTGAGAGCGTCTATCTTATTTTTAGCAAGTAGGCTTACCTATTAAAATATACAATTGATAAGTAACTGTGAAGCCTTATGAAAAGCCAAAACCGAAATTTTATTGTGGCTATAGCAACCCGTGATGGCCACCGATTGTCATGCGAGAACGTTTCAGAAATAAAAGTCAAGCGATTTTCCACATAGCAATAGCATTTCAATAGATTAACATTATCTTCTATTCTAGCCAACTTACCATAAATAAAAAAAATACTTCCACTTAGTATGCAAATTGATAGAACGGAGGAAAAAAATGGGCGCGAACCGAGAGGCGGCGCTAAACTGGAGTCGTCGTTTCGGAAACGTTCCTTAGAGTAAGACGTGAGAATGAGTTTGAAACAAACTTCGTCCATAACTTAGCTCGTTTAAGTTGTTGGATGTTAAGTTATGCAGCTCATTAATTTGGCCTCTAAGCTATTAAGCCTTGCCAATAACTTACTTGGGGAAAGTTTTCCGGAGTTGCGATTGTCAAGTCAAAAGTTTAAACGGTGTGAGAATATTATTGTGGATTCGGATTCCGGAGGTCTAAGTAGGTACTTCAGAATAATGAAAAATAATGATTCAGACTGAAATCGTGAATCTTTTCTACTTTGGTTATTTCACTAAAATGAAGTTGCTTAAGATTCTAGAGATATCAACCGCGCGCTTCGTCCGAAAATGAATGAAAGAAGGAGTCGCTTAAATTCCTTTAGGTAGTACCTATCTATAGGTAAAGAGTTAGACCTTCTTGGCAAACACAGATTCAGTAATACGTTGGTAAGTACAAATGCATTTGAGGAGGCATTGATATAAATGGACAAGTCATGCATTCATCATCTTGTCTCGATTTCTCCGATATCCTCGTCGGATTTTCCGATTTGTCGATCGCCTTGAGAAGTTCGTCCTTAAAACTCCTACCTACTAGTTGCTATTTTGTGGTCCTGCATTTATTTACACGAGACACGACTTAGTACTAAGGTACTCTGACGGGGCTGCGGGATTGTTCGAAAGAGTTACCGCGGCCGTGGTACATAAAAGGCCTAACACGGAACACGACGGTTTTTAGTCAGTAAGAGTCTCACACTCCCTTACCGCTGCTAACCCACAGCGGGAGGGGTCATTTGATGATTTTTGACGTCGTTCGCCACGCACACGGCATTGTCGGTGGTAGCATGTTGTTCCAAGTCCATCCGCTGTTCAGGTATCGGGACAGTTAAATTCCGTGTTTCGTCTTTTTTCCTACGGCCAAGGAAGAATCGAAACAGTCAGTTGCATGGAAAAAACGTGGCATTTGATCTTGTGGAGTCGTCCTTCCTCAAAGACAAAACACACAACCTTTGCAACTATCCCTCATTGGTCTTGTTTTTCATTTACGTCTCCGATCCGTTTAGATATTCCAAAACAAGTATCAAATGGATCAGGTAGATGCTTAGCAGTTTTAGGTGTTCAGATCACGTGCATTAGCACACGATGGAGCAATGGCGTCATACGATGCGTCATCCTGTGAGAATAATGCAGTGTCATTGAATTTAATAGATTTAGAATCGACAACTTTTTTTGGAAGTTTTCAGATTCAAGTAAGACTAGAACTTGGTCGTAGTTTGACTGGTCACTTAGTCAGACTTTGTTATGTAAAATATCATTTACCTACTTACTTATGTGAATGAAATGTATATATCTACACATTTACAGTGAAAAGAATTAAAGTAAAAAAAAAACTTTCTGAGATAACCCGTTCTCAAATCACCACTGGATTTTCAAGCATTAGGTAATACTAATGATTGTTTTAAATATCATAGACTATCTCTTCGACATCAGGTTTGTTTTACCTCAGTGTCGTCTGGTAAGTAGAAGAAGAAAAACAAAACTGGATTTGCAATGATTAATAGTCTTCCAATTGGTACTTACAGAAGTAATGATAAAGATGATGAATGAAACGTATCGGAACGGTGAAACGTGAGAGTTTTGGAATGGTAGCTTGTGATAGGCTGAGGTTAAGGCGATTATGATTTCTTTAAACATTAAGTTTAAGTATTTGTCAGCGGAAATCTGGTTTATGTTCAGATCAACTTTAAAATATACCTACTAACAAAGTTAGAGAGAGCCGCCCTGGTACAGGAAATAAAGATTCTAGTCACTAAAAGTGTTTGTCGCACTCCATTCGCTAAACTAAAGCAGGAGGAGTAAATTGATGATTTCCTATCCATTCAGGCTAAAACCTGATGGCTGGATTCCAGAATGAGCAAGACTGCCCTAAATACATAAATGTCTTATCAGTAGTAAAATACTAGGCGTAGCTACCGTAGTATTCATATATCATTTGTCAAATAAAATTCATGCGTTTCCCGGGAAGTCGGCTTCCTATGTCATTTTATCGTCATCCGCTGTCCCTCCACCAGATATGTTATTGAGTAATTAGCTTACTCATATAAATTAGATAAAAAATATGGAATATACCTACCTTGAAGTATTCGGTAAACTAAGGCAAAGAGGTTAAGAACATGAGATGGTAACAGATTTTTGAGCCAGGGTGATTGCCGTGTTTGCAGCGGAAAAAATATTTTGAGAGTACTCTGCCTACTTCGACACGAGCTCCGGATCTATGAAGCAAAGAACGCAAATTAAGGAAATCATTGAGTAGTCAAGCACTAGACTATCTTACGTAGAATTCATTTTGTTCTGCTTAAGTACATACTCGATTTCTTAAAAAGATTTGATAATTTTTATACTGATTGGTGGAGGGCGAGCGATTGAGGACGGTTGAAATGGATGCGATGTTCTCCACTGGATAGAGGTTCAAATGTTTTAACGATCAGCAGACAAATGCTGCCTCTATAAAAAGTGATTTCATACCAATCCTTAGCAGAGAAAGAAATGGGAAAGATAATTGACCGCGTTAAAACCATCCCATATTTAGGCCACACCTAGCGTTTGTTGCTATTTTAGTTATTTTAATCTTTGAAGTATCAGCATGTATAACGTTAAAAATATACTTATAGGTAGCACGTCAAATTCAGGTTATTATTTTATGACTAGATTTTTTAATTTTGTAAAGAAAGGTTTAGTTAAGAGCAGTATTGGCTCCTTTCAGTGCAAACTATTGGATAGTAGATGCCTTGTGGTAAGAACGTATGCGGCTATAGGTGTTCAAGTGATTATCCAGAGAGTATTGTGTAGCTTTTGTGATTTCAGGTTTCATTTTCCGAGCTTAACTTAACTTGGTTAATTTGATTTTGTAGTATTTGCATATCAAATAGAGTCAATAAGTAGGTAATGCAATATGCAGTGCTGTGTCCAAAGGCATCTAAAGCCTACCTACTATTAGAAAGCAAATGCATTCATAGGCAATAACAGGCGAAATGATAGACTGGTCATAAAAGTCTTTACAAAACAACAAAAGAAAGTAGAAGAACCTCAGCAAAGTGTTATTGCGAACATTTTGAATGACAATTGGTGAACTATCGCGTCTGTATGCGAGATCACGATGCCCCCATTCACAGCGAGTATCAAGCGACGCGGGCTTCATCTGCATCCACCATTTGAATTTGTAATCAGATTTGCGGGACCTGACTTCATCCATCATTCATTACCTCCAGACGTTAACGACGAGCTGAAACGTCCCGACGATTCCTTTTAATCAATTAGATGAAGGTAAAATGATGAAATCGCCGGTCGGGACTCTCGCCGCGCCACTAACCGCTCATTATTTCTTCTTACACGTTTTTTATTGCGGCAACATTATACGTGGGTGTGGTTGTAATTTCCTTTCACCGACGTAAGGGCACACACGCAATCTAAAAACTACTCGCGCGATTTCACACTCTATTACTTTATATGTAAGACTGAAATTCATTTGAGGCCCCGTTTCCTGATGAGAAGATGCCTGATAAAATATTAAGGCGTCCGTCCCTTTCTGTCCTACAAGGTTGTTCTCTGTCGCTCGCATTGAGAATTTCTGTGGATGTTTTTACGCGCGCCGGGGGGCAAAATGTACGTTGTTTTGGCGGCAAAACGCTTCGGGGACTTCGTAACTCAATAACGCGAATACTCAGAAGGGAGACAGCGCAACATGTTTTATTTACGGGATTTGAATTGAACTGCGTTGGTTTTCCGAGGTGACGTGATGAGTCAGCGTGTTGTCGCAGTGTGTGCGTGACAGCGTGACGTCGTCGGCATATTGCTTCGGAAAATACCTTGTTTATGAGATTAGCTTTGTTGACACGCTATCGTTTTTACGATCGCCGGATATTGATCGGATGATGTACTGTTATAGCCGTTTCGGTTTTGTCCTAGTTATCGTGTTTGGCTTGCCCATTACTTGTGCCAAATATGGAGAATGCAAAATGATGCTACAAACTTCTTGAACAAAGTGTGAGTCCATTTGCGGTTATACTTAGTTGGTTTCGTCGTCTCCATGTACCAAAATTAAATTCGAATAAGTACTTCGAGAAATAAAAAGTGAACTGACAAATTAACACCAATGAATCAGAGTACAAACTTAGACGCACGTTACACACGAGGAATTAAAACAAGCTCAAACAAAATGCGACAAGAAAATCTCCGCTAACTAGAATAAATGGCAGCTTTGATCCCGGCTCGTATTTTATTAAAATACGTACGAGCGTGCATTACCCCAATTTAAGCGTGCAATTAGTGTTCGCGATCCCTCGGGGGGTGGATAGGGGGGTGAGCTCACTGAGCTCCCCTCGTATCCTCGCGAGGGTGGTGAGGTGGCTGGGGATAGCGGACAGCCTTTGTGATCCCCCTTTGTTCCGTGCCATTTCCACCAGACGCCGCGGACAACGGAAATGGAATTGGAAAATGATTTGGCTTTTAGTTGATTGCCTCGCACTTTGCTCTTGTTGAAGTTCGTTCGGAATCTTGTTAGGGATACAATGCTTTTTTATTGTTAGAAACTACTTGTCATTTATCATCATCACGCAATTCGCTCCTAAAGTGTTTCATTGTTGATTTATTTTGGTTCTGATAGAAAATGCTACACACATGGTTCAGTAGATAAACGGATTCGTTAATTTGAATATTTCTTACTTCAGTCACATTAACAGCAAATGTTATAAATAAGAAGGAAAACTAGCCACTGATTTCTCTAAGTTCGCTTTCGCCATCTCTATTCCAAATAGTCAAACAGTGACTATTATCATTACCGGCCATTAGGTAATCACAACACAATTTTTTCCAACCAATGTATAGCAACAAACCCTCCTAATTTAAATAAAACAATATGCTCTAATACCTAATATGTAAACTTTCAAACAGATATGGTATTAAGTACTTTCTATAGGCAATAAAGACAAGGAGTATAAAATAAACAGACGTGTCACACTAATGTTGTCACAGTTGTCGCGTAGAGTGAGAAAACTGTTAGGCAAGCGAATATCACCGCGGAATCGCGCGAACAATCTCGCTGGCTTTGTTTCTGTTTCACACAGGAAAATTAGAAAGATCTTATCATATTGAGGTACTATTGTTATTAATGCAGAAGTCACTTTATCTGTCTGTTTGTTGCGTACAACTTTTTTGGGTTGAGCAAAAGTTTTTGTGAGTTTCAATTGTTTCCTGAATAGATGCCGGAAAATCTTCGGTTAGTTATTCGAAAAATCTCTACAATACAACACTAACTTAAAAGTAAAGGCTAGGATTAAGCTAGGAGCTAAGTTTGTAAAAAAAAGTTTTGTATCGGTCCAGGCGTCTTTGAATAATCGGTGAACATAAAAAAAGATCCTGACGGATTGAGAACCCCCTCCTTTTTGAGAACTCGGTTGAAAACTGGCAGAAGTTTCATCGTAACTATCGGATGACTTAGTTATTTTGTTCTTTGAAAATTAATGTTAGAGGCAACAAAAAAGTTGCTTACCCGTATATGTATAAAAAAAATGTGATGAATTTTTCGACATTTAAACCAATATTGTAAAATATGTAAGTAAGTAATAAACTAAAATTCTAGAGACAGTGATGAAGAGGCCAACAAAAAATTATAGGAATAATTACATTGTAAAGGCAAGAATCTTATAAGTTGAGAAAAAATCGATCAAATTGCACCTTTAATTTAATTACACACCAATCATATTGGCGTTCACCTGCTGATTACTTGATTAAGTGCTAAGACTGTAAAACAGATAAAAATTCACGTCTCTTCGTATAAATTTTGCCTCCATTAAGCGGTTTTGCGAAAAACTTGCGCGTGCGCAAGCGTGGTGTAATTTAGTGACATTAACGCACCGGTGAGACAAGTAGCTGTACCGACGGCTGGGTTTATCAACATTGTATATATAGGTACCTACATACATGTGGGTATATAAATAACATATCGTCAACCGCTGATAAATGTGTTCAATACCTTATCAAAATTACTTATTTATACGTTGATGATATGACAATGGAATAGCGGCTTTATTTATTGCTATGTGCAACTTTATAATGAGTTTTAAATGTAGCTTCTGTAAGTGATGTGTTACAGCCGAAAAACGTCCTCTGCGAGAAAAAAGCCACCATCAAAGCTCCGAGGATTTGCCCGTGCTCATCATCACTATTGTTCTGCGTACCTACCTACCTAATATATTAAACCTTAGAAGTCATGGGCAAAAACGCCAAACTTTACTGTTCCAACATTTTAATTTAAACATACAAGTAGGTAGAAGAATTACATGTAAGGAATTTATTTCATATTTTCTGGGAGTCTATTAACTTTTACATTCAGGTGCACTATTGGCATGAGCTACTTTTGGCGAAAACACATACATACTAAAATCTTTCATCCCGGATACTCCAATCTCCAATATCGTGCCAACAACCAACATCCAGCTAAGCCCAGTTACGTCTCCGTAACGGGCATCTTTATCGTCAATCGTCAGTGTACCAAGAACACGTCATTACCAGCACATTCCCGGTAATAACGGTGGCCGCATCTGTCTCCCGAGAAACCATGATTACTGTAGGTTAGCATACAAGTATTTTGCTTATAAATTGTGATATCCGCTTTTATATCTTCTTGGGTTGAGGGCTGCACTTTTGTCTATAAGCCCTTAGGCATGTCAGAGTTTAGTCAACTCATCCGTGGTGATGAAGATCTCAGTCATGGAACAGTACTATCGAAGGTAACAGCGGGATTGGGCTGTTTTTACAGTGCTGTTCTTCCAAAAACAGCAGTCTTACACCGCCAACTACAACATTCAGTTGTGGAAACCCCCAAAAGAAACATAAAGAGATCCCATTTTAGAACCCAAGATTCTTTGCATTCAACGAAGCAAAGGCAATCAGAATACTACTTCGTAAAGGATTCATCCGGTCCTGAATAAGGGACGGACGGGTCTATATCCATTTATCAGTCGCAATTCCCATCCCGAGCTCGTCGGGTTAGAAATATCGTTAGATCCATTTGTCCGGGAATTCCGCACCTTTTTGCGACAGTTTTCTTGATAAGGATGCTACTCCAGATATTTTACTGAGAGAATTGAAGTTTGCTTGAAGAAGCTAGTTGAAGCTTGATGTAGGAGTAAAGTTTTTAAAGCAAATAAGAATTGATATGTCTGTGCAGACTTAAATAAGAATATTTTAGGTTAATATGCAGACTCATTAAACAAGTCAGACTGTCGCTTTTAAGTCTTACCTTTTTTAAATCTCTATCTCACAAAGATCTTCATTAAAAACACTCGCCTTTTCTGAATTCTTAATGAAGATTCCCGACGAAATAAAGACCTTGCTGAAGCAATTATTACAGAATTTCAGATGAACTCTGGCTATCGATCTCCCTGTCAAAACTTTTGACCTTTGTCTCGTGTCAAATGATAACATCTTTGGATATCAACGCTGGGTCTATCGAATTATAATATTGACTTTTCATTTTAATTTCTTTGATGTTTGAGGGATCATGTTCTAAATGCTTAAACCGTACCTCTGTTTTTGCCAAAACAAATGCTTGAAATTGGTAGAGAATCATTTAAATATTCATAACCAGCTTCCACCGGCGGGATCCTTAGAAATTTCCGTGCACCCGAGCAAAGTTGATTGGTCACCCGATCCAGCTTATAAAGCTATACCTGAATAGCAATAGGCTTTAATAGTACTACCTACTATCTCTAAATGGTCATGTTAAAATTAGCATGTTTAATTGAACTGAGATTTGCATTAAACAGATATTTAGTTTCCAATATTCTTATAGTAAGCATTTACATGCAAATGAAGTGATTTCTACACCAGCCATGTAGCACGGCTTCATAATCAGTGAATGAGTGTATCTTGTCAATAACGTTTTTGATTAAATCTTGTTTTTATGTGCCATTAGGAAGTGAAGCGGTGATGAGGAAGAAGAAACAACATGTATATAGGATCAATGTTTTGACTGACTCATCACATGATCCATTTGACAGTTTGAATATAAGTGCCCTGCCTCATTAGGACGCCAATGGCGACGTCGCCGGCTACGTATCCAAGCAGTTAGTATTGAAATGTATGGAACCTAACTCACTTGGCGACGGTTTGGTAACGTCGCCAAATTGGAGGCGTGGCCACGAGCTACAGTTCCCTATGTGGCTTCTGGCTACCGTGGCTACTTGGCGACGTGGCCACAGTAACCACTATAATGTACACGGTAAAGCGCACCTCCCTCACACAGTCGCCAATGTGGTTGCCAGTCAGCTTGCAATTTGTTGAGCGACGACGTAAACAATTGACTGTCGAGAAGCCATGGCCACTCGACTTGGCGACATTTGGATGCCAGAAGTAGCCAGACCTGTGCCGCTGGCGACGTCGCCATGGCGTCCCAGTGAGGTAGAGCTCTAAGCATCAAGGCATATACAAATACGGGTAGGTCAAGTTACAATGTCAATTTCTTAGATTGGTCCGTGCAGTCTTTTATTGTGTTTTTAACCAGAACTTTGATAGACTAAGTGCAGAAGATTTCAAAATCAACAGATGACGGATCATAAGGCAGATAGTTCATTCAACATTTTTTGTCGGGAAATAGGCAAAATGAAAATGACGAATGAGGTTAAGGTATCTAAAGATGTAAAGGGCACTACGGCACTACCAAATACCACTGAGGACTGAGAGATATCTATCAAACGTGTTTTCGCGATTTAAATAGATTCAATGATCCAATTTCTCAAATACTTACACAACATCGATTCTATAACATTTCAAACGAGGCCACGATTTTAATTTTTAAACATGACATTTAATCCTATCAAGAATTTAGGTAAATAGGTACATAACGATACAATCGATTTCAATCGAATACATTAGCTGGATTAAGACGTGATTAATTATGTTTATGTGGCACAATCTAGTTGATAGGCACAAAAAGCTCCGTTGACCAATGGATTGACATTTGTGCCCCGTGGACTATGTTCTAGTCCGCGCTACGTATTAACGACATAGCTACTATTGACTAACGTTTATGGCCCATAAAACTATTTTAATCTGTCCATTAGTATGCCAGCGGCGCTCGTCAATTAGGAGAGCGGCGAATGTTGCCACATTTACTCCAGTGTTGCCATGTACGGCAACCTTTTTCACCCAATATTTATTTCAACTATGGCAGAATAATGTGCAAAGCTATTATGATGGATTACAAGCTGAATTTTGCGAGGTATTTTTAAAGGCACTCATTTGTGTTGTTAAGGAATTCTAGTTCGTTAAAATAAAAATTATTGCCTGCGCAGTAATTGTTCGCCTTGTATGTTTTCCACGTATCCGATGTAGATGTAAACTTAATTAATGTAATTGTGGAACAATTCGAGGCATGGAGAATTTGTTTCATGTATTTTAAGAATTGTAATAAAAACTTTGAGTGTGCAATAACTAAGTTGTTTTCGTTATCATTAATTACCAATTTATTTCATTAAGCTATGTAACAGCGGTAAACTTGAGGGTTTACAGATAGTAATATTCTTTCATTTCGCACAACACCCCAATTCCAAAATAAAAATTCGAAGGGTTGTAATAAATCCAATCACCCGTAACTTTAATCTGGCAACCCAGCGCATGCTCGGAGTTGCTCGCCGAAAAAACTCGCGCGCAGGCCAGTTGGACCTGTTTCGCGTTCGCAGAATTGACGCGAGAGCGAGAAAAAAAAACAAATTGTCGGTGACCGGTGGCCCGAGCCAGAGTCGTCAAGGCTCACTACTTTTATATTTTAGTTTAAATATGTGGTAATTGATGGCCAAATGTCAAATGATCGACTACATTTCCAAGTAAATTAGATGCGACATAAGATGTTCTGTTGGGTCATTAATACAGATAAAGTAATAAATAATTAATGTCAGCCCCGTCTGCCTGTAAATGCATGCCTATGTTTGTTCCTGCCGTGTTCGGGAAAGGACTGCTGCTGACTTTTCTACTCCAATTTAATGTCGTTATCTAGGTCTGATGGGTAGTTTCCGACGAGGCTTTATCCCCACATAGGTTGTTAAGAAATCATCTGCCTTTTTCTTTAGTATATTGGGGTCAGCTCAGTCTTTAATTGAAAATATAACATGCCTGCCTGCATGAAATTGTGTGATGGTCCTTTGTACCTCATGCGAAAACATGTTGGACAGTCGGAGGACACACCTAATTTTGAAGAGACGATTTAGGAAACCAATAAAACGTGCCTTGCGGGGGAAATGTAGAGAGAGGAAGATGAAGAGGAGGAGAAGAAACAACACTACTAAAATTAAGAGATATTTTGTCGAATTCGTCCGTTATAATTTTCGAATAATTTATTCTAATATAAAAAAAAATCGATATTCAGAGAGATCCGAAACATTAGATCACCGCTACCGTCTATGCGTTACGCCACCTTCATCCGCAAACACATAACTTCGGAAGGCAAGTCGATTGTATCTCTACGAAGAACAACCATTTATAAGTTCTCAGCTTTCGGCAAACGGCTCACCTCTTAACATTTCCATGTACGGAGCCTTGATGAGCTCAGTCAATATAATCAGACTTTATATGAAATGGAAACCTTACCGTCAAGAAAGTTGGCCGAGAAACTCAGCTTGAGCGTTAACTAATTATGCGATATCATGCATTCATATTTGTTCATCATCAACTGCTTAGCATTTATATTTGTGTTATGTAAGTAATTTATGTAATATATTTATAGCTATAAATATTTAATTTCATTATTATAGCGCGTCCTACATACTTCTGTCAATTATTACTGTCTCATTCTTGATTTAGAACACTCTTGGGGACTTAATTTACCTTGGCAACACCTAGTAGTTACTACTATAAAGGTACTGTTACCAGAGTTGGGTTGCTTCATTACATCCTAAAGACGGTTCCATATTTAAATTGTCATGATGCACCGGGGAAGTAATACATAAGTCGAAAAAAAGGTTCCTAAATAAGAGCCGTGCGTCCCTAAAATAAGATCCCCTAATGACACCGTATAGAATATCTTAGAAGTTTCTTCGATAATTATAGTACTAAGCAAGAAGCAGGTCCTTACTCGAAAAAGTGAAAGAAGACCATTTCGTATGTAAGTAGTCGGCTTTTTTTAGGTATTTGAAAGTATTCGATTTTTCCCACAATTTAACAACAGCAAAAATACCATTCACGTAGTTTCACAATCTCGTAACCCCACATTGATGGAGAGTCAATAAAAATGAAGCACAAAAAGCAAGTGCGTGGTGTCACGATATCGGAATCACGAATTAATGAACAGCGGTAACAGTTATACTGAATTCAATATTACACACGCGATGTGCACGTATGAACACGTAGCCATTTATACGAATATTCCCAAATAGTCACGGTAACTTATTAATGGAATTGGAATCGTGAGCGATGGTCTTTTTAGAACATAATACAGTAGTTTGGATGGTGAGTAGATTACCTATACCATTTTAATGATCCGTGCAAGAATAATTCTGTCTTTTTGTTACGTGGAGGTCATCGCAGAAGACTTGAGCGGACTCCTGTATTTTGGATGTGGTTTGGCTGATTGATAATTTCATTTGCCGTGAATCAAGGCTTGCGGAAAATATAACTGTGTGCGCCCGTTACGAGCTTCTAATTTTGCTTCCTCATTTAAAAACCTTCAAATTGGTTTTCTTCGTGACTCGTTACGTCCAGTAATGTTTTCGGACTGATATCTCCACATAGTAACAGGCTGCACTATGCAGGCTTAGTGGGTGCTCCCGAAGAAAATGCCGAATGATGGTAGCTTCATGGCAGCGTAACGGTAATTGGCAAAAAAGTTGGCTCTTAGGATTTAGTTTTAGCACGGACTTACGATAGCCTCTTATTATTTTCTCCATACTGATATTCGGAGGCTGTTTTAAAAGAAGATATGATATCTGCGCATGACATATTGGTGCACTCTTTATTCCAATGACAGCCATCCGGCAGAACCGCAGAGATATCAGGCGTAAGATCGTCAACTTAACGGGCTCTTCTAGGTGGAACAGCTTCATAAACTCTATTCTTCTTTTGTTATAGAAACTTCTTCCTCGATGCTAAGGTGAAACGCTGATGCCAAACTGAGAGTTATCCTCAATATTATAGGGACCTACTTAGTTGTGCAAACAACACTAGGTAAATTGGCATTTGCTATTGACTAGAGGTCAATATTGACATTGGCCAAATATTAGTTGCGCAAAATCAGCCAAGTATAAGTAATCACGTAGTCAACACATTACCTAATTAAGTTTGCATTAATTTCTCTAATTGCATGTTTGTTTTAGGTAGTCATACAGCTAAAGGTGGCTAAAGTAAGTCAACTGTAATTGCGTCGGTACTGCGGAAAGCAATTAGAACAAAATGTGTGTCGCGTAAACTGGTGCGTCGGGGAACAACGCTTTTGTTGTCTCTCGTAATGAGGTTGCGCGGTGTTGAATCACTGCTCGCTTGCTACTGTGGCGGTAGTGAGTTCTTGTGTAGGGTTGTCAATACTTGACTAAAACATTATAAGGATGGGTTAGGATCAGTGGCGGATTTACCAATAGGCCAAGTAGGCCAGTGCCTAGAGCGGCAGATTTAGAGGGGCGGCAAATTTTGCTAATTTTTTTACAGTTTTTTTTTATAATTATACGAGTACACAATCCATATATAAATAAACGATTAATAAACGCACTGTAATATATGCTTAGGTTTATGTGATCATGAATTTTAAAATATTCCAATAGCGTTTCAATAAAAATAAATTGAAAGATCCGCTCGCTTCGCTCGCGGTTCCTTCATCATTTCTGGTTTGTTCTGAGCTCTTTGAGTCCAATCTAACAAAAAGTTAAAGCAACGAAGTAGCAAAAGCAACTGACGCTATACTCTGACGATGTCTAAGCTGTTCAGGAGGTGGAGGACTTTTGTGTCCCAAATAATTTCACTTTTGTGTCCCAAAACTCAAAAAATTTCGCGCTCGCTGCGCTCGCAACTTTTTCATTTTACATTGTTTTTTTTTCAAACTTGTTTGAGTATTTTTGTGTTCCAAGACTCAAAAATTTCGCCTTTCACTTGACAGTTACTTTTTTCTAATTTCTTTAGATATCATTGCGTCCCAAAAATCACAAATTTCGCGCTCGCTACGCTCGCGGCTTCTTCTCTTTGCAGTGGTTTTTTTTCACACTTGTTTGGGTACGTTTGTGTCCCAAAACTAAAAAATTTCGCGCTCGCTACGCTCGCGACTTTTTCACTTTAGGCCGGTTTTATAAACTCGTTTTGGTATTTTACTGTTCTAAAACCTCAAAAATTTTGCGCTCGCTGCGCTCGCGGCTTTTTTACGTGTCACTGGGGCCCGATTCTCCTAAGTTAATAATGTCAAAATCTAATAGAAATCGAATCGCAATATGATCGTAATAGCAGTTTTAACCATATCGGGCATTCTGCTACTAATAAAAGACCAATCGTATTCGATTGACATTTGATTGGTTTGCGATTGGTCTGCTATTTTGGTGATTATGGTTTATTCGGTAGTTTGCTCTACAATCATATTGCAATAGTTAATCATTTGCAGACAAAATGATTCATTATTGAATGACAGAAAAGGATAAAAACGTTTATTTCAAAGAAAAAATAGCGGAATGCCACATACGCTTCAATCGTAATCGAGTCGGGATTGGATCTCAGTCGAATCGAGTCGAACGTCAATCGAAGGCCGCTTAAGTAAAATTAGGAGAATCGGGCCCCTGGTTTTTATAAAACTAGCTAGCACTTTATAACTTTGCAGTGGTATGACTCCGGTTTCTTTGTGTTAAACCTAGCAAAAAGCACTATGAATGATTTGTACACGATTTTTAAGTCCTTCAATTACAATTTTAGTCCGTGATTATATTGTGTCGTTTTTTTTTTGGGGGGGGTGCTCAATAGGTAGTCCGCTCCGGGTGCCACCCGATGCGGCATACGCCACTGATCATAGTACCCGAACGAATGAACCGATTTCAATTTCGTTTTTTTTACAGGTGTTTTACGGGCGAGTGTTCTTAGACATGTTTAATGAAAATCAATTGAGCCGTTTAAAAGTTACAGAGGTTTTACGCTTTAAAGTCGCTGTCAGATAAACTTGTTAGGTCAACATTAAACTTTTCGGTACATACCTACTGGGTTGCAAAAATAATCTAGTAACTGACAGAAATATCATTAAGTTCACAATCATTAGGGGCGGCAAAAATTGAATGGCCTACTAGCGGCAAATTTGTAAATCCGCCACTGGTTAGGATTAAAAATGTGGTTACTCTGGAAATTAGATCGCTATTTCCAAAACTTTAATAATTTAAGTGTCTAGTTTGCCAATTCAAGATAAGTTCACGTGTATGCTTTGTCATAGGTATATTTATCAAAATGTTAGAAAGGGACGACAATCTTTTGAGAAACATCTCCTTTTATTCCCAATTCACATCAGACTACAATACAATACAGTACTACAATACCTAAGAAGTGTATATAGAAGTGTATCAGGCTGTTTTCCTTCACACAGAGAAACTTATCAGGTGCCTACTTCTTTATATTAAAGGCTAAAAGAAACTCATGGAAGGTATTTTAACGCCATTACCAAAATTGAAGACTACAAGAAATGAAATGCATGGTTCGTGAGCTGCATCGCAACGACTATTGTTGCTTTGTCGACTCGGTTGCCAATCACTGCACGCGGCGCGGTCTCGAGTGGCGAGCTTTAGAAAATATGTACCCAAGATATGGAATCTGAGTGGGCAGATCATGAGATATTTTGCTCTTATAAAACAGAGAAACTTATCAAGTGCCTACTTATTTGGCTAAAATAAATTCACGGTAAGGTATTTTAACGCCATTACCGAAATTGAAGACTGCAAGAAATGAAATGCATGGTTCGTGAGCTGCATCGCAACTACTATTGTTGCTTTGTCGACGAGGTTGCTAATCACTGCACGCGGCGCGGTCTCGAGTGGCGAGCGTAAGGCGTTGCAAAATATGAATAGGGCTGGCACTTGGGAAATGGTAATAAGAATTGCAGGCAAAATTGGTGTTTTTCCGAGACATGGAAAAATTGCCTTTAAACAAGAATTTTTGATTTAGAAAAAAAACATCTATATCGGAGTTAAAAACCTCAGTTCATAATACGCAAAGACAGCGCTTATATCGTGTAGTGTCAGTGTACAGTGAAAATGAATATGTATATTTCCAACCGTGACAAAAAATAAAAATTGCAGTAAAAGGTAATAAAAACTTTAATGATCCTCATTTCATGCATAGAAATAGCACCTTTACATACATTTAAGTACCTGTATACCTATTTTGTTAACATAACGTAACAAGCTACATATATCAATTTCGCCCTAAAGACATAAAACAGTTCATAAAATTAATAACCTCCACTATATTTTCATTAAAACTTACAATGACTTACTTACAACCCTTCATTTTCCTAACTATAGGAAACTTTAAAATACTGTTGTAAAAATCGGTTTACCGAGAAATGGACGACCAAAAAAAACATAAAAAATACAAGATTTAATCTTCAAAAAATACAAGCTTCCTTCTTTTGGAAAGTCAGATAAAAAAGAAAAATGACAGTACCGGAGGTTTCCGATCCCCGAGATTAACGTTCCGGAGGGACCTGATTTATTTTATACTAGCTTCTGCCAGCGGTTTCACCCGCATCCCGTGGGAACTACTTCCCGTACCGGGATAAAAAAGGGCCTATAGCCTTCCTCGATAAATGGGCTATCCAACACTGAAAGAAATTTTGAAATCGGACCAGTAGTTCCTGAGATTAGCGCGTTCAAACAAACAAACTCTTCAGCTTTATAATATTAGTATATATTGATAATCTTAATACAATTCAGTTTAGCTGTAAAGTACCGTCAACACACCACCATATTTCGGATTTTTTTTGTAGTGACAACCCTACAGAGGTTACCGTGATAGCTGTTGGGAGTAACAAGCGGCTAATGGGCGACTGGTAGGTACTGGCCTAATTGTTTCCTAAACACCTACAGCGATTTTAGTAAAAGCATTAGTAAGTATTTGGAAAGTAAGATTGTGGACATATTCCATATTGGGCATCCGTTTAAACGGCGACCGTGACAGTGGGGAAGAGCCGGCAAGAAACTCCATGTGTGAGTGAATGACAAATGAAGAATTTTGCCGAGAATGCCCAATATGGAATAACGTCCACAATCATAGCCATTTACTTCTCAAATTCCGATTGTGGGAAGGTGGGAAAGTAAGTAAGCCCATGGTACCTAGGCTGGAATTAGACTTGTCCAGGTTTAGTGCCGAACTGATCCATGCGTAAATCGTGCTCTACTTCTATTTTCTCCTCGGTAAACATCACCAGTAGTAGCAGTTTTTCTCTTATAAGAAAAACGACTTCAATTAAAAATAAATCAGCGATCGCTAAAAAAGTCAGTAAAAAGCGTTATTATCATCGAAAATTAATCCACAAATCACCACAAAAAACGTGTCTAAGTAAATCAATCTGACATGCTAAAACTACACACAATAATTAGTGACTAATTAAATACAAAAACGGACCATTCTAGAAAGAAAATGGATGATCAGTGAAAGCTGAAGTGCCTACAGCACGCGACCGAACAAATGACTTCATTTGTTTTTTTTTTTTATTTTTTTTTCTTAACACTGCCGCTGCGAGGTGTGTTACTAATGTTAGTTAACCCTCTAACGCCACGGGCCATTAATAGAACGGAGTATTAAAATGACTTAATGGTTAAACAATTAATGGGAGGGTTTTGGTGTAACGTGTTAGTTTTATTGTTGTGGTCATTATTAGGCAATATGTCCTTCAGCTAGAAGTTCTTAAGAGTTTTACTTGAAAATGCGTAAAAATTTGGAATTTATGAAAAAAAATCAATGAAGCAATAATACATAATACCTATATCTTTTCGATTACGTTTTCTTTTTTTCATTTGGCACACACTACGAAACCAACGTCACGCTTAATATTGCAGAGGGATTTTTTTTTTACTATATTATTTCTTATGTTTCCTGTGATTTGATTTATTAATACAACATTCATTGAAACTTATTGACCATGAAAATAATAAATTGATCACTGTTTTAGATATGTAGCTTTTTACAAATCATGCTTACTATACTATCTTGTTTAATTCCAAAGTGCGTCTACTGATAATTTTATACAATTAACTACTAATTTGAAACTTAGCAATCATGAATCATAAAAAACACGAATAGCACGATTGATTGTGAAAATTTCATTGAAAAATGCTGAAAGTGGTAGGTACGGCGCGTGACAATGCTCCGCTTCATAAATTATTAACGATAATATCCTTTTATAATCGACTGATAGGATAACTTATGAGGCTCGTGAAAATATATTCAATTTAACCGTAAAATATTTATAAATATATCCAACGTTTTTCGCATTTTGTTGGTATTTTGAGTACTTATAGCCCTTTGAAAGCGTGGTGAAAAGTGGTCATACGCCAGTCAGACGGACACGGCATAAAAAATAAAAATAGTATTTGCATTATTAATGTTAGGTACTTACACATATTTTGCGCTTAGTAATTTACAATTTTTATGTAACAAAGGAAAAAATAACTTGCAAAACTAATTGAAAAATTGTACTTACATGCAAAGTGTGCGCGTGTCATATCACGGGACGCTACCGTTACGCGTGTGGAGGAAATATTATGATGGAATGTTTGTTTAGGTGAATAGTCTATTTATTGCTAAAGTACATATTTATTGTAACATTGATTTCATATTTTTAACGTAGGTATTATTGAAAGTTTAAAAAATATCAGAGCTCGCTGTGGTGCGGAACTCTTGTGAAAATGTTCAAAACGCATTTTTGTGTGATACTTAAGTTACATAATAAATAGAAAGACTTCGGGTCTTTGCATGGCGTTCTTCGGCCATATTGCTCGAGTACCATTCAGCTTAAAGCTTTGGAGTCCCTGCACTCTTAACTTTTAGCCCGCCGATAGTTTGTTTGGGCTCATAAATCAGTATAAAGACGAATGGTAGAGCGCACATTACAAAGATCAGATATTTACCCGGTATCAGGCCGACTGAAAACTTTAATTGAAATCAAGATTTTCCTTAAAAAATATTTTGACAAACATCGGGTCAACTGCATGCCCACTGTTTAGGCTGCAGTGAGCTCTACTCTAAATTTCCGCTTAAAATACAATCAATAGAATGAAACTTAAACACCAGAAAAAAGGGTAAGTAAAACATCATGAAGGTGGATTATACTAACATTGAAAGTTAGTTTATAACGTTTATAATAAGGTTTAGAAGCATAACTTGGCCAAGTCAGTAAGGCAATTTAAAAGCACTTAGTAATGTATGCGTAACTAGGGGAAACCATGGTCATACATATGCATGCTTCTCAAGTAATAGCCAATAAACTATGTGTTTAGCAGGTACTAAGTTTTATAGAAACTGATTTATTTTGTAGTGAAGCTTTATTTTTGTACTTGGTCGTATTTTTGCTTTGTGAGCTTTTACAGCTTCTAGTAGAATGGTAATTTTGCTATTTCTTGGTAATTTCCAATCTTTTCCAAATCTTCATCATGTTTGAGTTCTTTGATCGTCTACTTGCAAACGAATGCTATGTTTGTTACCCTTAGCGCTTGTCATCAAAATCTTAAATTACTTCACGTGGTGATTCTTGGTAGATAATATCTCTCAGGGTATAATCATGTTTCCATAGAGCGTATGATACTAATTTATAGTACTTCTCACTGATATAATTTTTACCACACTTTTCAAATTTCAAAACAGAAGCTTGTTTAAGATAATGACCGCTACATAATCTCATAAGCCATAATAGTATTACACTATCCCGTTTTCTCTCTACCTACCGCCGCCCGTAAGAACAGCAGAATAATTGCAATACTTGCACAATGGGGCCTAATCACAATTTACGACAAAGCTAACAATGGACGCGTATATTTTTACGAAACTCAAAGACATTAGAACAATAACGATAGTTATTGAACGGAAACTGTTCAGACAGATAGACAAACAATGACGGTAGCTACCGCTACCGGCGTGCCTCAGGCTACTGACTCAGCAATTATCGAGAACGGCGCCGACAAACTGACAGACACCTACTGTGAATGGATTCAGTTCAGGCTTTGTCAGTTTTAATGAGGGGATTCTCTTTGAGTTAGTAAGTGTAGGTGCTATTGTTGTGGATTTAGCTGTACGCAATTAGACTGCTGATGGGAAAATGCATCTGCTATAAAGTGATTGTGAAAGCGGGTTATTTAGTGGCGAATAGATAAAAGAGATTGTGATGTCGATTTTATTACCCAAGTATTAGTTTAGTACCCAATTTTGAATGATTTTGATGAAATGAAAGTTTGCGTAGCAGCCTCGCATAAAAATTTTACATCGGCCTATTAACATAACTACTACGCATAAATCCTTTGTCCTATTATCAAGAAAAGACATTTATAAATAAAACTCTTGCTTGCTAGGTTTTCTTGAGGATGTTTGACATTTGACTCTGTTGTCTCAGATGACACTGAGGTTATCTTGGTTTCTCCCTGAATCTAAAAAAGTCGATTTGGCAAAGTCGTAACTAAAACTACAGAGTTTTTGCCAAACTAAATTGCTGCTCCCAACTTGTAGGTACCGAACGCAGTAGGGGGTATAGTAGGGTTAGTCTCGCGTACCTCCGTTACCCACTTGAAATCTAAAATGATTAATGCGCTACTCCTACGACGTTCCTATCCCGCCATTAAGTTTGGCACCTTAGATCAAAGTTTGGCACGAACTACACCAGTCTCATTCCCTACAACAAACATCTCGCTAGCTAGTAATATGCATCAAGGCTAAATATCTGCGTCGGCAGCTGCAGCGGAAGGCGATAACAACTGATAGCGTTATCAGCGAGATAGCGGCTCTTTGTCGCTCCCGACACCTGGGGACCAGTTCAATGTTCGCCAATGAGGTTTTTGGGGACCCTTTGTTCTGGTTTTGGAGAAATTTTGGCCTTTGGACTGTGGTTTGCAAAATTAAGAAACAGTCTCTCAAAAATAATCATACTTAATATGTACAATCAAGCAAGTCTACGTTGGCCGCGAACTTTTTAGATAGGGTTGTTCATCATCAAGGTTATAGACTAAAACGGACCATTTCTTCATAGCCGAAATATATGTAGGTACATAATAATGGCGTCCAGATCGATTGTCACACACCTGCACTCTCTATTTACTCACTATTACAGGTAGTCTCATGGGATAGCAATCCGAGTCGATAGGTGTAAATAAGAGGACTTAAATAGTTTGTATAGGTAGGACTCGAAACGCTTTTGCAGCGTCGTACCTTGATAATTTTAAGGTGTTCTGCAGCTGTTTTAGGTGTTAAAGTCGGAAATAAAGTAAATCTCGTTTTGTGGGCTTTTCCTAAATTGATGACGATAGGTTTTTTCCCAAAGATTTTTTTATAAAGAGTTATTCGATCATCAAATTTTAATTTTGCTCTAGGATAATAGGTATCGAACTTTAGGTTACTACCCACTTACTATTCGTCAGAACCTACCATTTGACGTAAATCGATTCAACGAGCGTCAGTGTTGTGGTTTGTCGGTTTTACTTCGAAATCTGTTACCTATTGGCAGTTGACTAAATTCCACGATACAGTCATGATGGTTTCGTCAAACTATGAGTAATTGCATATTTGTGTCTACCAACAAAAGAAAGAAAATAGGTATCTCCTTAAAAGGATTATGAGCTGTCGTAAGTTGCGTGTTGCCGTTAAGGTCTGACTATCGATTTTGGTGATCGGTAAAGAAGTGGATCTTGTTGGATTGTTATATACCTACTTAGCTAAAGATTAATTTGAGGAAAGAACAAGATCTATAAATGATAATGATAGAGGGAGTGCTTTGAATGACAAAACTCGCAAAGTGGTTGATCGCCTGATCAGAGCGCAAGAGCGATTTTTTCTAGTTTTTGTAGGTCTCTCGTTTTATATTAAGAGTCAGTCTCTGTGAGCGGCTGTGCATAGACCTATCTAACTTTCAGTGTTTTCAACAATCATCATCCCTAGAGGCATCCTAGAGGTAAAATCTTATGAAGTTCCGTATTCAGTTGACAGAGAAAATAAAGGTTACACAGACATATTTCTTTTTCTTCTTCAAGTCTACTGGCATCATCATCATTATCCTACCCTTATCCCAATTTTATTTGGGGTCAGTACTGCATGTTTTCTTCTTCCATCAACTTTTACACGATCCATCCATCGTTTCATATGGGACGACATGAGAAACGATGGATGGAACGTGGATCATGAATGGATCCTTCCTCCATATACATCCACATTAATTCTCTACAAGTCTTATGTCAAAATAATCCAAAATCTACTCAAAATAGTTATTAAAACGCATACATTTATATAGTATAGTTGGATCGAGCGCGAGTGTCGCGTGGCGGAGTCATTGACTGGCGCAGTCCAGATTAGAAACGTGCGCCGCTTTCTACTAGAGGCGGCACTAAACTGGACTGCGAGGTTGCCGCTTTGCACACCAACAGATCCAACGTAAGGATATTTTAGATTTTTAGAGCATTTTCACGGTTTTTTAGACGTTGTTTTTAATATGGTGGATGACAGTTTTTGTAGATGTTTAGACTGTTTAGTGAGCAATGATTTTGCAGTTGTTAGACTTGGTGTGATCGATTTAGCTTAGTAAAATTTGGCTTTAAAGCAAGGAAAGGTTGAGGTGCAGACTGTAGATGTAGCCAGAATATTCTAGAATGAAGAGAATCATTGAATACCAGGTAATTTATGGCATCTTGATTTGATGTTCGTCTGTTTCAGTATGCTATTTTGTCTAATTTGTAACAGCAATCCTGAAGCAGGGTTTGATATTAGTACCTATGTATCTACACTAAACAAAGGCAACATAGTTAGGATCTAACGACTCAAACTTAAACTTCTATCAAAAACTAAACGAGTTCGACTGAAATTAAATTATGTGCATAACTAGAAACAAAATGTCTACGCATTGGAAAAGCAACAATGTTACCTATATTTAACAATTACATCAGGATTAAGTGTATTTGACGGGTTCCGACTCACCTACGCCATAACTAATGCCCGGGTTTCAAAGTCAGAACAGTAATTTGCACAACATTAGGTCATCGAAGTAAAAGAAAGGAAAACAACGGGAAGAAGTCACGACGAAACTTCGAAAAATCTGCGATGTCAACCAATTCCCTTTATGTTTATCGGCGATTGTTACTCCGTCATCGTTGCAAAAATGGATGAAAATCTTAACCAGAACTACCAGCTATCTCATGACGCAGACATGAGGTCTTTAAGAGATTTTCGGGAGAAAAGTACTCGTATCTTAAGAATGGTATTACGAATTTGTCTACTCTCTAGCGCATTAATTGCCGTTCCAAGATTCTATTTTACTGGACTAAATCGTGGAATTGAGAGGGAAAATCTTTGCCTAGCTATAACAAAGATGAAGAAAAATATAAAAGCGAAACGTTAAGGAAATAATCTGAATTTTTGCCCGCATAGTTTTCCAACAACAAATAGGTATCGGACACTTAATCTGATTGCTTATCATTTACGCACATGGCACGATTAGATTGTAATACACTTATGTGTTTATCCAATGCATTATCTCCTGATACTAAGTAGTTTGTACCTAACACATGCCTATATGCTTACCTACTTAGATATCCTTATTTAATAGTTCGTCTGTACTTTCTGAATCTAGAAAGTTCCTATCGGCGTCTCAATCGCGTTAGGCTTGAGGTAGGTTGTTCTTTTTGTTATCTTCTGATTTATATCTAATACGGTATATTTATTATAGGTACTGTTACACAAAAGAACTTAAGGAAATTGTCGAGTAGAATTTTGGTGTTTTTCCGTTATCAGGTAATTCAGTAATATTATCGATTAGGGATTTAATAGATGGCAACCTTCTGCAGTATTTGTGCGTTCGGCCATCTTGATTTAACGGACAATGCTTAAATGGTGGAGGAACCGCGGAAATCTATTGCTCAGCTAGACAGTGACATCTACGTATACAATGCTTTCTGTTGCAATTGGAATATCTGAATGAGATTGTCATGATTATTAATAGAGCCGCGGCCATGTGAGAAACAGTTTCTGGAGCATGTGGTGGTAGTAGATTATTTATTCATGTATCTTTAAACGGATATAAAGGTATGGAATTATTTTGATGTATCCATTTCTCAAGTCTTTTAACAGTTTTCTTCTAGACGTGTTTCGTTTTAGATGTTTTGTCTCTACATTTAGGAAAATTGACAAACAGCAGCCTCTGTTTAGAGTCATACAACAAAGGGCTGAAAACGGGCAATTTTCTATTGAAACACGGTTTTCTGAATATGGTTTGGCTAAAATAGTCAAGGCTCTATTAAAATATGTAGTTCGATATTGGGTATTGCACACGACAAGACGTGTAGAGAATGGGCAAAAGGGGCATCCATTTTACGTTTTTTTCGATTCAGATTCTAGGTTATTGCTTTTGTATTCTTTTATGAGTACTCAAACCTGTTATTAAAACCGGGTTTGTTTGTTAGCTCTTCAGTTCTATCGATATTTATAGGAATCTTTATCGTCAAGATTATTTTGCTTTACTTTTCTGTCAATTTGAACAGTTGATTTCAACGACACGTCTTGAATTTCTCAGCAGAAACTGACCTTGCTTTCATGTATAAATTACCAACCAATTATTAAAGTATGTCGATCTAATTAATACAATTACTAGTGACAGTAGCAGTACTCATAGCGAGATAAGATCAAATATCTCTAAATCATACTCCCACGGGCTGCCGTGAGAACACAACGAGATATAAATGGTGGGCTGTTAACATATTCATGAAGTCTATATTTACCTTCGTAAAACCTTCACTGCTAAATTAATTATTAGTTGCAAAACCATTATCCAAGTTAAGCCCGCCGTGCCGCGTATCGAACGAACCAAACAACCTATACATAGCCACCTGGACGGTCACATAGAAAAACTGCTTACTTACACACCGTCCTACATCTAAACAATATTCTAATCCGAACCCTAATGCCTACACTATAAAGTACAAAACCACATAAGCATGGCAAATAGAACCCTATCGCCCTAAGTGCCTGTCAGTATTCTGTTAGTATACAATAAATATTCGGCGCCAGTTGTGCCAGAACACACATATACATAGAGGATCAAACGTTGTAGCTTGCCAAGAGCGGCAACGTCGCATCGTTTGCCGGCGGATTCCAAGCTTGTTTCAATTTAATCTCACTAGTTCGACAAAGTTCTAGATTTGAACTACGGTAGCAAAGTATCGAATAGGGAACCCTATATCTATCACCATAGAGTTCATATTTGAAGTTTTTTTGCTGTAGAACCCTGTCGCAGTGCTCTGATATGCGACTGTGTCCGAGGGTAGCGGGACGCGTGGCGTTCTCGACGCATTGTGTTCGTTTTTTACGAGACGCGATAGAATCGATGTCAGTTGGCAGATTTTTTATTTTACCGTTTTTTGGCCTTGTTTGTGTCGAATAGAGACTTAGACAATGGACAAAGTGCAAAACAAACCTCGCTACGACATTGTGTTGTTGGGGAAAATATGATTTTATCCTCAAATTGTTTTGATCAAAACATCCTATTGAATAATATTGCTATTGAGAAATACCCAATACTGATTAGCATCAAGTTTTATTGCATTAACATGGATCACAACGAAATATTGCCACGCTTTCGAAAATTCTTGCCAAAACCAACACGTTTTAGCCTAATTTGTTAAAAAAATTACATTGTCTATAAAAACAACCATATGTTTCAGAAAGTAGGGCTTTGGCTAAATCTAAATCTGTTTACAGAATTTTTGTAACCTATCTAGTTTCTATGATATTGCCATTTCTTCATCAAGATTTGGAGAGTCAAAGCGAATTTAATCATCTTACTCGACTATTTTAGCTTCAAAATTGAATAAAATTACATTCAATTTTTTTTTGCTATTTCTATTTTAGGTCCTTATTACCATAACCTATCGAGGCATGTGAATATGAAGTCGCTATATTAATTAAATCAGACGTAATTATGACTTTATCATAACTCTCTCGAACTTTGTTCGGCATCTCTCACGAACAATGCAACGGGAAAAAATGTATCTGGCTACAAAAACCTTCCAAATGTTACTTTATATATGTTATGGACCATGTGATTAATTCGGGCATTATAAATAATGCCCGAGCATTATGAATAATGTCTAGCTTTATCGGGCCAAGTGATTAATAACTATCTTAACTTCATTATTTATCACAGTGCACGGGCATTATTATATTGCTACATGACAGTTGGGCCACTTGATAATAAAGCTATATTTTAAAATGTGTTCCTCAAAATACCATTACAGTGGCAGTTGTTCTAATAAATAAATCCTGTTAGACTTGCTACATATTTTATGATTATTGTTTTAAGTTTTATGTTATATTTTCATTTCACTTTTATTAAGAGAAGATGTTAATATGCCAAATATTGAGTTTGATTGCTTAAACTCTTAGTTTATTTTGTTTTATAATTCATTTCACAAATTCACAAATAAAGTATCTCGACTTAGCGCACGATGTAGTCGCCATGTGGAATGTCGACACGGCTGTTGTTGTGCCGATTGTCGTTACGGCCAATGGTCTAATAGCCAAAAGCCTCGACCAACACCTCATGAGGCTCTCGTTGGGCGGCTGGATCAAGGGACTGATTCAGAAGGCAGTACTCCTTGATACGGCGCGTATTGTGAGGAGGTTTCTGTCTCTGGGACCCTAACCACCGGTACCTTGGACCCTGTGCCCGATATCGGTGGCCATCTATTTTTTATTTTTTAAAATGTTTTTTTATTTTTATAATTTAATATTTAAAAATGTAAATGATATGTGGGCAAATAAATAAATGAACTACCAGTGCATTTCTATAAAACAAAGTTATGTTGTAATTTTTTTGTTTTAAATTTAATTATTTTTATGTTATATTTTTAATTTATGACTTTCCATAACTTTTAAATGCAAAAACTAGTGGATTTTTAAGGCAGAAGTAATTATAATCAGTCCAAATTATGAGGCTGATTATTAAAGTGGTTTAATATTTAGTTTATTTTAAGTTAAATGGCAATAACAATAAAAAAAATGAAATTGAATATGTTTGTATTACTTTGGCCAAAAGGTCACGGGCAATATGTATAGTGCCCGGTCAATTTGGTTATTTGAATAATTATTATCAAATTGCACTCTCATATTGGGCATTTTTCATAATGACCGGGCATTATGTATACTGCCCAATTTATCACTTGGGCCATAACATATATAGTAGTGAATAACTGAGTACATAAACTAAAATTTTCGAATTCCTAGCTATAATTTTGTCATACTTTTTCCATGATTTTTCTTTCTCTAAAACAATTTATTTGTGTTCATGTTTCGTGACATCTGAGTTTGTGCTCTTGAATTTTGTACCGTCCTCTACAAAACTACTGATTTATCATCGGTTTTAAGATCCTTCTGTACTACATTAAGTGGTTTTATAACGCAATATTCAGTAATATAAAGAAATATTAACATAAGCTCTAATAAAGCAGCTCCGGATAAGCTAAGAGCATGGTTAAATTTACAGTTTGCAGTGTTTCTGTGCTGAACGTAGGATACTCCGGTGAGATCATCAATTAACAGACAAGAGGAAATCATCATCAGTTTATAAGCTAGTAGGAATGAAAACTAAATTGACTGTACTATCATGTAATTCTACCAAAATAATATATTTTCCTTTCTATCTTAACTGACGGCTACAACTCCGTTGTTTTACTCGGAATTGGGTAAACTTAAGGCTGATATCCTAGCTTATTGTGAAATTAGCAACCTTCCTTGTAAAGTTTCTCATAGATCTGTAGAATTTCACCTGATCGAGGTATTTCCTTTAAGAAAGGATTGAAGCTAGCCACAATAGCGCTAAAATTCCGCTTTATGGTTTTATGTCCCTCAAATTGCGATACCCGATGGGATAAACTTAAGTAAGTGATATGATGATAGAAGGCTTGTGTTATGGGTAGCATATGTAGCTACAACTATTCTGGATCTGGATGGTCTGGATGTTATATGATATACATATCGATATCACGGCCGACAAGCGTGCTCATGGCAAATGTCGAACCCTATTCCAGGACCGTGACACCTGGGACCTGAGGTCTAGTATGCCAACGAGGTCATCACGTAACTTTCAACAGGAGTTATCACCTTGTTCGTAGAGTCTTCAGCACCATCCTTTAGTAACATCATCTTATTCTCTTTGTCTAATGGGCACAGGTCTCATGTATAGTTTCTATTTGCTTTACATTTATTAAACATGAAGGTAGAGCTGTCGAGCTGGATCATTCCTGCCTAAATATAAAGTAATAAACCTATTATAGATATTCAGACTTCGAAAGCGTTTTTGGATTAGGCCTAACAGAATTTTATAAAATAACGTCCACATGGCAGCAAGAGATGGAAATATTCAAATCAGACACGCAAACAGAAGAAAATACCAACTGCAATTTTTGCAACACCGACAAAGCAGGCTTTGTTAATGATCTGAAATAAGGTTTATAAAACAATGATAGAATAAACCAACAGGCCGACACATAGCGGCCATGTATTGACAATATCAAATGAATGGGCTATAGAATCGCGTTGCATTGTATCGGCCATTCATACGATATTTCCTTTTTGTTAATCCGCCGATTGAAATCGCATTCAAAGCATTGAAATGATTGCGTCATAATGTATACGAATACGAATTGAAATACGCGGTTCATGACGGTTTTATAGGAGTTTTGAAAATCATACACCATTACCAACAAGTATCTGCTACTAGGCTTACTTTTTCTTCAATGGGAGGTGGTTCTAAGTGTTCTAACAGGGTTGCTAATTTCGAACGATTAGGTAGGTAATCTAGTTGGCTATTGAATAAATAAGAACAGTTCAAGAAAGATGGGTATTCTAATAGACCAATGGGACGACGGAGAGAGATCAGGCGTACGACCGATTTTTTCAACTTGTTCTCCGAGGTTTCTCCGAGATTTCCGTCTCCGTAGACGGAAATCTTTAATTGCCTGAAATTAACGACATTTGATTAGATGAAACAGTTATATTTTAATAGATTTTAATGATTCTTTTCACTTTAGTCATCTTCAATTTTCAGCTAAGCTGCGGATTAAAGACTAACTCCACTTTCCAGTGCTAAGTGAATTGAAAGAGAGTATTAATCGCCATCATTATGACTCAGCCCTACAGCAATTACTTAACGTGTTACACTACACATAACATTCATGTTTACTTATTTAATGGAATCGCATATCGACTCATAATCGAACATGGAAAGTGACAAACTCGTTATATTTTCAATATTGTTTTTTCCTCATTTGGTGTTTTGCGGTCAGCACTTACCTAAGCTACTTCGTAGGTAGGTACTAAAACTATTATGGTTAATGAGTACTTTTGTTCTGTACATATTTTTATCGGCTGATAATGTTATCCCTTTGCTATAGGTTGATAATGGTTACAAGTTATATAAAAGATCAAGCAAAGCAGTTTTATATAATGTTGTACCTAGGAAATATCTATGAATACGCTGATATGACATAGTATAGCTTCAAAGGATACTGATGAACCTGCAAAAAATATCGCTCACATAAATAATATGAAATCCTTGGTCTACAAGTATGTGAAGCGTGTAGCCACAGGTTCTTTTAAGCCTGACCACCATGAAGCTATACCCACATAGCAATTATATATTGATGGAAAACCAAGAAATAAAGTTGAAGAGCGACATAGAAAACACAGTTTATGGTCAGAAGTCAATCGTGGTCGGTCCAGTCGTAAACTGCTCACAATGGATCGTAAAAATGCTTTATTACTAATGTTAGCTGCAGATCCTGTACCAAAGGTTTAAGATTTTGTATCGTTTAGGTGATATCCTTATTCCTTATCCCTATGGCATTCTCAAGCACATGTAAATAGGTCTATATGAAGTAAAAATCTTTGACTTTGACATTATAATTCAGTTTTGAAGACTGACGAATGATGCGGAAGCCAATCTTCTTGCTGTGCGTTTTCCGATTAATCATGATAACTATAGCTAACCCGATGTCTTCAGTATGTCAAAGATGAGGCATTCAAAAAATATAGATCCTCAGTTTAGATGTTATTTCGCAAAACTTTAGTTTTTTCAATTATTTAATAGAAGAGGTAAAGGAACCATAGATAAACGAATTCGAAGATAAAATAGACGTGGATAGAATCGAATGCGGGCTGCCCACGTTAGCTGCATCCATAATGTTACGCATTGGAGCTCTGGGATCGACATAAAAATAATTAATGGATATACTATCATGAAATGCGGGAAGAGTTGGAGTAAATTTTTGCCAGAACAGGGAACACGTTTGAAGACTTACAATCTTGAATTTCTTTTAAGTCTGCCACTTATTTTAAAGAATATTATTGTTCAGATATTCAGAATAATAAGTGGCAAATGAAGTTAAAATCTATTTAGTGATAAAATTGCTCTCTTGTGTGTTTGTTTATCAAATATTATCGAAAATTCTCAGAACCACAGAATTATTTTCCTTTTAATTTGCTTGCGTATGTGCCTGTGTACTTTAAAAAAGGTTAAAATTGAAACGTGCTCAGAGCTCATAATCTCGTGGCTAGCTACTTGGCTACAATAATTATTATTTATCAAGCAGTAATTTATGAATTGAAAGTGGTAATATCATGTTCCCGTAAATGAGGTACAGCGTATGCATTAGCCGTGGTCACATAATCGCCTGTGTAACTACTAACATACAAGTACTTGCCTGATGATGTTACATAAACGAACCTTCTGGTCGTAAAATTAATGAAGCAAGATTAGAAGTAGTTGATATATGTAAAGGATTAATTACTTCAGATACTAATGAAGCGGTCATGCAATGAAATGAGTTTAAATAAGTAGTAAAAGAGGCATAACTAGCAAATGTCTGCTATATGCGGTCCCTCAGGAGTTTTAATGATGCTTCATATACCTATGTAGCTCTCCATAGGCTAATTATCACGTTACTTTGTTTGATATTTCTCGGAACTACATATATTACAATTACTTAATAAGCAAATGATGACGTTTTAGTACGAAATAAGTAAGATTGCGCGTATGCCAGCACATGTTTGCATTAATCTCCGATTCCATTATACATTTCATACACACGTTTTTAATTTTAGTTTCTTCCTCGCTGTAATCATACCGCACATATTTCGCCATCCTTACCGCAGCTAAAAATACCGACCACCCGTCCACTGGATTTAAAACGATCAAAGATTCGTTATTCTTAAAATAGACGGTAGAGTCATTAGCAATTCGGGATAGTCCATCATAATGGGTGAACACCCTTCGAATAGGGTGTTCTATTTCGTCGACACCAAAACGGCTTCGTATAAAAACACCATTAAGCTGGCAGGGTGTGACTCCGATCCGGAAACTGACAAGGCGAGTCAAGTTTTTCATAGTAACTGTGATGTCATGAGGATGTGAGCCAATGAAGGTTACGAGCGAAGCTAAAAACTACTGGTTTTTTAAACAGCAAATTACTGGCGAAGGTTAACATGTAAATAAAGATTGTTTGGATCAAGATGATTATGTTCGGGTTTTTGATGATAATTTTCGTAAGATGGTAGCTAAATATTGTGGTCGAAATTGCATCAAGATTGGGGAAGTCTTAAAGGTTAATGGAGTTATAATTCGTTTTGTGACTGTAGGTATTTTTTTATAATATGAAATTAAGCGGATGTAGTAAATTGGTAGGTAATAACTTGTATTAAAAATATATATTAAGAGAATAACAACTGTTCTGTAAAACTTACTTTACTTAATACTTTTTGTACAATTTCATTAACTTTGACATCGGCTCTGATTGGTTTTTTATTTATTAAGAAGGAATGTTAGCCGGTGAATACCTACGTTTTTTTCCTGAAACAGATATAGGCGAAAAGGAGAACGAAGTTGAGGATGAATATCTATAGGTAAGCCTAATCCTTTCATACAAAAGTTCCAGATCAAAATATCGTCGTAGAGAAAATCATAGGTAAGTCTCTAATGGTGACGGAATTTTCTACAGTATTCTCTATAGATCTATAATATCCAGCAAGGGATCACGAGCTACTAATATAGGAGAGAAGGACGAAGATGAGTAGGTACCCGACATTATTTACCAAAATATATCTATCGATAAAGATACCTTTAATTGCGTAGAATAAAATTATGTTAACCAATAAACACTGCTCCAATTAACAAATACACAACTTTGGCCGCCTTTTAATCATGTTTACAAGTAATTCATTGTGTTGGTGACTCAGTGGCTATAAGTCATCGTGCAAACTACATATCCTCGTGTATTATCAGAAGGTAAAGTAGGTAGTTTATCAAGGCGGCACATTCGAGACAGACATGATACCCTTTGACCGGAGACCGGAGATATGTTCGTACGCCACTCTCATCATGCGTTGTCGGGGCTATTACAATAAAAATAGATAGTGTTATGTTTTATGTAAAATGTGACATTGATTGATGGCTTATTATTAGTTTAGTTATATGGTTTGTTGTCCGAGGTCTGGAAATAGATTTTCTATCTCTGAGTAGAGTAACTTTGTGAATTAATGCAATGAGGCTACTTTTTCGGGCTGGGTGGGCAGATGACATGCTGAAATACGGATGAAAGTTGACATAAATATAATAAAGATAATAATATACCTGCTATTTCTTTGATCTGAGCTACCATTACTAAAGTAGGTATGGATAGGAATGCCATAACCCTTACCAAATAAAATAAATTATGAGACCAAAATCGATAATGGAAGAAATGCTCTTTAAATTACCAATAATTAGCCCAAATACAATGAAGCAAAAGTAAAATTGAACCACTTAACAAATTCTTTGACCGTAAAAGTCCTCACAGAAGGCGGTTGACGATACATGGTCATTATCATTATCATTAGCCTGCCTAGAGGTGATAACAATGTCATTAACAGAGATAATGAGCTCCGATTAATAAGTAAATTACTCGGCTACGCGATAAAAATGTTCCGTAGCTACTTACACTGGTCTTTTACTGAAAGCAGCTATTTTTTGCGATGATGAAATTTGTTTTTTTGAGCTCTTTTCTGTGAAATTCTGTGAAGAAGTTGGTGGTGAAGATCGCACGTATGTTACGCATGTTAGAGGAGACCTATTAATGTGTACTACAGGTGCTAAATAGTGTTTTTAATCCTAAATAAACATAGAAATAGTAGAAGATAATTCGTTGTAGAAGGCATGTGTCTTTGCGGAGATTTTGAAAAAGAACTCTGAGGTTTGGGTGAAGTAATTCTGCGCTTTATGCTTTCTTCTGAATTACGCTTTCATGGGCAAAATACTGTTTGTTGACATATAGCTTGAGATCTTTGAGAAAGAGTTATATTTATCTGTAGTCATGGGAACAAGGCTCAGGAAGAAATACTAATTTACTCTTCGACGTGTATGAACATCGTGGTGAAATGTTAAGTTAGTACTTATGTATGAAAAGAATAAAATATCATTTTGGGCTCAATGAGTTCTTAAACCATTGGTGTCTTCGGAATCTACTTAGTTTTAGGATAGATTTATTACAATTTTACTCGGTAAGTATATTGATGAAATCTCGGAAGGTTGAATATGTTTTGTTGCTGTTTTGTAGGTTTGTGGTCAAAAGTTTTCAAAGGGTTTATTTTCCGTAAAAACAATCTAATTGCAGAGCTGTTCCTTCCTATATCTATCTAATGCAAACAATTTAACAAATGCATTTACCACGCATTTCTATCACCAGTGTCATGTTTCCGATAAGCGCAACACATGCGACAGCCATTACTAATGCACGTTGCACACGACGTGTGGGCAAACATGTCCGCCATGTAAATGCCATATTCAAATTATCCTCCATTGCGAAATTAAATAAAGACAGAAACAAAAAAAATGTTCATAGCACGCTTCATATTACTCCCCACCCGCCCCGGGGTGTGCAGAATGAATAGACTTGCAGAAGGGCGCAACACCCTCCGCAATCAATTGAACCCTCTTCTATAACTATCCCCCCTCCCGCTCTAACACGCTACAACCTCCATTCTCTGTCTCGCTCAGAATCCCGATTAGATTGCGAAACACTTCGAGTGCTGCCTCGGGCATCGTCACGAGTTTCGAAAACAGAATTCTTGTGGTCCTTTTACCAAGTTGATTTTGCTGTTGATAAAATGCGATTTGCACTTTATATTAAACGCAATAAGGTTGAAAAAAATATAATTCAAGATTTTATTTAATGTTGTTTAATATTTATGGAAAATACTGGATTGATGGAGGCTTCGATTCGATGTTGATGATGACAGACATATTAAATCGCGTTGACACTTTGGGCGGGAAAATGGAATTTTGTAGGTTGGAGTTATTGCTTTGAGTCCGTCAAGGGGCGAACAATTTAGAGTTGTAATCGTTTGCTTTCAGTTAATTTTGGTGTTTCTTTACAGAAATATAGGTAGTTATAGTATTTCTTATTTTTTTCATTTTCACTAATTATCATCTTTTCTGGAGGGGAGAATGAGTATTTTGAGCATAATTATTTACACAGAGAATTAAATAGAAGTTCGCTTTTTTCGTATTCGGAGTCTCCAAATCCTAAAACAACATTCGTTGATCACATTTTCACACATTTTTAGAACGGATTCTACATAATTATTCTCGTAGGGATCGAGACAAGATCCCGATATCACCTACTCTGAAAGAGAGTTTCAATTAATTTAATAGCATTTATTTCTTTACTCAAGTCAAGTCATTTTTGAAGACTCTAACTAAATTAATAACTTCAAGTACCTTTTAAGAAATTAGTGACAAAATAGTTGTGAAAAGAAGGCCCGAGAATGAAACCCTGTGGTACGCCCGATTTCTAGTAGCATTTAGAGTTACATATTTTTATTTACGATACTATGTATACTTATTTCTGGCTTAGATATATTCAGCAACTTTAGCGACAGAAGAATTTCTATGCGTTTTTTTCAGATTGCATCGTAAAAAAACGGTAAATAATAACCTGGCTTTTTCAAAATCCATAGCAGTGAATTATTTTATCATAATATTATTTATTTTATAAATGAGCCTAAGCGTATTACCACTTTAATTAAGTGGTGGTAATTTAAAGACGAGTCGTAGGTACTTAGTTATTTTGCGGTCACGGTTTTTAAAATGCAGAAATGTCTCCATATAAACAGCAAAACGACTAAATTGATCGAATGATCAACACATTTTCAAAATTTGGTGAGAAACGAAACGAGACCGTGAAAAAGATTTCACGCTAAAAATACGGATACGCGGATAAAAAATACTTCAGAATACGGGTGCAACACACGCGGGTAATATTTATGCTTAACAATAATAATGATTTATCTATCTATTGATTAATTATTCTTCTTCATACTCTGTTCCCAATTTTATTTGAGGTCGGTGCAATATGTTTTCCGCTTCCATTCCTCTCTGTCAATCCTCATACTGGCACTCACTCCCTTCTTATTCATGTCATCATCCATCCATCTTTTCTTAGGTCCTCTTCTCCCTCGCCATCCATCAACATTCATACATACCTTTTGTTGATGCGTGTCATCATGTTGATATCAAAATAAGTAAATTAACAAACAGATGGCTCACATATTGAAATCCGCAGTTAATGAACCTTCCTCCTATTTAAGCGGACTGATAATGACGAAATCTCTCACGATGAATCTTTTAAAAACAACATTTCGTTAGCGTTCTAAAATGTTACCTACGATGTTAGCATCTAGACCGGTCTCGCTTCCGTATAACCGTGAATTCAGATCAATAATCTGGTTTTTAATGCATACATTATGTGGGTGATAATAATAGTAGATCTCTAAAGCTTTCGTATTGTAATATCTGCATCTCTTGGCAGGTCATAGTCAAAACTTGATTAGGATCTATCAAGGAAAATATCCTCGAAAAAATACTCGTATGATATTATTATGTGATAGTTATTCGCTTCTATTTATTTGTTAGGCTTTCCAAAATCTTTGCGAACTCTGCGGGGTTCTATAGCGTCAAAGCCTGCCGAGGCTGCGGGATTGTTCAGAACAGCTGCCGCGGTCCTAGTACTGGTTACAAAGGGCTCCAGAAGGAACAAAGATGTGTTTACGTAAGTAAAAGTCTGGCACTTTCTTCCGCTGCACCCACTTCCAGGTATTTCCCAATTCCAAATTCCAGGTACGACAATTTCGGTTGCTTTGCAACAACCTGTTAAAGTTTGAATTAATTTGATCAAAGAGTTTTCTCAGTTTAATCTCATTTAATGAAATCGCTGGAAATGCAAAAATAAATTCGATTTACTTTAGTAGAATATGGTGAAAGATTTTCAATTAAAGCGAAATTGGTTTGGTGGATTAAAATAAATACCGATATGAATAATCTTGAGTTGGCATGATGTTAGGTAAATCAATGTGTAATGAATGGAAAGATGGAAACATGCAAATATTGCGCTGATCACAAATAATATTGGGTGCATGTAAAGTAGAAAAATATGTGTGATTCAAGATGTCTCAGTGAATAAGAGAAAAGGTTAGTCTGGTGACAGAAGCCAATGATCCAAAATCGGCTATGAATTCATCTTTTGCATGCATCATTTTCGACGGAAAACCCGCAGAAGTTTGTTATAGAACTATATTTCCCATTTCGATGTTTTATGGAATAATATAATGAATGAATGTGTTAGTGCGTCATACTATGTGGCAAATAAGGTATTATGTGACCATATGCTGGTTTATATAAGGCAAGCTGTGTCGTTTGGACAATCTAAGTCAAAGAAAATATTGTGAGGTTAGTTAACTACTATTCCATATTGTATTGAGTACATTACGTGTACAATTTAGGTAATATTTTATAAATAACTAGCGGTTCTTCCGCGGTTGATTAATTGTCTAGAAGATTGTCGTGGTATGGGCATGTAATGAGGAGGGATGATACGCATGCAACAAAGTGTGTGCGAAGTATGAATGTTGATGGATGGAGACGAAGAGGAAGACCTAAGAAAAGATGGATGGACTGCCTGAAAGATGATATGAATAGGAAGGGTGTGAGTGTCAGTATGTCGAGTGACAGGGGAAAATGGAAGAAAATGACATATTGCGCCGACCCCAAGTAAAATTGGGAACAGGGCAGGAGAAAGAAAGAAAGGTTTTTCCGCGGTTGCACTCGCGTCCCGCTGCTACTGCCCGTACCAGGATAAACACATACCGGTACGGGCCACAACCGGGTCACTCGAGAAGAATGTAGCTTTAGATTTGATTCTGGATCGATAGCATGAAGGTCGAAAAAGGCCGAATGAAGTGAACAATACCTATGTACAATAATCTTAGGATTTAAGAGCACTCTTGCATATACCTATGTGTCTTCGCAGCTTGCCTTCTTATTCCGAACTTCTCTTTCTGACGGCATCTCACATTGTCATAACCAATTTTTGAAAATCTGCTGTTTAATGGCAAGTCTTCAATTATTGAATGTGCTCATCAGCTTGGCACAAATCTGAAATCTAAATTGCTACTACTAGGTTTCGATGGAAAACCGCATTCAACGACATGCATTGCGTGTTTCGTATCGGAAGCTAAACGAGATAGTAAAGTTATTAGGTATATTTCAAAAAAATATCATGTAAGTATGTACTATGTACAAACCTTTACCAATAAGGCCCGGAACCCATTATCGAAAAAGTCACTTTTTATTTATTGCCTTTACTACCGACAACAATACTTATATTTTGCGTCAGCACCATACAATCAATTTTTCTCTAACAGTTTTATTTAATTGATCTATTTGCATTTTTAAAGCCTTCTTCAATAATACACAACAGTAAAAACTACGCCATGATAATAGTATTTGTACACCATTATCAAGTTTCACCTGTGCTAATTGTAATACATTTGCATAGCACGCACGTCTTTTTGACTCCAATGCCATTTTATTTATGTCATCTGCCAACACTGTAGATATCTAATTAAGATTTCACATTTCATGATTTATTTATTTATTTAAGAAAGGAACACCAACAGCTTAGGTGTACAAATTAACAAAATAAGAGGTTTTAAGTAGTAAAGGGCTTACACAGTCGCCAATTACAGGTGAACCAACATTCACGTACATATGTGGTAACTTAAACTAGATAAATCATACATCATCACATATCATCAAACATGATGTTTTGTTACAAGTATAAAAATAATTTACTTACACGAAAAAATGTGATTAGAAAGAATATTAACTCAATATTCTGTGGACATGAAATTCTTTAGTCATGTCTGAAAAGAGAAAAAGGGCGGAAACAAGTTTTTCTTCGTAGAATGAAAAGAATGCGATTGTGTCTCGAATATTTGAAATTACTGCGGATCGTAGAGCACCGCGCCACACAGTGGGCTGGCATTACGAGGTTGGGTCTTAAGAACTATAATGTATTTTTTAGTATCCAGACAGAAATAAAAAGTTTTTACTCTTTGACTTTTTTTAATTGGACTCGTACTTTCGGAGATATAGCCATATCAAATTTGTATGAAGATCTCTGTAAATACGGATTGTCATCATTGCATATACGAATGATGGAATGCATTCTGCATATAGCTTACAGATTAACGATAAAGACATGTACAGTAAAGGGAGACAAGTGCATCATGGAAAGCAGAAAGAAAAATATACAAAATGCTTTAAAAATAGAATGGGACTGATAGATGTTGTGAAACAAGGGCATGGCTCCACGAATGACGGAAACACTGCTAGAAGATTTTTTGTAAAAATCCAAATGTGACTGCTGAGATAATTGGTGTTAGTGAAAACTTAATTAGGCGGTTTGCAACCATTTTAGAGGCAATTTCATCAGGTTACCACATTGACACAGTCAAATTTCACGAATATGCTCGAGTGACCATGCGACTGTATTTGGAATTATATGGCTGGCATTATATGCCTTCAAGTGTTCACAAAGTTCTTATGTATGGTGCAGCTATTATTGAAAGTTTTGGTCTAACACAAATTGGACAGCTATCTGAAGAAGCTGCTGAAGCTAGAAATAAAATTTCGTAGGTACCGCCAACAAAATTCCAGGAAATACAGTAAAAAAACTACAAATGAAGACATTTTAAATAATTTGTTGACCAGCTCTGATCTCAGCAAAACGCCACAAATTTCGCAGAAAACATAAAACGTTGTTATAAGAAGCACAAAGTTTATTAAATTGAACAAACGGAAACATTTGATGATGACGAATACGAAAATTTTGCATTCCTTAATATGGATACTCTTGATAATGATTACATTAAAAAAGTGCAGTGACCAGTGTGATTTTTACTTATTTTATTGTAATTTTTACCCATGTTATAAGTCCTTAGTGGATTAGGCCTAACGGGGTGACCACTACGTAAAAAAAAACTCGCCTGGTTCTCAACCTCTACGGTGGTGTGGAATAGAGAACAAAATTTGAAATTGCGACTAAATCGCAGAAAATTGCAACCCGGGAATAGGTGCTAATATAGGACAAAAATACGTACTATACATACGTAAAGTCAATACTTTGAGAAAATATGAGAATATCTAGATTTTCAAGTTTTTTCGTTTTGCTTCATACAAAAATTACTTTGGTTATTAATAACTCCGAAAATACTCAATTTATCTAAACGACCCTCATATAATTAATTAAATAAATCCAACGCACTATTTTAAATTTCAGTAAAAGATACTTTTTTTTTTTAAACGCTTACTCTCTACCGGCCCTTTTCAGCCCACCGCCACCTCGACCGACACGCAAGCGATCTCAGCTACCAGGCTGTCAGAAACACGTTGGAGTTTACTCCTCTAACCGTTGTTGCCGTCTCGCTTGCGCTATCGACGACCTCAACCCGATGGAACGAGGCAAATGGCCTTCTCAAGTCCTGATGCACGCAAAACAGAATCGTCAGCTATTGAGATAAGAACGGTTCTACACTGTTGTTCCTAGCATTGCTCAGCTTTAATGATCCCCATCGAAACCTCCATTGTGCTACGAAAATGGAAACGATTTCAGAAACACGTGAAGAATTTCTGTTATATTTCTTTAGCTTATGGTGCCCTAATAACTTCGATGCTTACGGATCATTTTGGCGTGGTTGACATTCCTTTTTTGTACTGGAGTGGGAATGCTTTGAAAACAACCCGAGATCGGCGCGGTCGCTTCGTGTCTGTCTGATAAAAAATAAAGTGGAAGAAATTATTAAGCGGAATGTATGGCTTGACTATGGCGGTGCTGCATCGGTTTTTATCAACATTTTATTGTTGACCGTTCTTTCTCGTATCTTTGTAAGCGTTAGTGATCACGGAATTTATGAAACGTTTTTGGATCTTCATTCAGAATAAGTAATGAATGACGTAACATAGATATTAAATAAAGATAGAAAATGAGGCATATAGAAGTTGTAACACCTACTTTACTCATCGAGGATAAATTAATAATCATATTTTTTATTTTGAGACTCAAAATACGAAGAGCGTCTTAGAAAAAAATAAACAATTTGTCGACGACTGCTTGCTGGCTGGCCTCTATAACAGCAAGAGCATTTTGGAACTAAAATTGACATAGAAACTGTGCAGCGCTGCTGTTAGTCTGATTGCTGATGCGGTAAAGAAGATGGCGCGTGCCGCGACATAGCGGGCAATTATACTAGGAGAACATAAACTCCCGGAGGCGATCACGCCGCGCATTCTCGCGCACCGTGCACTAGCACGGTATTTTAATTTTCTTTATGACTCTACGGGCGCTAGACTCTATGCTCTGGTGATAAGAGACAATTTAGCGTGATCTAAATAAGAAGCATGTGGTTAATTCAAGGGGAATGTGTCGGAGAACCGCTTGTGCAGTATGCTCGCCGGGTGAACAGCGCGCACTGCGCAACTCCCCAGACACAGGACGTCACGCACGCTCATCGCACACACAAAGCAGGCTGTCGTCGGGTGAGTATTATGCAAACAATACCTATCTGCGCGCCGGCCGCTGGCGTCAGAATCAACACTGCATTGCATGTTTACGCGAATCTTTACATCTTATGTAGGTAGTAAGATTTAGATTATCAAATACCGTCACAATTACCTAAGTATTAATAATTTTAATTATCATAAATGATTTAACAAATAAATGAAGAGTACAAGAAATTAAATCACTTAAAAGGAAAAAGATGAGCAGAAGACCAATACTCAGTTTGTTGAAAATGTTGGATGTAGGTAGTCGGAAAATTAACAGACAGACAGCAAAGGCCAACAACGCCGAGTATCTATTTAACCACAACTTCTCTTATGCACACAGTTACAAATGAATTGCTTATGTACTAAAGTCCATTTATTAATGACCTCTACGTGAGTGAACAACGACCTACTCTGTCATTCAATTGTCATGTAAATGTGGGGGCAGGGCAGGTCAACGAGACTGGCGCGTCGGATGCTCGGTATGAGAGATCTCTTCACGAATTCTGCGCTCCTAGTAAGCTGCGTACAGTGCGGCAGGTTGCGACCGTGGCGGCAGCGGCTGTAGCCGTCGAGCGGAGCCAAGCGGCGCCGCCGACCCTCGCTGCCGCGCCGTGGGAGGGTCTGACTACAGGGCCCCTCGGCCGTCGGCCCGAGCCGGCGTGCAAACATCACTAAGTACCTACACATACCTACTGCCCGGCGCTCACTGTTTGCTGCTGTTAATAATGCTGCTAATATTAACGACACGCTCGCGTTGGTGACGCGTCACAACGGCTGCGATTGTTTCATTTTGTTGTTGTATCAATGTACTTTTGATCTGTTTTACTATCCGCTGTCTTCCAAGCGCAGTTTCACTCACGTTCCAGCACATTGTTCAAAAGTAGCCAATAATTAAGTAGGTACTTTCCTATATTATTCTGTTGATAAGCTATAAATACTGCCAAGGTTTAGCTTGAAAGAGTCACAAACATGGTCCGGCATCCATCAAATTTTCGCATCGATAATATAGGAAAGGAGGATTACTATCATAAAGTCTTTGCCTAAAAAGCAAATTAATGAAAAAACAATTTGGCTTGGTCACAGTTAAATGATTGCAATTCTCTTATAATGGATTTATGCTAGATTGCGTTTCCAATTTTTCTCAATTTGATTTGAAATTGATTCGTTTAGCTTGAAGTTTAACGGTTGTCAGCATTTTTGTTTGGTTTTGCATCAACGTGTTTGTAGTAAATTTTGATTGCTTCATGTTCCTTTATATCGTTATAGCCTTTAACAGTTTATAGTCACTTTTTAATTATTAATATTAGTAATTTTGCTGTTTTTGGAATAAATCATTAAGAACCTGTCGTTGTAAACGTCTACTTCACTGTACTAACTTTTGTTAAAGTAAATTAGTATATTACCTACTTTAACGTGAAGTGGAAACATTTTTTTGTTTTGCACACTAAAGCTTTCGAAACTATTAAACCGATTTGAAAAAAAAATGTTTTCTTATAGAGAAGCTACACCGTCCTCCAGTAAGAAAGCTATATTTCGCCAGGGTACGTGAAAAAGTTCTCCGGTACCCTGAACTGCGGAAAAACTGTTAGTGTGTAAATAATAAATAAATAAACGGTTCTACTATGTGTTGACTAGAATGTGTGAAGTCTAGAAACTGTATGCCTTGTACATTTCCTAGGCAATGTATGTAAACAATTCCAAGGCTATTTAGGAGATATTATGTACAATATTATTTCATCGATTATTCAGTATTCAATTACAAACATCTCCTAAGCAATGTTTACCTCTCCTCTCTCCTAAAAATTGTAAGAAATTGCAACATTAAGAATTATGCTGGGTTTTTTGTGATGAAATATTCTTGTTCCGCTTACTCGCTAGCTAGCTCCTATCCTAGAGGCCTTCATTCAGGCTTTGATCGAGTATTTTATTGATCTAAGTTTCAGGAGGAAGATAATTTGCCTAATTACGAAAAATGAGTATAATAGGCCACATAGGCCTGTTTTCTTCCGTGAACGTGGAGTGTTTTCTACTGATAGCGTCGCAGGAAACAGCTAGTGTATGTACATAAATTCAAATATCTAAATTCTAAAGCATGCGTTATATTTATTATAATTCAATAAGTTTAATTACAGTCTTAAAAAAAATACTATTAAATAAAACATCATCTCATTACTTGTTCTCACAGCCAACTGCAATAAAAACGAAGCACTATTTTCATTTATTTTTCTTCAGCCGTATTATTACCAACTTATTATGCGGGTACATCGTAAACTTATTTCTAAAAACAGAATTTAAAATAAGAAGTAAAACCCTGTCAGATGGGCTTGTTTCCCGCGGTTCGTTCGGGTTTCTTCGGCTGTCGGCCGGAAACAGCCGAATGTTTGCATCTTTCTCTAAAACCACGTGTTAGAGAGGGAGAGATGGTAAAATTCGACAGCTGCGTGCGTTTATCTGCAGTTTTGATGAACGAATTTTATTTTTATTTAAACGTGAATACGAGATAAATAAAACAAAAACCTTTGTAAATGAGAAAATTATTCACAAGAGGTACAAAGTCCCGTTTTTAAAGGCAAGCCGTAGCTGAATTGTTTGGTCTTAAAGGACTAAAATACAAGTATTTTATTGCACATTTCAAATGTGTGTGGTTATTAAGTTACCTAGTTCATTGTTATTTTATTTACCTAAGTACTCATACATTTCACTGCAATAACCGCTGCACGTCGAGTACTTTCCATCCAACTTTCAAAATTCGTTGGATTTCCAAAATATCCTGGGTGTCCAGTGGTCCATCGCGGATGGGCATCCGCGATTTTTATCAGATCATTCGACTTCATTGGTGGCCCTCAACCCTTTCGCCAAACCTTTTATATAGTGGGTAGTATATTTTTTAAGTTTAGTTTTAAGAACATTTTGTGTACCAATAATATACTACTGTTTGTTTTCCCTAATAAAAAATAAAAATAAAAAATAAAAATAGGTACATTACCCAAGCTTGGTATTGTTTAGATTGGTAAAATCTTCTACTTGCGCCCAGTGTCCCTTTGTACGCTTAAATCTTCAAAACCAGGCAACCGATTTTGATGCGGTTTTTTTGTTAATAGAGTGATTGAAGAGCAAGGTTTATATGTATAACTAGCCGTTTTCCCGCGGTTTCACCCGCGTCCCGTGGGAACTACTGCCCGTACCGGGATAAAATATAGCCTATGTTACTCGTGGATAATGTAGCTTTCGAATGGTGAAAGAATTTTTAAAAACGGTCCAGTAGTTTTTGAGCCTATTCATTACAACCAAACAAACAAACAAAGTTTTCCTCTTTATAATATTAGTATAGATAACATCCAGGAACAACATGCGAAGCCAGGGCGGGACACTAGTAAATAAATAAAATAAATTGCGGCGACGAAAACGAAAAAAAGCCACGAAAAAATTCATAGAAAATTCAGAATTTTTAATTTTTGTTTTACGCTAGATGCATTTCGAATGTTACCTTTTTTTAAAGCTCCTGATTTCTACAGGATTTTTATTAATCTTAAAAAACTTAGAATCCGTTAAACAATTTAAAAACTCGTGCGCGAAAAAACGTTGCGCAAAATTGATCAAAGATCCACGATTGTAAAGTTCAGAGAATCACATAAAAACTTGACTCTTTTATCAAAAACTGTGTCGAATCAAATCTATCTACTTACTTTATATTTTTTCAATCTGTCTAGCTAGAAAACCGATGGATAATTCTAAGAAAATCAATCAGACTTGCGTGTAACTTGTTTATTTTATGAAAGCCAGTAATTGAAGCTTCACGCTGAATCGCATCAGAGAAATAATGTTGGGACCCTTGAGCTGAAAGATTTTTTAGGACCTGTTTAATTTTATACTTATTTCTTATTGCGTTTTTGTCTACGAATAGAATTAGTTATCCAGATTTTATTAAACGTTAGGGGTTGAAGGTTTCTGTTAATTTCAGTCTTTGCTAAGTTTTCATGAATAGGTAATCTCCTACTTTTAGGTCTGTAACCTATTTACTTATTTATTATTGTCTGAGCAACTCCAATGTTTTTCAAATATTTCCTGCAAACCTTTAGAATAATTGTTAGCTTAAATCCTATTCACTGCCATTCCGAAGAAGTTGAAATACGGACAAAAACATATTCCCTTCACAGTCATTGGTGTCCAATTGAAGTTTACTTAGAAAGTACATAGTTACAAACTTAAAAATGTTGCATTGGTACTTGCCTGACCTGGAATCGAACCCACACTCATACTTGAGACGTTGGTTATTTACCCACTACGCAACCGCGATATTATCGGCGCATCTTTTGTTTATAGCAAGAAATATCCTATAATGATCATCTGCCGTATAGGTATATTTTTCTCTTTCTTACGCATGTTCTATCTCCTTCATTTTGTGCATGACGTCACTGGCGTGTCTTTTGTTTCGCGTAATAAAAAAAAAATGAATAGTTCTTTTCTCTTTCTAATTTAGTCTAATTTAGTTAGCTATCTCGTTCATTTCGTGCATGACGTCACTGGCGGGTCAATTGTTTTATTTAAAAATTGTAATGATTCTTTTGTCTCTTTCCAATTTGACTAGCTATCTCTTTCATTTTGTGCATGACGTCACTGGCGTGTCTTTTGTTTACAATTGTTTGAAAAATTGGAAAAGGTTTTTTTTTCACTTTCTAATTTAGTTTATTTAGGCCTGATGTGACAAGCCTATCACTGGATTCATCGCACCTGGCATCGTAATGGCAGTCTTCCAATTTGATAAAATACGGAAAGTTGCAGCCACTGCTACTTTAAGTAGAAACATGTTCCAAGCTGGAAATGAGGATACGAGTAAACTTTTATCTATAGGTAGGCTTCCCGTTTCCCTAAGATTCACTTGGCGGTCCTCACGAAGGTAGATCCTACAGTTTATGTTCTTCAATCAGTTTATGTACTCGTAAAAAAGCCAGTTTATAATGATGCTTGTCCTAAGTAAGGTTTCAAGTTAAAGCCTAAAAGTCTTTAACTCTTTAAGTGCATTCGTGACTGCACAATAACGCGCCTGTGTTACTGAAAATTTGTCTTATAAAGTGCAGCTTCGTGCTAATTGCGCCATTTTGAATTTTTGCATGCTTCTCGTAAAAGAACTGTTTGTTTTCCGTTAAAGATATTTTGAGCAGGAATGTATCAGACATACCTAATAAACTTAGATCTCCACACAAATTGAATTTTTTATTCTTAACTCATCTAAAAATCGGTATTGATATACGTTGAAACAACTCATAGAGCGATCAACTTGATTCGAATAAAGAAGCGGGGGCACTCCAATTTAACCCGCCTTTCACGAAAACTTTCCTTATCTATCACATTAGGTAGGTACCTATTTGGCTATAACCATTATTTTTTTTCTAAAACAAACAACCTAAAGGACAGTTTTTACAGAATTGAACAAATACGTGAAAAAATCTTGAAAAAAGAAATATCTTCAAAAAAACTGCCGAAAATTATGAACACTCCAATTTTAGACCGCCTCTCGGGCCCCAGAGTACAAGAGTACAAAGACCCAGCATCGAGGGGACGGGGTAGGCAGTGCGGCAACATCGCACGACCGCTATATCGATCCACCCGTGATAACCCTCCAGCGAAACAAGCGCTCACAAATCCTTATCACACAAAACGGCATTTTGATCGCAGCGCTGCAGCCGCTTTGCATTACATTAGAAACAGTTTCACACATTCGTCTTTTGAATTTCAAGTAGACATTTCCAGCCAAGAAAGCGCTTTATTCGTTTTTCATACGCAAAACGCTATTGTCTGTTGTATCACTTTAATCGCTTTCGGATTTGAAATATGTTTACGCATACTTCGTAATTTGAATTTCAAGCAGTTTAGTGCTGTAGGAATTTTCCGCTGCTAGACGTTGTGTTTCAATAAAGCGATGAAGCAATGTTAGGTGATAAGTAGATCTGTATTTATTTTTAAAGAGTGTGGAAGGGTTGAAGAAAATATATTATTGTAAGAGGGTGAAGGGATTTTTTGTAAAAAGGAAAATGATGGTGTCTGCCTACGTAAATGCCGTAAAGGTTTACTGTTTTCTTTATATGGAAACGAGGTCTGCGGTTTGTTAACTGACCGTATTTGGTCTGTAATTGTTACGCGACAAGTATGGAACATTAATCATGTCTAGGCAGTAAAACTAAATAAGGACGTTGAGGTTACTAACTCTTGGAAAACCATTAGGTACCGACTATTGAATATCTCGTCAAGTTAGACGGTATCAGCACAGATATTCTTTTTGTTTTGATGGGATTCAAGAAATGACTCCTCTCGCTGTGGGTGCAGCGTGAGGGAGTGTCAGACTCTTACTGGTTAAAAACCCACCATGTTCCTTCTCCTTGAGCCTTTTTGTACCAGGGCTTTATTCAACGGCCCAATTCTGCAACGGCCGCAACCCTGAACCGATGCTTAGGTACTATGTACTTTTAAGGTAAAGTGGCAAGTTCTTCAGAAGCTTTAAAGAAGCCATTATGCGGACTTGAGAAAATTCTAAGACTGCTCTACAACTAAACTAATTTGCGACATAGCGCTATATTCACGCGGAACATCAATTTTAAGCCGGATTGGATAATTAGCACATAGAATTTCATCCCAATATGTCTAATTAGCTGACTTTAAAACCTATGTGTCATGGGTTCCTATATATCAACTACATTGTCACTAAACGGTGTCCTGCTAAAATTTGGCTCGGCTAGTGTGAGGATAAAATCACCGACAAACAAATCCGAAGAAATCAGAAAACAGTTGGGTATTCGCAAAAAATTTAAAACTTCCAAGGAACAACTGCTATAGGAGAACGGGAGGACCATGTCCGAACAAAAGTCTGTCTACATAGCTAATATTGCGAATTCGGTTCGCAAAACCGATTCTTTAGATAGTTGAACAATGAAAAATACAAAACAAAGCAAATATCTGTCAAGGTGTTTTACACAACAGCAAAACGGCCTCAGAAATGAGAACGAATGTAATATTAAGGCAATCATTGTAAGTCGCCTTGAAGTTACTCCAAATAATAATTAAAAGAACGTTATGTTTTTATTTTAGCCGACAACTGAAGGAGAGTAAAGTCGAGCTGGCATCATCTTTAAATCCTTTTTTAAATTAATATTTCTTTATATTTATTATCTAAACACTCCACGCCTAACAAGTCTAACGGCTTTCATAGTCGTGCTAGCATCGTACATAGATCGGCGAATGCAAGAAAAACTTACCTAAGTTTAGTCTAAGACAGTAAATTCGTGTGTAACAAAGAAATAACGGCATTTATATGCTGCCTAATGTCTAAAACACTTAACACCTGCACTATTTATTTGCCGAACCTTTTCTGCGGCTGGCTTCCAGTATGATCGGATGCCGCTGAGTAGGTACCAATGTATGTCTTACGTCCTCAAGCCAGTTATCCGGGGACACCGATATTTTTGGCTAAGACTAGAATTCAGATTCTGGCTTCTGACTATCCGTAATGACTAACATGTTCATAGTACGGCCAGAATCCATTTTTAACGAGAGTTCCGAAACACGGAGGACCTCTACAACTTATTCCGCTATTGCTGTTTTTACTGATTCTTCCATCAATACAATATGGTAAACATGTACTTAATTCATCACCATTTCCTAGGCTATAAGACCTTTGAAATACATAGGTGTCCCGTCCCTATTGATTTCCAAAAGGATATAATCTCGAACTGGCCTGGCCGGTACGAACCTGCTTGATTAACGTTACCTGCCTACATCCAAACCATTGCCAAAAACGCAATGGTTATGTCAAGTGGCTGATCTTCAAAATATTTTGTAGTAGAGAGGAGTACGGACTAGTCTCCGCCATTGGTTTCACTCGCGTCTCGTGGTAATAACTTCGCAAATCCAGACAAGAAGTCTATAGCCTTCCGCTATGCATAAGCAGGCATTACAACAACACTGAAAGAATTTTCAAATCGCACCGTTTCTGAGATTAGCGCTTTCAAACAAATATACGAACTCTTCAAATTAAAGACATTAAGGTAAATACAGCAGTTTATTCTTATTTCAAGTTGAGTTTATTTCAACGCCTTTCTAGCATTTGAGAAGCAATTTGATGTCCGCAGATTGGATTTGCGTACCTAATATGTTATATTTAATGAAGCTTGTCATTGTATTGCCAGCATGATGGCTCCGGTATTTCGGCAATACGGTTTGTAATTAGGTTTAATTAAGCATAAACAGCGGGAGATCGATTCGTCGCAGCGGCTACCTAATTTTCTTGCTTGATTAACGTTAAGGTAAACGCGGGTGAAGTCGTCATGCCCCAATAGTCGTCAATTAATCTTAAAACTTTTATTATTATTTTCTACTTAACTTAAAATGGGCCGGTTTATATATCAAAATATTCTTGATAATATATTGCACAATTGAAATAACAATACGGGGTTTTAACAGTCACGGCTTCTAAGATATGTTATTGGAAACGTGTGTGCCCAAACAAAATCGTTTTTTCGTGAAGTTCAGCTGTCAAAAGTGAAACTCAGCACGTGGTTTTGTGTTTTGATTTACATAACTCCAGTGGGGTCTGTGGTATGTTTCTTTGTTTAATTAGATAGTTAAATTTATTTGCTAGCGATGTAACATGCAATTTGGAATACTTTTAACATAGAAGATATATTTTTTTAATGTGACATCTATTGGTACTTCAAAACTCCCATTTGACCCAAAACCCGTCAATTTTACAGTTATTATGACGACTACTGGGACATACTCAAAAGTTGCATCTAAACTCGTCATAATGAGGATATTTTGTGTTTTACAGTACAAAATGCGAATAAATAGCTAATATCGGGACTGTTACAAAATTGATAACTGTCTAAAACAAACATATTTAAGGTTTAGACTACATTAGTTCATAAAACTGCGTTTCTTTTAAGCTTTTTCTTGGGGGTAAATTTTACTCTGCTGGTTCTAGATGCACGTACACAGTCATGTTATTCGATTCAATTCATATGTTTCTTAATAGTTAAATCCCCTGTTTTCTATAAGTATGCACTTTCTACGAGTGTTTTTTCAGGTATATGTTGGCCGCTGTAGGCCTCCGCCATTCGATTAATATCTACCGCTTTGGGTACAAGTAGGTCCCGGCTGTCAGTGAACATCCTTGGCAGTCGTTACGGGTAGTCAGAAGCCAGAAAGTCTGACACCAGTCTAACCAAGGGGTATCGGGTTGCCCGGGTTACTGGGTTGAGGAGGTCAGATAGGCAGTCGCTTCTTGTAAAGCACTGGTACTCAGCTGAATCCGGTTAGACTGGAAGCCGACCCCAACGTGATTGGGAAAAGGCTCGGAGGATGATTTGGGTACAAGTAGGTCTAGCACTAGCCTTCGATTATCCCTGTATATATATACTATAGAAATGAACCCAAGGACAATCTCCGGTTCTGTGCTAAAGTATTGCTAACTATGGAGGAAAACTACTTGGGCTATTGCGTTGGGATGTTAGTGGATTAGGATGTAGGAAACTATAAGAACTATGGCACCTGGAAAAAAAGTCGTGGTGGCCTGGTGGGCCAAGAATCAACCTCTCAAGCATGAGGGCGCGGGTTCGATTCCAGGTCAGGCCAATGCAACTTTTCTAAGTCTGTATGTACTTTCTAAGTATATCCTACAATGACACCAATGACTGTGTTTCGGATGGCACGTTAAACTGTAGGTCCCGGCTGTCATTGAACATCCTAGGCAGTCGTTACGGGTAGTCAAAAGCCAGTAAGTCTCACACCAGTCTAACAACCCAATACCCCTTGTATTGGGTTGCCTGGGTAACTGGGTTGAGGAGGTCAGATAGGCAGTCGCGTCTTGTAAAGTACTGTTACTCAGCTGAATCCGGTTAGACTGGAAGCCGACCCCAACATAGTTGGGAAAAAAGGCTCGGAGGATGATGATGATGAGGAACTATGGCACCTGCCTATGACAATGTATAAAATATATGTTAAAATGGTAGGTGGAGACTCGCTACCTCACTTACTGGCCCCCGGAAATCAGTCGCCAAATCGCAACAAGAGGACAACAGGTACATGAGCGGCTGAAGGGTAAGGATACCTCGGCGGACTTTAAACGCAGATCACGCGCTCCCTGTGGGTCCAGCATCACCGGCCCATCCGCCACTTACCACGAGGCATCTACCCTCCGAGCAGGGCTGCTAACCCTGCTCTAGCGACTCCACTCTGGTCGGCCAATGAAGGCAAGCCAAGAGGCGGGAGACCTTCACTCCGGCAGGCCGGAGATGGGGGACAGTATACTCTCCCCGGAGCACTCAGATATATAGCCCCGCGGGGTCGCTACTCCCCGTCATCCGCCTCAGATGCCCTGTGGGGCTTATTAGATATTATTATTATTGGGTTTGAACGGTTACTTGTACCTAATCATATTTTATTTTTTGATTGATACCTTTAAGACAGTAGACAGTTTGAACTGTCTATAGAGATTTTTGCAAATGGTACTTAGCATGCGCTAAGCAGTTCAGAAGTTTTGATGAATGACAACCTTACCTACATATCTATGAATGTTAGTAATTATTTCGCGGAAAGCTATATCGGGTGTGTCGTTCATAATCACATTAAATGAAATGCGTTAATATACTGGTTGATATATGTCGATTAACACAAAGAAAAAAGAAAAATACGTAAAAATGCATTTTTCAAACAAAGTAAATAGAATAAAAATGTGCGAAAATTAGAACACCATATAGAAGTCAGTTATTACAAACAGCTGAAATTCTCCCTTGAAAACTGACAGCTGTCAACTGATCAAAACATTCGATACTCCTAACTTTATCTCTGCTTTACACATGATGTTGTAAATTATGAAAACGAAAACTGAGTCCTGTGGCTAAACCACTGAATGGATTATGTTATTTTTTTTTACAATTCGCTATAGAATATCATGAAGTAGATGTGATAGAATTTAATGTGATTATGAACGACATGAATTATGAATTATGAATTACAATATTAATATTTTAAAAGTAATTATTTTACTCGTGCTACATATGCACATGACTGCATGGTTATTATGATTAAGAAATATAACATATATTTTATAGACTGGTTTTGTGATTCCAAGCGTTTGATAGATAGGAATATAAATTAAAATGCAACTATGTATCTTTTTTATTGAATACCTGCTCTTCTAACAGATTATGACCTGCTATTTTAAATAGGAATTTGGTTTTTTTATCTGTCTACCTACCAAATGTTTCAAAAGCACAAGTATGCTTAACAAATTCAAGCACAAAAAAAATGTACATAACTTGAACCTTATGTTCAAGAGCAGAGAGTTTACATTAGCATAAAAAGTTGACGAGTACTGGGAATATTTGACGAGTATCGGTACAAATCAGACGACTATTGGTACAAATCGCCCTTTTTTTACTTTTGCCTTAATAAGTATATAAAACCATCAAAATGATTAAAAAAACATTAGTTACTTAGAATAATGAATAAATACTCTATCACGTCATGCAAAAATTTTCATTTTCTATTAAATATTTAACACACAGTAGCGCTTCAAAGTCAGTGATTTCCGAAATCCGACGACTATTGGTACGTTTACCTTACCTGTATACTGTCGTAATTTATGATTGTTTCTACATATTCCTGGTCTTTTCTCTTCTTATGTTTGTCTATTACTTGTTCTAGACCGTTTTGTTTGTTCTTAAATTCTTTGTTTCCAGTTTTAGTATATCTGCAAACCATGTAGGTAGGTCATTCCCATGTTAATTTTTTCTTCGTATTCCAATTTCCAACGGAGCAATAACATCTTCAAATAATACTTACTTGGTATCACATTGAAACACGAAGCTTATCTCCGTTAGTCTAAAATACAGCCTCCTTAGGTACGGTCGAACACCGCTGTAAATTACCGCATTTAATGCCCGTGCGCACTCCGTACCCGCAAGCCGTAACACGTGAAATGCATGACCAATCAAAATACCAATGTCGGGTCACGCACACATACACATGTAAACAACGCACGCTGCGAACACTCAATGTGTCCATGTGTGAGTGTGAAATGCATTAAAGTGCACATGTGTGCGCGCTCACGGACGCACACATTGACGGGGTTCAGTGAGATGGAACACTCGTTCG